>CAWUFW010012057.1:0-568164 GCA_963921515.1 Calotriton arnoldi | reverse complement strand
GTAGGGTCAGTTCCCTGAGGAGGCTGACCCTTACCTATTGTCTGGGGGAAGAAGACTTTTCTTCAACCCCTGTGCTCTCTTTTGGGGAGAGTGGGCCATTCTTTCAGGCTCCATCTCTCCAAATTCTTGGGCTGGGGCTGTGGCCATCACAGCCCCACTAACCTTTACAGGGACGCCCAACATCCTAAGATGGGTTTGGTGTTCAACTTCAGCCCAGGCTGAAATTTCCAAATCATTGCCCATCAGGCAATCTACAGGTAAGGTGGGGGACACTGCCACTCTCTTTGGGCCTGTGACCCCCTCCCAGCTGAGATTGACTATGGCCATGGGGTGATCTGTTCTGACACCATCAATGTTGGTCACCTGGTACTTAAACTCAGGTAAAAACTGGTGAGGGGGACTAGTTTCCCTGCCACCATGGTGACACTAGCCCCTGTGTCCCTAAATGCCACAGCTTTCTGACCATTAATCATTGGCTCCAGTCTGTACCTGCCCAATGCTATGGGACCCATGGTAAAGGTGGCAAATCCTATACCACCATCAGAGTCAGAGGAGTCTGTTGAGGGGTCCCTGTCTAAACTAGGGCCCACCTCTGTTCCTCTTGCAAAAGCACCTAACTTTTTGGGTGCACTACTCCCAACTGGAGGATTACTACTGGTAGTACCAGGAGGGGTGGTAGTAGTTGTGGGAGGAACATTTTCTTTATTGCCAATCCTGGGGCAACTGGGATCAGTTTTCCAGTGCCCAGGCTTTTTACAGACATGGCAATAGGGTTTCTTTTCAGGAGAGGAAGGAGTTTGGGACCCACCCCCAGAAGAGGAATTTTGGGGCCCTGTAGGGGACTTATCCTTAGATTTATCCCCACCTTTCTCTTGGGACTTAGTAGAATCTTTCTTCTGGTCACCACCCTGATTTCTAGTTTTTACTCTGGTTCTGACCCATTTGTCTGCCTTCTTTCCCAATTCTTGGGGAGAGGTCAGATCAGAGTCCACCAGATACTGGTGCAAAAGCTGGTTTTGACAATTATTAAGGATCTGCTCCCTCATAATCAAATTGTACAATCCTAAAAAGTCATGCACTTTGTTGCCATGTATCCAACCTTCCAGAGTCTTTGTAGCACAATCTACAAAATCAACCCAGTCTTGAGTCTGAGCTTTTGGGTGTCTCTGAACTTCAACCTATACTGTTCAGTGGTTAGGCCAAACCCATCTATCAGAGCACTCTTCAAGACTGTGTAATTGTCAGCATCCTCTTCTCTTACAGTGAGGAGCTTGTCTCTACCTTTGTCTGCAAAGGAGAGCCACAAGATTGCTGCCCACTGCCTCTGGGGGACCTTCTGAACTTTACAGGCCCTCTCCAGTGCAGTTATCCATTTGTGGATGTCATCCCCACTCTGGTAGGGAGGGACAATCTTGTTTAGGTTTCTATGGTCATAAGACCTTTCCCTATCTCTAGGGATATTGCTGCCACCATGGGACTCTAGTCCCAACTTTCTTCTCTCTCTAAGGAGATCTAGTGATTCTCTATCTAAAGCCAATTGCTTCTTCCTGATCTCTAGTTGAGTTTCCTCATACTGGACCAGTCTCTTTCTTCTCTCATGAGAGGATTCCCTCCTGTGAGAAGAAACAGAGCTCCCTATTGAGGTGCCAGAGTGGTTAGACTCCTGAGAAGGAGACCTAGACTTTCTGAGCACACTCATAATCCTTCCTGGGGGGACAAAGGTGTGGTTCTCTAGATCCTCATCTTCATCTTCCCCAGAAGGGATTGGGTTCTCCAGGTCAGGGTCATTGTCACCCTCCTGGTCAGTTTCAGAGGGGGCTGGGGGTAGTGGTACCCCTGGCCCCTTCCTCATCTGCTGGCCCACCCTCTGCTCCTACCCCTTCAGTCTCTGAAGACTTACTAAGATCATAAGCCACCAACAACTCCTGGAGGTGTTGGGTGGTGGGACTTTGGCCTGTCCTTAATTTCCTCACGTTACACAAAGCTCTCAGTTCCAAGAATGGGAGTGTGTCATACTTGGAGGGGGAAGCTCCATGGCTTCCTGCAGGGCATCTTTGGATCCTGCTTTTAAAGACATTACTAGTGTGGTGTGGTGTATGCACTACCTACTCTAGTGTGGCCTACTAAACTCTCTTGAGTTGTAGAAAGGGTTGTGCTATCCCTTAACACACAACTCTAAGTTCAGTAGAACTTACTGATATTCTAAGCTTAAATTATATGTACCTTAGGTACCTTTAGTGGTTTTCAGTTGATCAATTCAATTGAGATTATCTGGTAAAACAATAGCAAGCTGGAATCCCACACGCTGCACACCAATGTGAGAAGTTGGCCTGGCATATGCTGTCCACTAATTGTAGTGGGCACCTTGCACCAGTCCAAATCGACTCTTATGGTAGGTAGGTTAAAGACAACCTTATTGAAAGCTATCCTAGTGGTAGCTGTGGAGAGCAGCCTTCAGGCTAAGTCTTGAAGGAATGTAAAGCAGCTTGTTTTACCAGTCTATAATCTCTTGAGTGACCAAATGAAAGAGCACCACACCAGGTATATATTCAAAATATATGTATTTATTACTAAACACACCCCTCTAGTCTCTTTATGAGGCTAGAGTTCGAAGTACATAGGTTATAAGATCTTAAATCACAGTAATAGCACAAATACACGTTTGGGCCCTAGGGGCGTACCAAACCATATACCAATAAAGTGGTATGCGAACCACGACTGAACTAGACACTAGGCCTAGAGCCTCTAGAAGTGCTTGGACCACAAGGAACCACCCAAGGTAGTGACACAGGGGACCCACGGGAGACAGCGTGCAGTGTAAATACACAACCGCGATACGCCGTTAACTTCTATGGAGAAAGTCGGGATCGGGAAAATAGAGGAAAGGGACACTTAAAAGAGGACTAGGACAAAACCCTTTGAGATCTAGGACTTTGAAGAGTCTCTACCCACGGGAGCACCGGAGTACTCGTGTTACCTCACCCAGGGAAGCCGGGTGCATAGGTGCCTTTCGGGGTCGGGTTTCGTCGTCGTTTCAAATGGCGATCTGCTGCAAAGTGCTGCTGGCGGCCAAGAGAAAAGTGTCCGGGTGGATCCAAGAGTGGATCGGAGTTCTGGTGAACCTGAAAGCAGAGGGGACAGAGTCTGGGTCACTAGCCAGTGACCAGGAAGGCGATGGACAGATGCCCACCGATGTCGAGTGCTTCAGGTGCGTTGACGGTCGTCTCGTTTCTGCAGCCACGAGATCCAGGAGGCGTTGTCGGTGACCAGGAGCAGGATTCGGGCTGGTGCACGATGTCTGTCAAGTGCTGCGGTGTCGGCGACCGGATTGGACCCAACAAGCCTTGGCAACGGCAAGTCTTGATGTAGCTGAAGATCGTCGATGGTGCAGACCAGCAAGGTCTGGGGAACTCACCCAGCGAGGGTAAGTCAGGGCAGGCCTGGAGCAACCAGGGAGCCCTTTGGTTTTTTTAGAAAGTCTTCTGGGGACCCACGAGCCGGCTGGCAAGGGATCGCAAAGACACCTCAGGCAGAATCACTCAACAGGGGCCCACGGTCACTCGGGATGGTGTAGGCCTCTGATCTTCGGAGGGATTTCTGCTGGAGGTTTGGACCACACGTGGTCCAAAGCACAGGTTCGTAGAACGTTGTGAAGGGGTTGCACTCGACAATAGTGCACGGTACCCAGGGGTCGCGGTTCCTCGTCACTCGTGGGGTCCACTTGCCTCAGCTTCACTGGGGACTCACGATGGCCTTGGAGAAGTCAGGAAATCCACTTCTTGGGCTGCAGGGACTTCGGACTCCGGCGGGAGCGGCGTAGTTTGCGACCGTCGTTATCGTTTTTGGTGCCTGCCAAGCAGGGGAGTCACTCCTTGACCCCAAGGAGATTCTTCAGTCCTCTAATCGTGATGTAGAGCGTCGAAGGTCCAGGATTCAGTTTCAAAGTTTAGTCCAGGGATAATCTAATCTTGCTGTGGCAAGGGTTCCCCATTTTAACCAGTAAAACAGGGAGGGACTAACTCTATGACCCCACCTATGGGAGGGTCAAGGGAGGGGTGGCTACACCCACTTCCCTTTGTCCAGTTTCGTGCCAGAGCAGGGGCAGGTAGCCCCTGAGCTGGTTTGAACTGGCATATGCACAGAGGAGCCTTTGCTCCCCCAGTGCAGGACTTCAAAGCACTCTAAGAGTGCACCCACGCAGCCCCAATACACATTATCCTGTCTGGGGAGGTGGTCACACCTCCCTGCAACAGGAAACCTATTGTCCAGGCCTCCCCTGCCGGAGTTTCGTCCAGCAGCAGGAGGCCAGACTTGTGTCTGTGGCAGCAGCATCCATTTTGTGATGCCAGGGCTTCAGAAAGAAGTTACCGGGTAAGCCAGAGTTAACATGTCTTTCCCTCTAGAAGGGTGGAATGCTACCCCCGCCGCCAGGATTGCCGGGGGGGGGGGTATTCCAAGATGTTTGACACCAAACACGACATGTTTAGGTGCAGCCATTCCAAAGTTAGCATTTTACCGCGAGGATATAATGCGCTTAAGAGTATATGGTCAGGCTGCACTACAAACAGCATCAGAGATGGTCTCCGAACGCTGCAGAGGGGCCCTGCTCATGCAGGGGCACCCTCTCACATAGGAACCATGCACTCTGCCTTTAGGATTGATAAGGCCTGCCTTAGGAGTGACTTATAGGTTTATATGTGTGTATGTATTTAGTGATATAGGTAACCTATATCACAGTAAGGGGTGCATGCACCACCTTACCCAGGCTGCAGTAGCAGACCTGTGGTGTCAGTTTGGATGGCCTTCCAGGGGTGGCATAATACATGCTGCAGCCCCTGGCAGGTCCTCTGAGGTACCTATGCCCTTGGTACATAGTATACCATATACTAGGGACTTATAAGGGCACTCCAGATTCCAATCAGAGATGTGCCTAAGGCACATGGAAACCTTTACAGAGAAAGCAGATAGACTGGGGCCCTGAATAGCAGGATCCCAGTCCAACTAAGTCATAAACCAGCAAAACACCATAAAAAAAGTGGGGGCAACCATATAGTCAGATTCCACCTTCCTACAAGAGGGGACAAAGTCTGGGTCACCTCAAGTGACCAGGAGCGGAGCAATCGAATGCCCACCGATGTCGGATGCTTCAGGAGTGATGTCGAGGTGCTTGACTCTGCAGCCACGGGGACCAGGAGACATCGAGGATGACCAAAGTCCGGAGGTGAGCTGTCCCACGAAGGATGTCGATGACTGAGGGGTCGGTGTCCAGCTGGAGCACCAACAAGCTTTGGCAAAGGCAATCCACGCAGGCATAGGAAACAGCTGCGACGAGGACCAGCAAGGTCCTGGGGACTCTCCAAGCAATGGAGAGTCAGAGCACGTCTGGAGCAACCAGGAAAGCTCAATGATTAGAAGAGTGACCCTTCAGGGGACCCACAGGTCAACGGACCAGGGATCGCAGAGAGTCATCGAGCAGAAACACGAAGTCACTGTCCACGGAGCACTCGAGGAGTGGAGGCCGGAGATCTTCGGTGGAAATACTGCTCGGAGTGGGGACCACACGTGGTCCAATGCACAGCTTCAGGAATTGTCGTGAAGTAGGTGCACTAGCAAAACGACACGGTACACAGGGGTTCAGGTTGCATGGCCCCCACGAGGGATGCTGGTCTCAGAATCGCTGAGAGGAGAGCTCGACCTCGGGGACCTTGGAAAACCCACCTCTTGTGTCGCAGAAATCTTTGGAGTCCGCAGGAGCTCTGGAGATGTGACCGGTCAGTTGCTTGGCGGTGCCTGCTTCAGCAGGGGAGTAACTCCTTTACTCCAAGGGAGATTCTTCTGTCGTCCAGCGAAGTGTATACCATCGAAGTACTTGGGGGCATATTAGCAAGACCACGTTAAAATTATCGCCGTTTTAGCGGCAGGAAACTGCCGCTAAACGGCGATAATAGGCTTGCTAATATGCGTTATGGAATTCAATAGAAACCCAGTTTAGATGTCCTGCACATCTAACCTGGGCTTCTATTGGAATTCTATAACGCATATTAGCAAGCCCATTATCGCCGTTTTAGCGGCAGTTTCCTGCCGCTAAAACTGCGATAATTTTAACGTGGGCCTTGCTAATATGCCCCCAGGTTTCTTGTTGCAGAATTTAGTCCAGGTAAAATCTAATGTTCTAAGAACGGGTTTCCTATTTTATACCCAAGGAAGGGGTTGGACTAAGTCTGGGGTCCCTCCTATGGGAGGGTCAGGACAGAGGGGTGGTTACACCCATGTCCTTTGTTCAGTTTCGCACCAGAGCAGGAGCAAATGGCTCCTGCAACCGGTTTGAGCTGGACTATGCACAGGGACACCAAATGTGCCGTCACACACACTAGCCCTAGTGTTAAACTAGGGGAGGGAACTAGAGGCACAGGGCCTAGGGACGAGCCAGCCTCCTATATAGCATTAAAACACAAATAGGGCTGTCCCTAGTTGGGCTTCCTACAGGTTCCTACAGAATCTCTAGAGATGCAAATCCACTAGGAGCATCTCACAAAAAGTGAAGGACTGGCCTCACACACCACCTGGTGTCATGCTTCATCATAGGCCGTCCTCGCCCTCTAAAAACTTCGTTTGATAGAGGCGGGCATACACCTGAAGACAGGGATGCACTTCTAAAACTAAGTGGTGGCCCGTAAGTGAGTGAAAGTGTAATTTAAAAACCATTAAACTTGTCCCCAAGTAGTTTAATTAAGGGGCAAATCTATGGTATTAAGACAAGTGAGCGGTAATCTGGGAATTCATTATCCCTTTACCGAAAAAAGTGGTCAACATGTTTCTGCTCTGCGTCCCATATGGGTACATAGCATTCGTCAGGACCGAGATGAGTAATGGGCTCTACCTTTCTACACGATGTGTATGAAAGGGTTACCACTCTAAGAAACGGGGGTGAAGATAACTACTCCCCATGTAGTGCAAAATTTTAAAATGTGAGAGTATCCAAGGACACTATCCTATTAACTTCATGGGAGGTCGAGGGTGGGAGGCGAAGCGGATGAACATAGATGGGACTGCTGGAAGCGCTGAAAATGACAAATAAGCCACAGTAGGCTAATGACAAGGGGCAAGTGTTGCAAGTATCAAAGGGAACTAGCTATTGAGTAGGAGCTCCTGATATGTGTATGTAATGCAACACATATGTGTTTTTGAAGACCCTCACTCACCAACCTAGTTGGTGACATGCTTCATCATCGGGTCCCACCCAAGGTACCGAGTATACCTTGGGTGTGCTTCGACGCCTGGATACAGCGGAGCTGGTTCTGTGCAGTGAGTGTGCAGTGAAAGTGAAATGGGTGTGATTTAAAAGGCTGTCCGTAGGGTCCCGTTAAGTAACAAAAAGACTATTTTAATGTGTGGGCCCTCGGAGGTGATTAAAAAGGAGAGGTGGATATCTCTGGAGATAATTAGGCTCCGATATCCTATGTGGTCAACATGTTTCAGCCAGTCCTCTCAATGCTGGGCTGGCTTTCTTCAGGACCTTATGTGTGTGAGATTAAAAGGTGGTCTAAAACTAAATGTGTAAGAGACCATCTATGTGGCGCACTTCGCTAAGGTGCGTTATGTGATAGAGGATAGTTTCCTCTCGCGACGCAT
Source organism: Calotriton arnoldi (assembly GCA_963921515.1). Classification (NCBI taxonomy): domain Eukaryota; kingdom Metazoa; phylum Chordata; class Amphibia; order Caudata; family Salamandridae; genus Calotriton; species Calotriton arnoldi. The sequence goes on along the minus strand of CAWUFW010012057.1, from coordinate 560,532 downwards.
ACTCAGAAATTGTCTGAGAAATGCCCCATGAGTTCCGTGGGGGGGCCCGACCTATTGTCACACTTTCTTCAAGATCAGAGGCCCGTCTCCGTACCTAGTCTGGCCGCATCGGAACTCCGACTATTGATGCAAAAACTATTTTACTTTTGGTGGACCAACCCCGCACTGGACATGGGGGTGCAAATGGCTGTTCTTCCTCAGTAATAGGCCGACCAAACGGATGCATTATGAAGCAAGGAAAAGGGAATGCAAGAAAACTAATGACAAGGGGCAAGTGTTCCCAGTGTCGGTCTGAGCCTCACTGGTAGACTCTTATTGTTCATCAACGTTGGTGTTCTTGAGCACCGGCGGTGGAGCTGCTCAGTCCTAGCTCACGATGAATCCCACGTTGTCCAGGATACTGTACCCCCTCCAGGGGAGCACATTTGATTTATTTAGTCCAATGTCAGAACAATGCACCAATCTCGCCTCACCCTAAACTAACACCGTTGGTACTACTGACAAAGTACACCCTGACCTGCACAGTCTATCCCTAACTAATCTGACTTCTTCTTTGGTGCACTGTCCTTCACCTGAGAACGCAAATTGTATCTGGGGACTCCAGGCACAGAGGGGTCAGTGGAAAGGGGCTCCTTAATGGCTCTGATCTCCGGGGGGGACTGCCGCATTTAGCACTTCATTGTTTTCAGCATCCGTTTGGGTCCACGTTAGAATTGCATCGCTGAATGGGATGAACTGAGGCACCTTCCCATGCTGAGAGTCCCCAATGCCCTCCCTTACACACTGATCATAGGGCAAGGGCAGCGATACTCTGCGGCAGTGTGCGGAGTGGATACAATGCTTTCGGCCGGCGACCTTTATGGCTGTGCGGGCAGCCAGGAGGACCTGGACACGCTCCTTCCAGCGAGGCTTCAAACTCTTTTTCCGCTAGAAATTCTTCACCAGGACATAGTCGCCAGGCTGAATATCATGTCTGGGCCCCTCGGGTACAGGTGGTAAGGACTCATGTATCTGTTGGTGAATACAGCGCAGATCTTTAGTTAACTGGTACAGGAAATCGGTCAGTAAAGGATACTCAATCTCAGAAAATCTACAAGGTCGCAGGGCACGCCCCAAAAATGTGCCGGGCTTCCAAACACGACCTCCTAGGGTGACAATCCTGTCCTAGAATGTGCTGTTGTTCTCGTGGAAAAAAGAGCTCATGGTAAAGCATCTGGCCACTGCAACCCTGTTGTCTCCTGAATCTTTGCTAATTTCAGTTTGAGAGTACCATTGTAGTTCTCAACCAAACCGGCGGACTGGAGGTGATTTGCAGCATGAAACTTCTGTCTGATGTGTAGTCCCTCGCAAACTAGCTGGATAACCTTGGCATTGAAATGACTTCCGTTATCACTCCAGATCAAGTGGGGCAAGCCAAAGCGAGGAAAGAACTCCTTCAGGAGTATCTTTGTAGTCGCAATAGCTGTATTTTCTTTAGTGGGGTAAGCCCAACCCATTTACTGAACGCACAAACAATCACCAACACATACTTCAAATTATTGACCCTGTCCATTTCAATAAAGTTCATCTGGAAGATCTCAAACGGGAAAGTGGGAGATGCGAAATTACCGGGTGGTGTAGGAGTGCCCTTGCCAGGATTGTGCATCATGCACACCATGCAGTATTTTACTAAGTGTGTAGCTGTCTTGGGGAGGTTGTCATTTTGCCACACGGGGTCTAGCAGTTTGCAAATACCCTTAGCACTGATATGGGCCGGGCCGTGGACCATTGTCACTACAGGAAGAACATATGCATCTGGCAACATCCATCTTTGCTTCCCTGACTTATCAATCCAACATCCCTCATCATTAAAGTTCGCTGTACTTTCTTGCCACACTGCTAGTTCCTCTACCGTGGCCTTGCTCTGTATCTCCTTCACACTTTCAAGTGTATCCTGTAAAACATGGAGAACTCAGGCACCCACCTCGCGGGACCTGCTACAAACATTCTTTTCATTTTAGTTCGGGCTGTCTCCTTTGCTGTCTGATCTGCAAAAGCGTTCCCCTCACCCACCTTGTCAGTAACTTTCTTATGAGCGCTGCACTTCACAATTGCTAATTTCTTAGGGAGTGTCAGGGCGGACAGAAGCCTATGTATAAGAGGACCATGCTGAATGCGTGTCCCATGGGAAGTAAGGAACCCTCACTCTGCCCAGAGCCGCCCGAAATGATGGGCGACCCCGAAGGCGTACTGGCTGTCAGTATAAATATTAACAGCCAGCCCCTCACTCAATTCACAGGCGCGAATAAGAACGACTAATTCAGCTGCCTGGCCGGACTGATAGGGAACTAGTGATGTCTCAACTACTGTGTGCAGCGTGGTAATTACATATGCCGCAGTGGTCGTGCCTTCTTGCAATTTAAAACAAGAGCCATCGACATATAGTTCCCCTTCGGGGGCAGATAAGGGAACATCAGTCAGGTCTACCCGTCCTTTCGTCTTACCTTCCATTCGGAAGATACAATCATGTACATCTATCTCCTAATCCTCAGAACGGAGGGGTAGTAATATGGCTGGATTCAGAGTGGAACAGCGTTTGATCGTAATATGCTTTTGAAAGAGCGTTAGCTCGTAACCGGCCAGACGTGCACTGGTGAGGTGCTGCGTCTTCGTCCTATTCAAATGCGTATCCACAGCATGGGGTACCATAACTGTCAGGTCAGTATCGAGTACGAGGCCTGCCTATTGTCGTATTGAGACAGCCACGGCTGCGACCGCTCTCAGACAGCTCAGAATGGCTCGAGCGACAGGGTCAAGAACAGCAGAGAAATAAGCACACGGCCGTTGCTTATCTCCAAATTTTTGGGTTAGAACAGAAAGCGCACAACCAGCCGTCTCGTGTACGTACAGAACGAACGGCTTGGCATAGTTAGGAGTACCAAGCACAGGAGCCGAGCAAAGCGCAACCTTTAATTGCTCAAAAGACTGCTGACATTCAGGCATCCAAGGCAGAGGTTCGTGGACCTCTTTAGTGGTTAGTGCAAGCAGGGGTTTTGTTAGTAGGGAATAGTTTGGGATCCATTAGGGACAATAGGAAGTAATGCCAATAAAAGCGCGCACATCTTTCTGAGTGCGCGGAGTGAGCATTTTAACAATGGTTCTGACGCGCTCTGGCGTCAATCTCCTACCCTCCTTCGACAGTAGGTGACCTAAATAGGTGACCTCCTGTCGACAATACTGGAATTTGGAAAGGGATACCTTATGACCCTGGTCAGCTAGATGAAGCAACAATTTAACCGTACTATCTCTACAACCTTGTTCTGTGTCTGAGGCGATGAGCAGGTCATCAACATATTGGAGTAATACATTACCTGTGGGGAGCGACAAGGAATCCAACTGACTTTTCAATGCTTGACTATAAATACTCGGACTCTCTGTATAGCCTTGAGGAGCGCGATAGAATCTAAAGCTTCTACCAGCTAGGGTGAACCCAAACAGATACCTGCTGTCAGGATGAATGGGGATACTGAAGCAGGCATTTTTCAAGTCAATGACAGAAAAGAATTTAACAGAAGAAGGAATCATCATTACGAGGGTCGTAATGTCAGGGACCACTGGAAACTGGGGAATCACTATTTTGTTAACTTAACGCAAATCTATCACAAAGCGATAAACATCTTCGTGATACTCAGAGGGACCCAAATGCGTCCGTTTGAGAATGGGAAGAATAGGGCTATTACAAACATTAGCAGTCGTCTTAAGCAATAGAGGGGTTGGGCGTGCGCAGGTGATGAAGTCCAAGAAGTCAATATTTAGTTTTACAAATGAGTCTTTATTTTCAATCAGTTAGTTCTCACAGAATTGGAGATTTTACGGTCAGCCAACGCGTTTCGTTCTCATGATGAGAACTTCGTCAGAGCTTTCGTGTGGAAATCGAATAGCGATCCCTCAACCAAGTCAGTGTTCCAGGCAATTACTTTGGAAACACTCAGGATATACGCAGGGCCTCAGTCGGCCTAAGTAGTAAATCTCAGAAATGAAGTTCTCCTGCCAGAATAAACAGGAGAACTTCATTTCTGAGATTTACTACTTAGGCCGACTGAGGCCCTGCGATATCCTGAGTGTTTCCAAAGTAATTGCCTGGAACACTGACTTGGTTGAGGGATCGCTATTCGATTTCCACACGAAAGCCCTGACGAAGTTCTCATCATGAGAACGAAACGCGTTGGCTGACCGTAAAATCTCCAATTCTGTGAGAACTAACTGATTGAAAATAAAGACTCATTTGTAAAACTAAATATTGACTTCTTGGACTTCATCACCTGCGCACGCCTAACCCTCTATTGCTTACGATGAGATCTACAGAGGCATCACCCGACGGCTGGTGCTAGGGCTTGTTGCGCAAGGAACCTGATTCAATTGAAACTAGTGTGAGGTGCAGAAACAGCAGTCCGCCGTCTAAGTTTCTTTATTAATTAGCAGTCGTCTCCTCAACCACACCTTTCTCAATCAAATCCTGCACAATTTTTATCAAAGCTCGCTCACCTGCCTGCAGTATCTTATACTGAGGAATACGAGGTAAAATAGCACCTTCCTTGACACGAATGGAAAAAGGCGATATCTGCAACAAACCCACATCTGTGTCGCCCGTTACCCACAGTGTGGGTGGCACATCTTTAAATTCAGCAGGGAGAGAAGCATCTTTAGACAGACACTGCGTAGCGCACACAACATTCGGACCCATTGTCATGTAGACACCCTCCGGGGAGCAATATATTGTGGCATGCAATTTCCTCTATAGATCCAGACCCATTAAATTTTCTCCACAATTAGACGTCAACAAAAATGGCGAATCCACAGTAAAAGGGACAATTGTCAACGCAAGAGTTTTTGAAATGAGGCTCACAACCGGTACACCAGAAAATCCTACCGAAACATTATTATGGCCGGACAGAGCCGCCCCAGGGACCAAGGAACGAGAAATAGAGCTGTTCGTTGCACATGTATCAACCAAAAACTCCTTGATGGAACCATGCACATCCGCACTAACATACGGACCTCGTTGGTCTACAGGTACCAAAACTGGTCCCTCACCCTGTCCCCGGCTGTCCTAACTGTAAGACATCCCGGTCACGTCATCCGTATCATAGTCATCATGATAGTACTGTTTGCCCCGAGGGTCGTCAAAGTAGTTCTGATCAGCACGACCCTGCGATGTCTCAGCTGTCTGAGCCCTGTCCTGGCCACCATCCCCACGATCCCGTCCACGAGACCCCCGTCCTCTAGGGACTGCCACCTTCTGCAAAAGCACCGGACACTCGCTGCACCAGTGTCCCTCCTCCTTACAATATACACACTGATTCGGCCCTACCGGCGTAGCATTCCTGCTAGTCTAAGGAAGCTGCCGGGTCGGACCACCACGTCCTCTACCATTCCCTCGAGAAGCCTGCTGCAACAACACCTTCGTCTTCAAATCCTTATGCTTCTTCTCCATCTTTTCCTTATCCTCATTTTCCCTGTGCTCATAATACTGCGCCATATTCAAAATAACAGAAGGAGAAGATGTGGACATGTACTCTTGGAAGCCTGTAATCAAGTCGCGATCTCGGGGAGCAAATTTGAAACAAATCTACTAACAAACAAACGCATACCACCTTCAACCGACAAGTCCTGTCCACTATAATCCAGAAACATACTTTCAAAGCGGGTGAAAAAATCAGACACACTCTCATCTTTCTTCTGACGACAGGCCGATAGCTTGCCCCAATCAATCTTTCAGGGTGGGATAAGGGAATGCATATAAGTGATAATACGGCCAGGCAGAGCAAGTATCTCTGCCTTAGGCTTCTCACCAGGCTCCCTTTCCTGGTCACATACCTTAATTTGATCCCAGGTACCAACCAATTCGGCAATGTGCTCCTGTGTATGGACCTGCCTCCAAATATCAACGGGCACCAACAAACCAAAGAACATTTCAATATCCGCAAGCGTCATTACTGTTGATGAAGCAGCTTCAGTCAATTCTTTATAATAAGCAGTAGGATTTTTTCTAGGGTCAGGTAACTGAGTTTTAAGGGACAAGACTTCACTCCTTTTCCATGGAGTATAAACCCACTGTTCCTGGAAATGGGCCGCTACCCATGGTCTAGTAACAACATTATGCTGATCCCGTAGCTCTGGTATTTCAGGGTGATATATAGGATGCACCTCCCTCATCGGATACTGAGATACCGGGGTGGGGCTCTTCTCCAGCAGCCTTCCCCGATAAGCAACCAATGTTGCAACATTACCAAAGACATGAGCAGGCTCCATATCAGTAACATACACATGATCCCTAATATCGTATATGATCTGCAGTGCTGCACCTTTGAAATGCTGCTCCCAAAGACCAATCAGAGTAGCCGACATGTGCATAAGGGCATGTTGCTGCACAAAGGGCTCATAATCTTTAATCACGCTCCACACATCTTCCACACTGTAAATGGGATTATGGGCCCACTGTGCTGCTTGATTAGCCACCACATTCTTCTCTGCATCTCCCACATCAGACCGGACCAATGTCCGCCCCATGCGCTCTTTAAATTTCGTCCACTCTCTATTCTCAGGGCTGCGCATCGGTGTCTCACTACTCAGTGATGTCGGGGAATGGAGGAACACAGTGGGGGTAACAACAGAGGTAGCAGGCACTTATGTCATTTTCGGCTGCGTCGTGGTTGTAAGAGCTGGAGAGAGAGACGCCGAAGCAATAGGCACTGCAGGAGTACTAACAAATGCAAAAACAACAGTTGATGGACAGAATGCAGAACAATGTCATACATTCACCCCAGTACAGAGATCTGGGCCTAAATCCATCGTTTTTTTGCTCACCATGCCATTCTAGTTTGAACCCAGCCATATGCAAATCAGTCTTGACCCTGTGCCTCATGGGAACAGTCCAGCCCGAACTGCCAAGCCAGGTCCTCCCTGGACTGGAAACAAGCATCCTAGTACCGGTTTCGGGTTTCACCCCTCTTCAGCCAGGATAGCTTGATTCCATTGGCATGGAGAGCACGGGACCCACGTCTGGGCATACCCGTCCCACTCGGGGTGACAAATGCAAAAACAACAGTTGATGGACAGAATGCAGAACAATGTCATACATTCACCCCAGTACAGAGATCTGGGCCTAAATCCATCGTTTTTTTGCTCACCATGCCATTCCAGTTTGAACCCAGCCATATGCAAATCAGTCTTGACCCTGTGCCTCATGGGAACAGTCCAGCCCGAACTGCCAAGCCAGGTCCTCCCTGGACTGGAAACAAGCATCCTAGGACCGGTTTCGGGGTTTCACCCCTCTTCAGCCAGGATAGCTTGATTCCATTGGCATGGAGAGCACGGGACCCACGTCTGGGCATACCCGTCCCACTCGGGACAAATGCAAAAACAACAGTTGATGGACAGAATGCAGAACAATGTCATACATTCACCCCAGTACAGAGATCTGGGCCTAAATCCATAGTTTTTTGCTCACCATGCCATTCCAGTTTGAACCCAGCCATATGCAAATCAGTCTTGACCCTGTGCCTCATGGGAACAGTCCAGCCCGAACTGCCAAGCCAGGTCCTCCCTGGACTGGAAACAAGCATCCTAGGACCGGTTTCGGGGTTTCACCCCTCTTCAGCCAGGATAGCTTGATTCCATTGGCATGGAGAGCACGGGACCCACGTCTGGGCATACCCGTCCCACTCGGGGTGACAAATGCAAAAACAACAGTTGATGGACAGAATGCAGAACAATGTCATACATTCACCCCAGTACAGAGATCTGGGCCTAAATCCATCGTTTTTTGCTCACCATGCCATTTCAGTTTGAACCCAGCCATATGCAAATCAGTCTTGACCCTGTGCCTCATGGGAACAGTCCAGCCCGAACTGCCAAGCCAGGTCCTCCCTGGACTGGAAACAAGCATCCTAGGACCGGTTTCGGGGTTTCACCCCTCTTCAGCCAGGATAGCTTAATTCCATTGGCATGGAGAGCACGGGACCCACGTCTGGGCATACTCGTCCCACTCGGGGTGACAAATGCAAAAACAACAGTTGATGGACAGAATGCAGAACAATGTCATACATTCACCCCAGTACAGAGATCTGGGCCTAAATCCATAGTTTTTGCTCACCATGCCATTCCAGTTTGAACCCAGCCATATGCAAATCAGTCTTGACCCTGTGCCTCATGGGAACAGTCCAGCCCGAACTGCCAAGCCAGGTCCTCCCTGGACTGGAAACAAGCATCCTAGGACCGGTTTCGGGGTTTCACCTCTTCAGCCAGGATAGCTTGATTCCATTGGCATGGAGAGCACGGGACCCACTTCTGGGCATACCCGTCCCACTCGGGGTGACAAATGCAAAAACAACAGTTGATGGACAGAATGCAGAACAATGTCATACATTCACCCCAGTACAGAGATCTGGGCCTAAATCCATCATTTTTTTGCTCACCATGCCATTCCAGTTGAACTGGGGTGGCGTGGTGAAGCAAAATAACGATGGATTAAACCCAGATCTGTGACTGGGGGTGAATGTTTGCCAATGTGCAACATTCCGTCCATCATCTTGTGTGTTTTGCATTTCGCCCTAAGTGGGAAGGGTATGCCCAGACGTGGGTCCCGTGCTCACTACGCCACTGGAGTCAAGCTATCCTGGCTGATGAGGGCTGAATGCCCGAAGCCGGTCCTAGGATGCTTGATTCCGGTCCAGGGAAAACATGGCTTGGCAGTTCGGTCTGGACTGTTCCCATGAGGCACAGGAGTCAAGACTGTTTTGCATATGGCTATGTCTGAACTGGGGTGGCGTGGTGAAGCAAAATAACGATGGATTAAACCCAGATCTGTGACTGGGAGTGAATGTTTGCCAATGTGCAACATTCCGTCCATCATCTTGTGTGTTTTGCATTTCGCCCTAAGTGGGAAGGGTATGCCCAGACGTGGGTCCCGTGCTCGCTACGCCACTGGAGTCAAGCTATCCTGGCTGATGAGGGCTGAATGCCGAAACCGGTCCTAGGATGCTTGATTCCGGTCCAGGGAAAACATGGCTTGGCAGTTCGGTCTGGACTGTTCCCATGAGGCACAGGGTCAAGACTGATTTGCATATCGCTATGTCTTAACTGGGGTGGCGTGGTGAAGCAAAATAACGATGGATTAAACCCAGATCTGTGACTGGGGGTGAATGTTTGCCAATGTGCAACATTCCGTCCATCATCTTGTGTGTTTTGCATTTCGCCCTAAGTGGGAAGGGTATGCCCAGACGTGGGTCCCGTGCTCACTACGCCACTGGAGTCAAGCTATCCTGGCTGATGAGGGCTGAATGCCCGAAACCGGTCCTAGGATGCTTGATTCCGGTCCAGGGAAAACATGGCTTGGCAGTTCGGTCTGGACTGTTCCCATGAGGCACAGGGTCAAGACTGATTTGCATATGGCTATGTCTGAACTGGGGTGGCGTGGTGAAGCAAAATAACGATGGATTAAACCCAGATCTGTGACTGGGGGTGAATGTTTGCCAATGTGCAACATTCCGTCCATCATCTTGTGTGTTTTGCATTTCACCCTAAGTGGGAAGGGTATGCCCAGACGTGGGTCCCGTGCTCACTACGCCACTGGAGTCAAGCTATCCTGGCTGATGAGGGCTGAATGCCCGAAACTGGTCCTAGAATGCTTGATACCGGTCCAGGGAAAACATGGCTTGGCAGTTCGGTCTGGACTGTTCCCATGAGGCACAGGGTCAAGACTGATTTGCATATGGCTATGTCTGAACTGGGGTGGCGTGGTGAAGCAAAATAACGATGGATTAAACCCAGATCTATGACTGGGGGTGAATGTTTGCCAATGTGCAACATTCCGTCCATCATCTTGTGTGTTTTGCATTTCGCCCTAAGTGGGAAGGGTATGGCCAGACGTGGGTCCCGTGCTCACTACGCCACTGGAGTCAAGCTATCCTGGCTGATGAGGGCTGAATGCCCGAAACCGGTCCTAGGATGCTTGATTCTGGTCCAGGGAAAACATGGCTTGGCAGTTCGGTCTGGACTGTTCCCATGAGGCACAGGGTCAAGACTGATTTGCATATGGCTATGTCTGAACTGGGGTGGCGTGGTGAAGCAAAATAACGATGGATTAAACCCAGATCTGTGACTGGGCGTGAATGTTTGCCAATGTGCAACATTCCGTCCATCATCTTGTGTGTTTTGCATTTCGCTCTAAGTGGGAAGGGTATGCCCAGACGTGGGTCCCGTGCTCACTACGCCACTGGAGTCAAGCTATCCTGGCTGATGAGGGCTGAATGCCCGAAACCGGTCCTAGGATGCTTGATTCCGGTCCAGGGAAAACATGGCTTGGCAGTTCGGTCTGGACTGTTCCCATGAGGCACAGGGTCAAGACTGATTTGCATATGGCTATGTCTGAACTGGGGTGGCGTGGTGAAGCAAAATAACGATGGATTAAACTCAGATCTGTGACTGGGGGTGAATGTTTGCCAATGTGCAGCATTCCGTCCATCATCTTGTGTGTTTTACATTTCGCCCTAAGTGGGAAGGGTATGCCCAGACGTGGGTCCCGTGCTCACTACGCCACTGGAGTCAAGCTATCCTGGCTGATGAGGGCTGAATGCCCGAAACCGGTCCTAGGATGCTTGATTCCGGTCCAGGGAAAACATGGCTTGGCAGTTCGGTCTGGACTGTTCCCATGAGGCACAGGGTCAAGAGCTGGGGTGGCGTGGTGAAGCAAAATAACGATGGATTAAACCCAGATCTGTGACTGGGGGTGAATGTTTGCCAATGTGCAACATTCCGTCCATCATCTTGTGTGTTTTGCAGGAGTACTAACAGTCACAGTTGCCACAGACGGCGATGACAAAGAAAGGACAGGAGGTGCCGTGGCCAAGGCAGTTTGATCAACAGCAACAAAAGCAGAATTAGCAGAGACAGAAGAACCGGGTAGCTGGGCCTGTTGGGGAAGAGTGGGATATACCCTCTGTGGGGGATACTGAGGTGGAGGTCGAGCATCTAGCAATTCTTCTACAAAAGTGTCATTTTCCTCTCGGGCTACATAAGATTTATCAATATTCAGTCAAAACCTCCTATCTTCACGTTCAATTCCTATCTCCTGCTTCTCTCTATCATGCGCTACAGCTTTCTGAGTCAATGTCTGCATCCTCCCCTTCCTGGCCTCTTTCTCTGCTTTCATTCGCCTCTGTTTAGCCTCTTTTTGCCATGTTCTGAGGGAATCAAACGTGTGCTGCCTCATATACACAGGTACAGTCTCACATGTACAGGTACAGCCTCATATGCACAGGTACTCTCTCATTAGCACAGGCACACTCTCATCTGCACAGGTACACTCCCATATGCACAGGTACACTCCCATATGCACAGGTACACTCTCATCTGCACAGGTACACTCCCATATGCACAGGTACACTCTCATCTGCACAGGTACACTCTCATCTGCACAGGTACACTCTCATCTGCACAGGTACACTCCCATATGCACAGGTACACTCCCATATGCACAGGTACACTCTCATCTGCACAGGTACACTCCCATATGCACAAGTACACTCTCATCTGCACAGGTACACTCCCATATGCACAGGTACAGCCTCATGTACACAAGTACAGCCTCATATGCTCAGGTACAGTCTCATAAGCTCAGGTACAGTCTCATGTACACAGGCACATCCTCATATGCACAGGTACACTCTCATCTGCACAGGTACACTCCCATATGCACAGGTACAGCCTCATATGCACAGGTACACTCTCATCTGCACAGGTACACTCCCATATGCACAGGTACAGCCTCATATGCACAGGTACACTCTCATCTGCACAGGTACACTCCCATATGCACAGGTACAGCCTCATCTGCACAGGTACACTCTCATCTGCACAGGTACACTCCCATATGCACAGGTACAGCCTCATATGCACAGGTACATCCTCATATGCACAGGTACAGCCTCATGTACACAAGTACAGCCTCATATGCTCAGGTACAGCCTCATATGCACAGGTACAGCCTCATATGCACAGGTACAGCCTCATATACACAGGTAGAGTCCCATAAGCACAAGTCCTGTCCCATAAGCCTATTATATCATTATAAAGATATGCCCCACTGGGGGTAGGTTTCCTATTATTAACTCCAATGGGGTGATAGAGTGTGCATTTAGGTTACAGGATGCTGGTACCTACCGCTGTGGTAACAGGCAGAGAGCGTAATACGAGCCTCACCATTGACTCTCCAGTGCCCCACGGCTCTGCGTACATTAGATGCTGAGCCGTGGGCTACAGCAATCTGCAGGAACCTCTGAGGGGTCAAGATGGCGGCACAGGGGTGAGTTCTGTTGGAGTCGGTTTCTTTTTCACACTTGAGTCAAAGTCTTCATACCTTGGCCACTTACAGTTCTGGAGGATATCTGGGCTCTAAGAAGTTACCGGTCGTCCACTTGTTGCAAAAAGACCTTATTTGAGGCGACTAAATGAAAGCTCACTCCCTCCAGGTCTTGGGGTTCACCACAGTAGGACTGCAAAGGGTTGGACAGGCCTGTAGGGCGATCAGGGAACGACAACGAGCTGCCCTGACAGGTCAGTGTGAGGGCCGCTTGCTTGGTTGCTTGAGGGCCGGTTTCATGGTCTGCTGGGCCAGTTTTTACTGCTGAGTCAAGTTTGTTCAAGTCTTACGGCCCGGCTCATACTGTTAAGTTCAATGATATTAAAACAAATCTTGGCTGCAGCAAGCTCAGATCCACGCAACATTCTATACCTTGCAAACCTCTTACACAGCATTGCCCGGGTTGCAAACATGGGGGGGCAGATTTACAAGGAACTGACGCATCTGCATGGATGAATAATTTTCCTTGCGTCAGTGCTGATGTCCTTGCGCCACTATGGATGCGCTGTATTTACAATACGGCGCTCCATGGCGCAAGGATTAACAGATGCGTCAGAAATTCTGATGCATCTGCTGGCACAAAAGTGACGCATCGCTTGAGTTGTTCATGAAAGTGACGCAACTCCAGCAATGCGCCACAACAGATGGGTGAGTCCCATTCAAAAAGCCCTGCGTCATTCCTTACGCCTGGTCTGAGCAGGCGTAGGGATTTTGACGCAGTGAACTCGTAGATTGACGCAGTGAAATCTTGTAGATTTCACTGCGTCAGTTCTACGTGGCTTTTTGCGTGGGAACACCCACCCTGCACACATTATACCTGACGCAGGTATAATGTGATGCAGGGCTTTACAACGTGACGCAGCTCCCTAGATGCGTCACGTTGTAAATTGGCCGCTGTGTCATGGTTTTGCAAGGCCTGATCATACTCCTAAATGCCTTCTGTGAATACCAAAAATCGTAAAGTTAGGATTTTATCTCAGATTAGTTCTGTGAATCGGCCCCTGTGTCTTTAGCAAACTCGAATTCAGATTTGAGGATGTGGGAAGCTCCAGTCAGAGGACCCATGGGAACATAACCAGAAGCAAGTGCAGGTCAGGGAACCTCTAGAAATCAGCATGTTCTAGAGACCACAAATTTAGAGAATTGGCTGAGAAATCGAAATAGTGATAGAGAAGGACAGAATAGCACGTCGAGTCAGGGCACTAACAAGACTGTGGTAAAGGCAAAGTTGTTGGACGTAGTGAGGTTGAAGGCTGAGGTGGATGAAATAATCAATGGGGACTGGCCTTTGGAGAGGATAGACACCTATGAGCAGGACGAGCTATTGTTTGTGGCAAAGGATGTCACCCGTAAGGCGAGACAAGCACACAAGATACTAATGGAATTGGCTCAAAAATATGATATCGATCTGTCTAAAACAAAAATGTTACAGGGAAACCATAGGTTGAACTACAGTGATCAGGAACTGGAAGAGAAAAGGGTAAAAGGCTTGAAAACACAAATTTGAGAGCTGATCCTATGGATGCGAGCATGGAGCATGCTTGACAAATGGGAGGAAAGGTGGTCAAAGAAAAATAGCATTAGGAAGGTGACGGGGCAACGCCGCATCCAGGAGGAGGAACAGCAGGAGTTGAGGCTTATCCATTGCGAGAAGTGCCTAGTGGAGGGTATGTGCATGTTCCTTGAAGTATTGGTAATCTAGCTGCATTCACTAATGATTTTCCTCAGCTGAGGGAGAAGCCTGCTAAAGGGTATAAGCAAGTCGATCGCTTTGTAAAGATCTCAAAGGTGTTGTGGATTGATCTGAACACATTGTTTGATATTGTGGCTCCTAATGATTTATGGTCCGCTTGTAAAATTGCTATTGATTGCCCTTCTGCTGAAGCCAACAGAGATCCTATAACTCACGGTCCTTCACCCTTCGTTATGAAAAAGTTTGAACAAGTGATTACATGGTTACAGTCCAAAATAGCCCCACAAGATATCGATTGGGTTAAAATAGATCAAACAACTCAGGAACCTAAAGAATCAGTACATGCTTATCGTGAAAGGCTTTTGCAAACCTTCAAGCAATAGAGTGGGTTAAATACCCTTGACCCTAAAGATATGGGACAGTTTGTTTCCAAATTTGTAGTGGGGTTGAGACCAGAAATTAGCATTATGATTCTGCAACATTTAATCTGCTGGCAAAACAAGTCAGTAGACGAAATTTTATGGTATGCTATGTATTGCAGTGATGAGGTAGATTGTAAACACAGGAGAATAAAGGACAAGTTGATGTTGGTACAGATGACGAATGCACACAGAGTATAAAAGGTGCAGACAAATGGGGGAATGATAGGTTCTGAATCAGGGAAATAACCAAGGAGGGGTTCAAAACGTTCCTAATAACACTGGAAAGGGAAAACGGAGAGGTGTTCCTATAGACCCCAAGACAGATATAGACATTGCCACACTGAAAAAAACAACAGCTTGCCATTTTTGCCACAAAATTGGGCATTAGAAGCACGAGTGTCGATTGAACCCAGCAAATCAGATGAAAGAGGGAGATCTACTACAAGTGCCAGATATGATAAATACTGTGACCAGACCCAAATCTTATAATGGGAGGAGTCAAAACCAGTTAGTGCACGTGCCACAACCTCTGAGAGTTCCGCAGAGTAATCAAGCATACAATCAAAAGCCCTTTATGGAAGCAAAGGACGGATTTGATCAGGGCCTGTCACAATGATGGTGCCTAAGCGTGGAGGAAGACTGTACCCTTGGAGCAGTCTTAGAGGTAGACCAGAGTGGACCGTATGTGGAGGCAGATGTAGGTGGTCATCCCATTGCATTCTTGATTGATACTGATGCTACCTATTCTACTGTGAGATCCACAGTAGGCCCAAACCAGCCCCTCTTGGTACAATCGATCCAGGTGTAGGAGCTGCCAATAAGAGAATGATAAACCCATTGACAGAAAAAATACCAGTGAAAATTGGAACCTTTCAGGATCGACACCAGTTTTTGGTGTGCGATTCAAGTCCTGTCTGTTTGTTTGTGCGTGATCTCTTATGCAAAATGAACTGTACCATTTATTGCGCACCTAAAGGAACTGAATTGCAGATTAATGATGATGACATTGCATTCAAATTGGCAAGCTAGAACCACTGTGTAGACATGCTTCCCGTACTGACAGTGGAAACATGCCACTGGATCTGAGAGACACTGTTTCTCCAGGGGTGTGGGACTTCATGGGAGAAGAGATTGGGCTGATCGAGGCGTTGAGCCAGTCCGCATACAAATTAAGCCGAATGCAGAATTACTGAGAACACCCCAATACAACCTGACCTCAGAAATGGTGGCAGGGATTACAACTGTGATCGATTCCATGGTTTTGCAGGGCATCCTGAAAGAGATAATAGGAAGTCCATGCAATTCACCCGTAATAAGGCTACAGAAGCCGGGCAGCAAATATCGCATAGTTCAAGATTTGAGGAAAATCAATGCTATTGTGATTCCATCTTGTCCTGTGGTACCGAACTGAAAGTCCATCAATCTTCAACCAAATTCTGAAAAAGAATCTTGAGAGGTGGTAATGCCACAGATTTCAGTGCTCGTGCAGTACATAGATGATATCCTAATTGCGTCTGAGACAGAAGAGGCTTGCAAGGATGATACCATTGCCTTACTGAACCATTTGGCAGATAATGGACACAAGGTGTTGCCAAGCAAGTTTCAGCCCTGCTTACAGAAGTCCAGTACTTGGTTCATCAAATTGAGAAGGGCAAACAGGAGGTGTCACCAGATCGCATTGAGGCGATCATGAAAATAAATGCGCCTACCACACAAAAGGAAGTCAGGATGTTTTTGGGGATGGTTCGCTACTGCCGACAATGGATCCTGAATTTTTCTTTGGAGGCAAAGCCCTTACAGAGACCCTTGGTTAACGATTGCTTAGTTGCCTTCTTAGAGCTGAGAGAGTGCCTTTCTCATACTTCAGCTTTGGGAATGCCCGATTACAACAAAGCATTTTCATTATTCTGCTGTGCGAGGGAGGTTTGTACTCGATCTGTACTCACCCAGACACATAGGGGTGTCCGTAGACCAGTAGCCCACTTCTCAGCTACATTAGATCCTGTAGCTTGAGCATTGCCCGGAAGTCTCAGACCCGTTGCTGAAACAGGTGTCAGCATTGAAAGATGTGAAAGTATTGTGATGGGTCATCCACTTACTGTATATGTTCCACACTCTGTTGAGCTTTTGGTGACGGGAACCAAAACACAGCATTTGACGAATAACAGGCTGACAAGATAAGAGCAGATTTTACTGCCCGCTGAGAACGTCACCCTGAAGCGGTGTTCCGAGTTAAATCCTGCTACCTTGTTACCTGTTCCAAATGTTGATGAGGAAGATTGTGAGTACCATGACTGTCTGGATGTAACTGAACTTTGCACCAAACCGAGACCCAACATTGTCGATGAGCCACTGCCTGACTCTGATCAAATAATTTTTGTTGATGGTTCATGCTTAAGAGACAATTAAGGTTACCTGAGAGCAGCTTTTGCTGTCTGTACCATTTCTGGAGTTGTGGAAGCTGCTTGTTTATAGGGGGTATACTCAGGCTTTCCTGTTTTCAGTTTCTATTTTTGGTAAATTCTGGTGGGGTTTTTTCCAGTGTTTTCAAGTGATTTCAATACCTTAAAAAAACAGTGATTATCAGTGGTTATACATTTTCGCTCCATTAAAAACAACAGAAACAGTGTTTTTTCTGGTGTTTATGGAACGTTTTGCTTTTATTATTGCTTTCTACACTGATAGTGCATGGTATGTAGACAGTGTACGTACAGGGTATATGAGGCCCAAATAAATTTTTACAAAGCAAACTCATTGTAGTAAACCATACAATTCTTCTTCCGTGAGTCTTTGGTCATGCACTCTCGCTCTTTCCTTCCCATGTAAACCTTTATCTGTGAAAAGGCCCTCTCAACATTGGCACTAGAGACGGGCAACGCCAAAACAGTCAGTACACAATTTGCTAACTCTGGCCACTGACATTGCTTCCATGCCAATACTGGTGCACCTGAAGATTGCGATTCTCTGGGACAGGTTCTGCAACAAATGCGTTGAACTGGGCGCATATGCCCTCCATGTTATTGAAGCGGTCAAAAATGAAGCAGTACTTTAGAAAATCCAGAGAAAATTCCCCTTTACGGAAGGGATCTAAAACTTGTGCAGAGTACCACAGTGAGGCTTCATTGACTTCAAATGCTATGGCTGGTGAAGGGACATTTCTATGCATCATTGCAAGCCATTTCTCATACATTGTAAAATAAAATGTCCTGAATTGCTCCTCAACATTTCTTTGCTTACCAAGTGGCAAGCACTCTAACATGGAACATGTTGCAGTGCTAAAGTCACTAAAAGTGTGGCCCAGCCTACTCTCAAGGAGATGTTTCACATCTACACCAATTATGCTGAACACTTAGTAGATTAGAGTGTTTCCAGACTCTCGTTTTTTTATGTCCACTACAGCAGTCATGAGTTCCTGTAAAAATCTAAGAATGCAGTAGAGTGTACTTTTTTTCACATCACTTTCAATATGCGACCGGAGATCCTCACATTTCTTGCCTTTGGCATCTTCACTCAGCAAAAATTCTGTAAACAGTTGCCACATGGATAATATAGCATTCACGGCCCCTTGGACTGAGAACCACAAGCTAAATGACACAGTTGGGATGACTCTTTCTTTGATTCTACACAAAGCACAAAATGAGAAATATCTGTGTTTTAGTTCCCACGCATAACAAAACAGTGCACCAGAATGGACTAAAAAGTCAATAGCATTCTTCATTAACTCTGAAAATAGATGGTATGCTGAAAGCATCTTTACAAGCAAGTGGCAAGGATCTCTTACAGGGAAACACTTCAGCTCAGGTATCGATTTTGACATGTCATCAAACAACTTTTTCATATACGTAGCTGATTCACTGCAAATACAAACAATATCACTCCAATCTTGTTGAACTTGGTAAGAACGTTTTGCAGCAGCATTCCAAGTGAGAGTGCGCTCCATGTTTTCCAAAGGTCTGGTGTCATATTTTCACCACTATCCCAGATGCTTGGTGATAGCACTCTCTTCACATGTACCTGTCACTACACCTTGCATTGATTGTTTAAAGCCTGGGGTGTTTGGAAATTCACCCACTATCAATACTACCTCGCTAGAAAAGGAGGCTGATGTATCAAGGGGCTTTACCCATTCTCTGTGAGTAAATGTGATGGTACATATTGGGAAAGATTCGTATGAAACCAGCAATTTAAACTATCAATGAAAGTATCAAACAGGCCTGGGCGTAGTTCGCAGAGTTTTGCTACGCGGAACTCCGCGAAGTTACAAAAAAACTCTACGAAGTTCCGCGAGTGGCAGAGTGCAGTGCGAACTGCAGTTTGTGCTGGTATTCCTGCCGTTCGGGTAGAAATTCAACCTGAGCGGCAGCTCGCGCTCGCGTACTTACCATTCGTGATCTCGAGCGGGGCAAAAACTCCGCTGCACATCGCAGAGCGGAGTTTTCTGCACTCCGCGAGCTCCGCGGAGTGCGGAGTGCAGAAAACTCTGCAAACTCCGCGAACGGAGCGAAGTTCACCGCCCAGGCCTAGTATCAAACATAGCCAAAATATCAAATATGATTTTGATATTTCCTGATTCTCTACAGTTTATAAAATAATTAAACAAGGCCTAAAACATGCTTCTAAACTATGCATCTTTAGACCAAAGACCTCAAAACTGAGAAAAGGAAGAAGAAACATATTTTTTAGTGACATCCCTAAACAACAAAACTCAAGCAGAATAATGTTAGCCCAGTCTTTCTTGCTGCTACCTTGTATAACAGAGTTACATTGCATTGACCCCTTCAGGAAGAAATAAAAATGACTCTTTCACTCTTTTTTTCCTTTCTTTGAATGGCATTTAGTTTGTGGTTGTGCAGGTGTTTTTTCAGTGTTTACACTGGTGAGGGCTATTTCCCTTTCGTTGGGGTTTTATCAGTTATTCTAGGTTTAAACCTAAAACAGGATGGCCTAGGTATACTCCACACAGGTAGCTGAAATCATCGCTTTGACCCGTGCATGCCTTGTTTCTGATTAGATGTGAGTCACTATCTATACTGAAGTATGGTTTCAGTGTAGTTCATGACTTCGGACAGCTATGGTCACAGAGAGGGTTCTTAACGTCATCAGGATCCCCTATAAGAAACGGGGAGTATGTGAGACAACTTTTGAAAGCCTTGTAGAGACCAAAAGAAGTGGCAGTTGTAAAATGCGCTGCACATGAGAAATGGAAGACTTTGTGACTGTGGGAAATCGATACGCAGATGAAGTCGCCCACTTCTGTGCAACTCCTGCATGTATTTTTAATGGGGAATATTCTGGCAAGAGCACAGAGAGAACCGAGCTCAGCATGATGCTAGCAATTGTAGATACCTGGGATGAGGTCAGGCGTCTGCAGGGAGAAGCGTCAGATCAGGAACAAGCTGGTTGGATCAGAGCAGGATGTGAAAAGAGGGAAGATGACATTTGGGTTTAAAGAGATGGTATAGCAGTGTTACCAGATTGTTTGCTGAACCCTGTGGCGAGACAGATTCATGGAGCAGTTCACATTGGGAGAGATGCAATGGTGAGATTGTTCAGGCAAACGTGGTTCAGCCCGAGATTCTGTGTGATTGCTGATGCTGTGTGTCATCGATGTGTCACGTGTCAACAGATGAATGCTGGAAAGAAAACTGTGGTTGCTTTGAGTCACATTGGACAGTCAGGAGGGCCTTTCAACCAAATATTATTGGATTTTGTCAAGATGCCTAGGTGCAATGGCTTGAAATACATCCTGGTTGTTGTGTGCATCTTTTTACAGTGGGTGGAAGCTTATCCGACTAGAAGATGTGATAGTTTCACAGTAGCAAAGTTACTACTAAGGGAACTTATCCCATGTTTTGGGTTTCCAACTACATTGGAGTCGGATAGAGGAACTCACTTTCACAGTGAAATCATGATACTGTTGTGCACTGCCTTAAACGTTGATCAGAGACTGCATTGTAGCTACAGGCTAGAGGCGTCAGGAATGGTGGAGCAGATTAATGGGACTTTATATATGAGACTTTCAAAAGCGTGTGCCTCAACGTCTCTGAACTGGCCTGATGGGTTGCCTTTGGTTTTGATGAGTTTGCACAACATTCCAGACCAGAGGACTGGGCTATCCCCTCATGAAATCCTCATGGGCGGAGCGATGCACTTACCTGCAGTGCCATCCAAAGCGTTAATTAACATCACAGATGATTTGGTTCTTGACTACTGCAAAGGATTGGCTGATGTGGTTCGTTCTGTGTCTCACCAGGTTGAAGCTGCAACTGCACCGACCTCGAAGGACCTCTGCTATGACCTGGGTCCGGAGGACTGGGTCCTGGTCCAAAAACATGTAAGGAAGAGCTGTCTCGATGCACGGTGGTGAGGGCCATACTAGATGATCTTGGTGATGAACACTGCTGTGAAGTATGGAGGTTTGCCGAACTGGATACATGCCTCACACACCCGCAGAGTTTCAGGACCCTCGTAAGAGACAGCTAATCTCCCAGAAGTGACTCCAGCTGTGGTTGCAAGACCACCAGAGAGAACAAGCCAAGCTGTGGGGGTTCCTGAAGAGGCTGGATACCCACCAAGTTGAGCTAAGGGGGGGGTCGCGCTACACAAGGCCCAGTTATATACTCTGAGGGAGACGGTAATGTTGCGAGTGGTGTAGAGTCTGACTCTGCTGAAGAGACTGATGTGGAAAGCGGTTGTGGGCTGCAAAAGAAAACTGAGGTCGCAAGAGAATCATGGCCGGTGAGACAGAAAAGGCAAAACTTGAGACTTGCACCAGATAGAGATCTTGCTTCCATATCTGAATCATCTGAATCCAACCAAAGTGAGTCAGAACAAGATAAAGGGAGCGAGAGGAGATGTAGGAGGGCAAGAGTGCTGTGCCAGAGGTACACCTCTTGGGAGAGGACTTACTTGGTACAAATGCCAGGGAGAGTGAGATCTGAGACATCAGTACTGATAATTTGAGATCATACTGTTAGTTCCTGGGGTAGAGACTAATGGAATTCTGACATTGACTGTACCATATCCACTGAGACTGAGTGGCTTGCGGAGTTTGATTTTGGAAGATCTTACGTTTCCAACCTTTAGGAATCTGCCATCAGCTCAGGAGATTGTAGCATATCGCATTGAACTTTTGCAGCGTGTCATTGATGAAGTTGGCTCCGATCTCATAAGGGATGTAAATTGAACTCTGAATTGTAAATAAGAATCCTTTTTGCTTGAGAAGATAATCTATGTTGTAAGAGACAATGGTCCCTAAGTATAGGAAATGTTATACAGAGCAACATGATGATCTGCGAAGTTTTACATTCAAAATAGAGAAGTATTTATTTAAACGAACAATCAAACAAGCAAAATATTCAACGAAGTGCAGTGAGTAAAAACAGGGTTGGAAATCACCAGGAACTGGATTTGGCACCACTTGGCAGAGTAGGGCTCTCAGCAGAGGAGCCCAGGTGCTGCAGGTGAAGTCTTTGATGGCCCTAAGACTTCCAACAGGAGGCAAGCTCAGCACAAGCCCTTGGAGAAACTTTTGAAAGCAGGATGTCCTGTCACTTCCTGGACACAAGCAGCAGGCCATTACAGCAAAGCAAGCAGCAATGCGGCAGTCCCTCCTGGCAGCCCAACAGCTTTTCTTCCTGGCAGAATGTCCTCATTCCAGAAGTGTTCCGAGTATATGGTGTCAGAGGTCCAGTACTTGTACCCATTTTGGCCTTTGAAGTAGGGAGACTTCAAAGAAAGGTCTTTGTAGTGCACAAGACCCTGCCCTTCCTGGCCCCGTCTGCAGATACAGGAGGGTAGGCAGCTCTCTTTGAATGGACAGACACAGCCCTATTCAGGTGAAAGTGTCAGCTCCTTCCACCACTCTAGCTCAGGAAGGCCCATCAGCCTGGTGCTGGGCCATCAGGATATGCAGGGCACACCTCAGCTCCCTTTGTGTGTGACTGTCTCGAGGGAATTCACAAAGCCCAACTGTCATCCAACCCAGACATGTAGTCTAGGGACAGGAGGAGGCACAGAATGGTTAAGTAAAACAATTTCAACTTTCTAAAAGTGGCATTTTTAGACCTGCAATTTAAAAAAAGAACTTTATTAAAAGATGAGTTTTTAAATTGTGAGTCCAGAGACACCAAACTCAAATTTTCCATCTGCTCCTAATTGGGAGATACACTTGTAGGATGTTACAAGGCAACTCCAATGCAACCCCATCAGAGAGCTAGGCCTCGCTGTAGTGAAAAACGAAATTAGCAGTTTTTCACTACCAGGACATGTAAAACACCAAAGTACATGTCCTACCTTTTAAATACACTGCACCCTGCCCATGTGGCTACATAGACTCTACCTTAGGGGTGGCTTACATGAAACAAAAGGGAAGGTTTGGGCTGTTAGTTTAGGTGAACTTACCAGGTCACAAAGGCATCTTAATACTTCACACACAGACTCTGCAGTGGCAGGCCTGAGACATGTTTGAAGGGCTACTTATGTGGGTGGCACAATCAGTGCTGCAGGCCCACGATTAGCATAGTGTAGTTTACACTGGACCTGGGCACGTGTAGTTTACTTTACTAGGGACTTATCATTAAATCAAATATGCCAATCATGGAGAAGGCAATAATGCCATGTTTTAGGGAGAGAGCATATGCACTTTAGCACTGATTAGCAGTGGTATAGTGCACAGAGTCCTGAAGACAACAAAAGTAGATCAGAAAAATAGGCAGAGGAAAGCAAAATGTTTAGGGATAACCCTGCAAAAAGTGCCAGGCCCAACAGTAAGTAACCTGAAAGCATTGACGCCAGATTTTGAGAAGCGGAACGAAGGTGAAGCAGTGGCCGATAGTCATCACTATAGTTAAGAGGAGTGGGAGGTGGTACTGATACGAGGAGGACTGAAACCATCGAAACTAGAGGAATTCCATAAAAGGCCAAAGAGAACACTAAGCGCCAAATGTACAAAAGATAGTGTTTGCGATTTCCAAAAGCAAATTTGTAGAAATCGTGATTTGGAAATCGAAAAGTAAGATATACGTACAAGAGTTTTCTACTAATAGCAATTTCTACAGATTTGCATTCGCAAATATGAAATTTCCTATTTGGAAATCGCAAAATTGAGATTTCTAAATAAGAAATCGCAATTAGGAAAAGTCGCATTATGGATGCAGAATGATGATGTAAGAACCAGGAAGTTTAGAAATACAGGGTGTGGCCACAGCCGATGAGCCGAGGAAGGTGCTGGAAGGAAGGAGTGCTGTCTGACTACTGGCAGTGGAATCCTAACTCCTGGAGAGCACCATGTCCAAGGAAGATGGGGACAAGGACCCTGGCAGCAGGAAGGGTCTGAAGCTTTCAACAGAAGAATGTGTGGCCCAGAAAGACAAAATATTGAACAGCATCCTGGAGAAAGTCAAGCCCCTTGGTGTCACCCAGAGAACCACACCAGATAGTAGGAAACGCTATAAGATCCCGCAGCAAAGAGAAGGAGGCCAGCAAACACCCCCTCCCACTCCAATGGAATCACTGATTGAGGGGACACTTGAGCCTGAAAGTGTGGTGGGAGTGTCAGACATTGACACCTCCAATTCTGCAGGCTCCAGCCAAGGTAAGTCATTTTTCAGTTAATGTCTTACCATAACATATTGTTTGTAAGTCCTCAAGTACAACATTGTAACTACCAGAACTTCAGTGAGATGTTTGCTGTACTTTGAATGCATTACAGGAGTTGTAGTACATCTAAGTTGCATGGTGTGCTGATAATTACACTTCACATAACTATACATTATCTCCACGTCACAAAGACATAAATCACAGTTTACATCAAAATTGTGAATAAACATTAACCATTTAGTTACAATAACTATAAACATACATTTCCACAGATCACACCTAGGACGTGTCTGAAACTATTGAGGCTGATGAAGCTGTTGACACACGTGGAAATAGAGGACAGCAGGATTGCAACTCCTACGCCCACTACTCATCCTCCTAATACTATGAGAGCAAACGTGTCACCACTACCAGCCTTTGAGGAAGGTGTTGAGGAGCAAACACAAGGCAGGAACACAACCACATCTGTGCGCAGCTCACACAGACAACGTAGAGTGGCACAAAGAACAGTTTGCAACGATGATGTCTCTGATGACGTGTCAGACAGTTCACAATTGTTTGGTGGCCTTGAGAAATCAATTGCCAGGGTACAGCGCCTGCAAGCCAAACAGATGAGAACAGTTAACAGGCCATTGCAAGGCATGTCACAGTCAATGCTGCAATTGCAGAAAGTACAAGACCGTTGGTTTGCTGCCATGGAGATGGAGCAACGTCTGCAAAGACCCAGGCACAGGCAGCACATGGCACGCTATGATGCCTTCACTCTATCAATCAATCGATTGGCAGTAGCCGCAACCACTCTTACCAAGAGAACTGTCAATATACAAAAAACATGGGACACTGCTGTCAAGATGTTGAACCTGGGCTGGTCAGGTGACCACAGCTCCAGAGAACATACAGACATACAACCTGTCTGTCCCTAACATTTGATGCCACCTGAGAGTGAAGATGGCTCTATCCTCAGTGCCACATCTGTGTCAGAAGGATGCTGTACCAGGCGGACACGCTAAAACACATTAGGAACAGACTTATCCCCTCCTCCATAGCCAAGGCCTGATGAGAAGGCAACCAACGCCAGAGGCTTTTAACAGTGAATTTTGTAGACACTCAGATTTATGAGGCTACTTTGTTATGTTTGTGTTAATATGCTTTCTTGCTTTGTTGAAAAAACAGTGCCTCCTCTATGGATACAGTTGATGATGAAGATGCACATTGTTAAAACCTGAATAAAAGGTGACCTTTCAGTCATGCACAAAACATTCTCACCATGTGCGTTGTCTATTTCTTAGATGTTGTGGTCGTTCGTACCTTAATATTAGTTGTTGGTGATCTCTCTGCATCAGGCTTGACCCCGTGATGCACGTGTCTGGTCCTGCTGTATCTGTAGTGTAGAGGCTAGAGTTCGAAGTACATAAGTTATAAGATCTTAAATCACAATAATAGCACAAATACACGTTTGGGCCCTAGGGGCGTACCAAACCATATACCAATAAAGTGGTATAAGAACCACGACTGAGCTAGACACTAGGCCTAGAGCCTCTAGAAGTGCTTGGACCACAAGGAACCACCCAAGGTAGTGACACAGGGGACCCATGGGGGACGCGTGCAGTGTGGGAACACAGCCATGAATCACCGTTAACTTCTATGGGGAAAGTCGCGGTTGGATTTTTAAAAGGAAAGGACTCTTAGAGGAGGACTTGGAGCAAACCCCTTTAGAACTAGGCAGTTCTAGAGTCAATACCCACGGGAGCACCGGAGTACTCTTGTTACCTCACCCAGGGAAGCCGGGTGCAGAGGTGTCTTTTGGCGTCGGGTTTCATCGTCGTTTTCAATGGCGATCTGCTGCAGCGGGCTGCTGGCGACCAAGTCGAAAGTGTCCGGGTGGATCCAAGAGTGGATAAAAGATCTGAAGGACCTGAAAGCAGAGGGGACAGAGTCTGGGTCACTAGCCAGTGACCAGGAAGGCGATGAGCAGATGCCCACCGATGTCGGGTGCTTCAGGTAGGTTGACAGTCATCTTGACTCTTCAGCCACGAGGTCCAGGAGGTGTCGACGATGACCAGGAGCTGGATTCGAACTGTCCCACGACGTCTGTCGATTGCTGCGGTGTCGGAGACCGGATTGGACCCAACAAGCCTTGGCAACGGCAAATCAGGTGGAAACAAAGAAAGGACGTTGATGCAGACCAGCAAGGTCTGGGGGACTCACCCAGCAAAGGTAAGTCAGGGCACATCTGCAGCAACCAGGAAAGTCCAAGCAGAAGAAGAGTTGCCTTTGGGAGGGCCCACTAGCCAATGGACTAGCGACCGCGAAGGAGCCTCAAGTGGACGCACTTGGAGCTGGCTCACAGGACACTCATGGAGTGGAGGCCAGTTATCTTTGGTGCAGTCGGTGCTGGAGGTAGGGGCTACTCGGAGCCCAAAGCACAACTTCGTGGGAGACCAGGAAGAGGATGCACTTGCAAAAGTTCTCGGTGTCCAGGGGTCATGGTTCCACGTTATCCACGACAGCTACGTGCCTCAGCTTGGCTGGGGTCTCAGGGCAGCCTTGGGGAAGTCTGGAAATCTACCTCTGGTGTTGAAAAGACTTCGGCGTCCGGTGGGAGCTTCAGCGATGCAGACCGGACAATTGCTTCTTAGGTGCCTGCCAAGCAGGGGAGTCACTCCTTGACCCCAAGGGAGATTCTTCAGCCCTCTAATCTTCAAGTAGAGCGTCGAAGGTCCAGGATTCAGCTTCAGAGTTTCGTCCAGGGTAATCCCATACTTATACTAAGTTAGGGGGTTGGACATACTCTGGGGACCCACCTATGGGAGGGTCAGGGAAGAGGGGTGGTTACACCCATTCCCTTTGTCCAGTTTTGCGCCAGAGCAGGGGCAGGTAGCCCCTGCAACCGGTTTGAACTGGGCTATGCACAGGGACACCAAATGTGCCCCCAGTGCAGGACTTCAAAGCCCCAGAGAGTGCTCCCGCCCAGCCCCAATACACACTATCCTGTCTGGGGAGGTGGTTACACCTCCCTTCGACAGGAAACCTATTGTCCAGGCCTCCCCTGCAGGAGTTTCGGTCAGCAGCAGGAGGCCAGACCCGTGTCTGTGGCAGCGGCATCCATTTTGTGATGCCAGGGCTCTGAAAAGTTAATACCGGGCAGGCCGGTGTGTACATGTCTCTCCCTCTAGAAGGGTGGAATGCTACCCCCGCCGCCAGGACTGGCGGCGGGGGTAGTATTCCAAGGTGTTTGACACCAAACATGACATGTTTTGGTGCAGCCAGTCCAAAGTTAGCATTCTACCGCGAGGATATAATGCACTTAAGAGTATATGGTCAGGCTGTACCACAAACAGCACCAGAAGATTGACTCCGAATGCTGCAGAGGGGCTCTGCTCATGCAGGGGCACCCTCTCACATGAAAACCAAGCACTCTGCCTTTAGGATTGTTAAGGCCTGCCATAGGAGTGACTTATAGGTTTATATGTGTGTGCAATGGTAGTGATATAGGTAGCCTATACCACAGTAAGGGGTGGATGCACCACCTTACCCAGGCTGCAGTAGCAGTCCTGTGGTGTCATTTTGGAGGGCCTTCCAGGGGTGGCACAATACATGCTTTAGCCCCTGGTAGGCCCCTTGGGTGTCTATGCCCTTGGTACATAGTATACCATATACTAGGGACTTATAAGGGCACCCCAGAATCCAATCTGGGATGTACCTAAAGTACAGAGAATCAATTTAGAGAGGAAGCAGCTAGGCTGGGGTCCTGAATAGCAGGGCCCCAGCCAGACTAAAGTCGAAAAACAGTTATACACCAGCAAAAAGTGGGGGTAACCATAAGAGGCAGATCCTACTCTCCTACACAACCCCCCCCCCCAAACGCAGGGACATTAAACTAACCTTGACCAGTTAAGTCTTCATGTTCTAACTGGAAATATCTGGAGAGTCCATCTGCATTGGCATGGTTACTCCCAGGTCTATGTTCCACTGTATAGTCCATCCCCTGTAGGGAAATGGACCACCTCAAAAGTTTGGGGTTTTCACCCTTCATCTGTTTTAGCTATAAGAGGGGCTTGTGGTCTGTTTGAACAAGGAAGTGAGTGCCAAACAAGTATGGCTTCAGCTTCTTCAGAGCCCAAACCACAGCAAAGGCCTCCCTCTCAATGGCTGACCAACGTTTCTCTCTCGGGGTCAGCCTTCTGCTAATAAAAGCTACTGGCTGATCCTGACCTTCATCATTCAACTGTGACAGTACAGCCCCTAGCCCCAACTCAGATGCATATGTTTGCACAATGAACTTTTGGAGTAATCAGGACTTTGCAGAATGGGAGCAGTGCACATGGCCTGCTTCAGGTCATCAAATGCCTTTTGACAGCTAACTGTCCACTGAACCTTTTTGGGCATTTTCTTAGAGGTTAAGTCATTCAGGGGTGTCACTATTGATCCATACCCCTTGACAAATCTTCTGTAGTACCCAGTCAGGCCTAAAAAGGCTCTCACCTGAGTCTGGGTAGTTGGAGCAGTCCAGTCCATGATGGTCTGGATCTTGCTCTGCAATGGTTGAACCTGGCCTCCACCCACAAGGTGGCCCAGGTACACAACCTGACTCTGCCCTATCTGGCACTTTGTGGCCTTGATAGTTAGGCCTGCCTTCTGCAGGGCCTCCAAAACATTTCTGAGGTGGACCAGGTGATCCTCCCAGGTGGAGCTGAAGACAGCAATATCATCTAGATATGCTGCACTATAGGCTTCCAGACCTGTAAGGACTGTGTTCACCAACCTCTGAAAAGTGGCAGGTGCATTTTCAAACCAAAGGGCATCACCACAAATTGGTAAAGCCCACCAGGGGTAGAAAATGCAGTTGTTGGCTTTGCATCATCAGCTAGTCTGATCTGCCAGTAGCCAGCTGTTAGGTCAAATGTGCTTAGATACTTGGCTGAGGCCAAAGTGTCTATTAGCTCATCTGCCCTGGGGATGGGATGGGCATCAGTCCTAGTGACTGCATTGAGGCCTCTGTAGTCCACACAAAACCTCATCTCTCTCTTACCATCTTTGGTGTGAGGTTTTGACACCAGGACCACTGGACTAGCCCAAGGGCTATCTGAAGGCTCAATGATACCCAGCTCCAACATTTTCTGGACTTCTGTCCTGATACAGTCCCTGACCTGGTCAGGTTGCCTGTAAATCTAACTTTTAACAGGCAGACTGTCCCCAGTGTCCACTTCATGAGTGCACCAGGGGTCTGACTTGGAGTCAGAGAAAGCATGTGTCTGAACTGATTGAGCACCTGTCTACAATCAGTTTGCTGCTGGGCCGTGAGGCTGCCTGCCAAGGCTACACCATCCACTGACCCATCATCAGGGTTCTGGGAGAGCAGGTCAGGGTCACTCTCCTCCTCCTGTCCCTCATCAGTTGCCATGAGCAAGCCCATGTCAGCCCTGTCCACATATGGCGTCAGCCTGTTAACATGGAGCACCCTATGGGGGCTCCTGGGAGTTCCCAGGTCTACCAGATAGGTAACCTCTCCCTTCTGTTCAACAATGGTATGGGGGCCACTCCACTTGTCTTGGAGGGCTGCTGGGGCCACGGGCTCCAGCACCCACACCTTCTGCCCTGGCTGGTAAACAGTCAGCACAGCCTTTTGGTCATGCCAGGCTTTCTGTAATTCCTGGCTAGCCTCAAGGTTTTTGGTTGCCTTTTTCATGTACTCAGCCATCCTGGAGCGGAGACCAAGTACATAGTCCACTATGTCCTGTTTAGGGGGTTTGAGAGGTAACTCCCACCCTTCCTTTACCAGACACAATGGACCCCTGACAGGATGGCCAAACAAAAGTTCAAAAGGGCTGTAGCCAACCCCCTTTTGAGGCACCTCCCTGTATGCAAATAAAAGGCAGGGCAAGAGTATGTCCCATTTTCGCCTAAGCTTTTCTGGGAGTCCTTTAATCATGCCCTTCAAGGTTTTGTTGAATATCTCAACTAAACCATTGTATTGTGGGTGATAGGGAGGGATACTCTACCGACTCTGGATGAGAGGTGCAGGGAGAGGGGTTCCCCCGTGGTTGAAGTCCTGGTGTATGAGTGTGAGGTGTTGAGTGATAGAGACAGTCAGTTAATGTCTCGCCCATTTCAAGAGAGTGGTGTGGGGTACGTATGTGAGACACTGGATTGTGAGGTAAAGGTTAGCACCTGCGTGGAACTGTGTAATCCAATTGTGGGAGAGCATATTGTGAGTTCCTATTTTCCAGAGCTAAACCAACATGTGTTAGAGTGCGAGTTCTCTGATCCTAGGGAACTTGCGTAGGAGGCAGACCTCTGGGTGAGTACCAGAGGCTCTGTAGAGGTATTGGGGAATGACCCTAAGAGGAGTGGTTCAGATGTCTTCCAACCCAGAGTGGTGGGAAAGGTTAGAAGTGTTACAGCTGGGTCCCCTTGTTGTGAGGAGGTTGTAGGGCCTCACATCCTGTCTCGTGGGAGCAGGAGTGAGACTGGGATAGGTCCCGAAGTGCCCCAACCTCAGTCTCCTGGACTGGATGGTTCCATGAGGGAACACCAGGTAGGGAGCCTAGTCTGTCCGGATGGACCGTCCATTGTGGGGGTCCCCCGTGTTAGGTGAGCTGGGAGTGCCTGTAATCAGACCTCCAGCAGTTCTAGTGTCTGGCAGTACCGCTCCAGTTGGGAGGGTGCAGAAGGCCAGAGTGAGGGGTGAGGGGGGAAAGAGTCCCCGGTGGAAGAACCAGTGGGTCAGGGGCCAGCCAGAAGGGCTGAGCCTCATAGGATTGGCCATGGTGACGCCACTTCTGTCCTGGGGCATCTTCACGCACTGTCAGAGGGACAGGAGGTCGTGAGCTCTGTGCCAGGCAGACTGTCACACGACACGCTAGGTATGTGTCACCCTCAGGAAGCCCTGGTTGGCCAGGCAGTTGTTCAACCACAGGGTTTGGTCCCTGGGATGGTAAGTCAGGTCCAGGTGTTGTCTGACCTGAAGGGAGGGACAACTGTAAGCAGTGTCCCGACCATTTTTCTAAGAGCACCACTCCAGGTGGGAGGGTGCAGTATGCTGGAAGGGGGTACAGAGGGAGGGAGTCCTCGCCTCTGACCCTGGTGCAACCTGAGGGTTTTTCAGGTTGGTAGGTCAGTTGCAGGGTCCAGGCCCTGAACTGGTGGCGGGGTGTGTTTCCCTTGAGGGGGGCCTGTGTGCTCCCCAGGAAGTCCTGGTTGGCCAGGCAGTTGTTCAACCACAGGGGTTGGTCCCTGGGATGGTAAGTCAGGTCCAGGTGTTGTCTGACCTGGAGGGAGGGACAACTGTAAGCAGTGTCCCGACCATTTTTTTCTTCTAAAAGCACCACTCCAGGCGGGAGGGTGCAGTATGCTGGAAGGGGGTGCAGAGGGAGGGAGTCCTCGCCTCTGACCCCAGTACCACCTGAGGGTTTTTCCAGGTTGATTGATCAGTTGCAGGGACAAGGCCCTGAACTAGTGGAAGAGTGTATTTTCCTTGGGGGGAATTGGTGTACGCCCCCAGAAGTCCTGGGTTGCCAGGCACAGGCCCAGCCCAAGGGTACAGACCCTAGGTTGGGGGGCCAGGTTCAGGGTGTCCCCCTGATCTGGAGGAAGGGGCAACTGCTAACAGTGCCCCTCCCGGTTTGTGTTATGGGGGCACCTCTCCAGGTGGGAGGGTGCCAGGCCCCAGTAAAGGGGGCGGGGAGAGGGCAGCCTCACCCCTGACCACCGCCCAGTCTAAGGGTTCAGACCCTAGGCTGGGATACCAGTTGCAGGATAGAACCCCTGAGCCACAGGTGCCCTGACAATTCAGGAAGGGGGTATCGCTCCAGGTGGAAGGGTACCGAGCCCCAAAGAGGAGGACCGGGTGTGGGAGAGCCCACCCCAGTCTCTGGCCCAGCCGCTGGGTACAGGCCCTGGGCTGGTGGGTCAGTGTCCGGGTGCTTTGCCTGACCTGACAGGAGGGAGAGTGTACAAAAGGTGCCAGGCACCTGGGGTTACTGCCCCCCACTCTCTGATGCCACAAAAGTTTGAGAGCCCTGAGAGGTATAGGGCTTGGATTTCATCACTGACTACTGTCAGTGATTACTGGGGCTTGTTGTTTATCTGTTGGGACACACCTGGGGGCCAGTTAAGGTTAGATACTGCACAGGTGGTGTCCACAGGTGAGGGGAAGAGTTCCCCATTGGTTATCTTAGTGGGCCCTAGGAGTGTGGACAGAGGGAGCCACCAGGTTTCAGATTGGAGTAGAGCTGGCATATGCCCCTGCAGTTGCGGGCCAGTTCCGTGTTCTATCGCCCGAAGCAGGGAAGCCCATCAAAGTAGTGATTGGTCTACCCTGCGTTTTGGCTGGAAGGGGGTTGTGTTGGAAATGGCCCTTTTGCAGGGTCACCCCTAAACTTTTTGCCTGCCTCCTGTATTTTTGCTGACCTGTTTCTGTTGGTTTTATGACTCTGGGCACTTTACCACTGCTGTTCAGTGCTAAAGTGCATCTGCTCTCCCTTTGTAAGTATGTCTATGTGAATTGGTATATCCCTGATTGGCTTATTTGGTTTACCTGTTAGTCCCTAGTAGTGTGGCCTGTGTGTGCCCAGGGCTGGTAAACCAAATGCTGCTGGTGGGCCTGCAGCACTTGAGTCAACAATAATAACTAGCAGTCTGCCGCTTGGCTAGTGAGTGTAAAGCCGGCAGAACAGCAACAGATGTTGGGTGGGGGTAGGGAACTGCAGTTGAAAGAAGGGCTAGTAATGTTTAAGAAATCGAGGCACAAAAAACAGACATAACGAACAACAAATAAACAATAATTAAATAAATGAAATGCATTTCAAAAAACGAACACGAATGAATGTTAACAGTAGTTGCTGAGAAAGCAGCCTGGAAGGACAGGGGAAGGAGGGGCGAGGTGGGACTACAGCGGAGCTGCGAGGCCTACTCCCTCATTCCGCGCAGAGGGAGAAAGCAGGAAGGTAAACGGGAGGTCAAACTGTGCTAGAGACTTCAAAGTGGTTAGTTCCTCCTTTCGTAGTGGCGCACGTAACAGCAGTGAAAAGCGCCGATGAGAAAGCGAGAGAAATTTAAGAGTCAAAAAGAGAAGAGCACCCAAGCAATGCAAAATAGAATCAGAGAGGGATGTACTAGAGAGAGCGAAGAAAGGGTGTGTGAATAAACAGGAGAGACACCTAAGGAAAAAGGGGCGCATTGACGCCGAAAAGTAGAATGGTGTTGCAAGGCGGGAAGGAGGTCAGGAAAGAGAAATGTATGAAGAACAATAGAGTGAGAAGGAAGGGAGTGAGTGAAGGAACAAACCTAAATAGATAAAAAGTCAGAGAAGACGAAAGTGTAAAGAAAAAACTGAAAAATGCACTGTTGAAAGAAAAATACAAAATGGCGGCAAGAGCATTCAAAATGGCGCCGAGACACACCCAATTTTAAAAGTGCAACAATACTACAGATACGCGTGCCACTTGTGCACCGCGTCAAGGGCGCAACAGCCCACAACTAAATCCAAATAGTCAATCGAAAAACAACGTCAAAGACCTGCTATAACGAGATACAAAAAATGTGCGCCAAATAGCAAAACATGTGAAAGCGGCAAACGCACGTGCACAGTGCCAGAATTCGAAAAACAGAAGTGTTTCCCAGGACTCAAACCTCAAGCATTACGGAGCAAATTAAAAAAAGAAAATAACCCACATATAATAAATACGAAAACGCAAAAACGCTGCAGAAGCACCTGTGCACAATGCCAGAATTCGATCAACAAGACCCGTAAGCAGCAACCAGAAGCATATGCAAGGGAAAGGGCAAAGATAAGAACGAGGAAGTGAAAACGGCAACGAAAGTGAGAGCACAATATTACTTAAAAAGGCAACGACAAAGAGGCCAAAGACAGAATGGGCAAGAGAACGCAGCAAAAAGGAAACCACGACAACTAAAGAGCAGAGCACCAAAGAGCCTCGGAGAGATGTGACCAGCCACAAAGAGGGAAGAGGGCGGCGGTCGTGGCACGACAGAAACTACAGGGGACCAGGGAGAGGCACGGCGACACCCCGGAGGACCCAATCCACCGGACCACACACACCAGAGACCGGAGGAAAGGCAGGGGAAAAAAGTGTCCCTGACTTACCCGGTCGGTGGAGGGAGAGGCGGGGAGAGGCCATGGGCAGCCGCAGGCGTGACCCAGGTCCACACTGCAGAGGAACCGTCCGCACGAGACCTTCGCGGTCGTCAGCTGATGGGGGGTAAATGGAGAGACACTGCAGTGGTCACACATGGCTTACCAGCTCACGAGAGCAAGACCTGCGCTCTGCACGTTCTCTTGAAAGGAAGGAACAACGATGTCAAATACAGTAGCACTTTATTAAGCAATTCAAACCCACAGGAAACAGTTCAACGTAAATGTGTTCATCAACACATGAGCAGTTCAAAGCATAAAACAATTCAATTTAAATGTTGCCCATCTACATATGAGCAGTTCAAAGCATAAAACAATTCAATTTAAATGTTGCCCATCTACATATGAGCAGTATGAAAAAATAAATGCATCGACAATGTTCAAACTCAGTTGTTCAAAGAAGCAAATATATGACCAAAATATTATGCTATAAGCAGCTGCCCAAGGAGCAACCCTAACTCTAAAGAGGATGGGTAGGCTAGAGCCTAGAAGGCTAATCTTTTCTTAAGAAAGCAACACCATTCAAGACTACGCAGTCTAAACTAAGTTAAATGCAATGACTTGGTTTAGAATGAGCTGAATTAGATGGGCTGTCAAAGCCAAAAGGCTAAATTATTAAGAAAAGAATATTACCACCTTGAAAGTTTGAAGCTCTAGCCCAGTTGTACGGACGATCGATCGCACGGGAACCCTCTAACTGCAGTCAAGCTCTGATGCAAGGGAGAGTTCGAAGCTTTAGTCTGGGTGGGGCTCTTTTATATAGTTGAATGCAGAACTATATCGTTAAATACAGAACTTACGCCTACGCCTGCACGAGGCTTGACACGAGATGTGACGCAGGCCACTTGGCCACCTGCTTTACTGGAAAATTTTATGTGAGAAGTGGTATCAGGATAAAACAGAACTGGTGGCAGAAGGTCAGAGTTCTCTGACCGCAAAAAGTAAACAAAGGATAACTTTTACCGTGAAAAATGCTTTAGAATTAATATTAAATATATTAATTCTTGGTCAAGTTCCTGCCTTGGGTTCCAGTTTAATGCCAGCGCGGAAAGTCCCATAGCTAAGAATATCACGAATCTTGCATGTGACACTGCCAGATGTTCCATCAGGTCGTCACATGGGTGGGGGCCACCCTTATTCTTGTAACTATGGAAAGTTACAAGACAGGCTAATGTTGTATCTGGGTGGATGGGACAGATTTCTGCTAGCAGATCAGTGAGGCCTACGAGGTCTGTTTCATTATTATTATGAAAATGAGAGCAAGAGTCACTTGCTTTTGGGCCTACACATTTGTATCTTAGGAAGGTATGCTTGGGCCTATGTAAGATAT
This sequence comes from Calotriton arnoldi, assembly GCA_963921515.1. Taxonomy (NCBI): domain Eukaryota; kingdom Metazoa; phylum Chordata; class Amphibia; order Caudata; family Salamandridae; genus Calotriton; species Calotriton arnoldi. The sequence goes on along the minus strand of CAWUFW010012057.1, from coordinate 524,931 downwards.
GGTTTATCTAGGGAGCTGGGCTTGGGCCTATGTGAGATGTGCGACCAGGACAAGGGAAAGTGGACAATTTAAGACATTCTATCTGAGCCTGCCTGGTAGGGCCTATCTGGGAGTATCATGTTTGGTGGGTAGTGCAAAATCATTAATGGGTTTCTTGTTAAATGGTAATACGGGACTTTCGGGACCCTCCATCAGAGAGCCCACCCCAGTCTCTGGCCCAGCCGCTGGGTACAGGCCCAGGGCTGGTGGGTCAGTGTCCGGGTGCTTTGCCTGACCTGACAGGAGGGAGAGTGTACAAAAGGTGCCAGGCACCTGGGGTTACTGCCCCCCACTCTCTGATGCCACAAAAGTTTGAGAGCCCTGAGAGGTATAGGGCTTGGATTTCATCACTGACTACTGTCAGTGGCTACTGGGGCTTGTTGTTTATCTGTTGGGACACACCTGGGCGCCAGTTAAGGTTAGATACTGCACAGGTGGTGTCCACAGGTGAGGGGAAGAGTTCCCCATTGGTTATCTTAGTGGGCCCTAGGAGTGTGGACAGAGGGAGCCACCAGGGTTCAGATTGGAGTAGAGCTGGCATATGCCCCTGCAGTTGCGGGCCAGTTCCGTGTTCTATCGCCCGAAGCAGGGAAGCCCATCAAAGTAGTGATTGGTCTACCCTGCGTTTTGGCTGGAAGGGGGTTGTGTTGGAAATGGCCCTTTTGCAGGGTCACCCTAAACTTTTTGCCTGCCTCCTGTATTTTTGCTGACCTGTTTCTGTTGGTTTTATGACTCTGGGCACTTTACCACTGCTGTTCAGTGCTAAAGTGCATCTGCTCTCCCTTTGTAAGTATGTCTATGTGAATTGGTATATCCCTGATTGGCTTATTTGGTTTACCTGTTAGTCCCTAGTAGTGTGGCCTATGTGTGCCCAGGGCTGGTAAACCAAATGCTGCTGGTGGGCATGCAGCGCTGGCTTGCGCCACCCACAGAAGCAGCTTGTAAAGTGTGTCTCAGACCTGCCACTGCAGTGTCTGTGTGCAGTCCAGAACTGCCATCTTGGCTGTGAAGTGCACTCACTTCCCAGCCCCTGAACCTTCCCTTAGCATCCTGTAAGTCACCCCTATGGTAGGGTGCCTTGTATGTGTAAGGCAGGACATGCCTTGGTGTGTGTAGCATGTCCTGGTAGTGAATTACACCCAATTTCGTTTTTCACTACTGTAAGGCTACCTGTTCCTCATAGGCTAGAATGGGCAGTTTGACTATTACATGCTATAGTCCTAACTGACCCCAGGAAAATGGTAGAAAAACGAATTTAGTATGCCTGAGCTCAGAATATTAAAATACATCTTTTAGTGAAGTTTATTTTTATATTCTGTGTTTGAAAATACCACTTTTAGAAAGTAGGTATTTTCTTGCCTAAGCCTTCCAGTGTGCTCTGCTGTTATGTGTATTGGCTGTCTGGTTTTGGAGGGACAGGTCAGGCTGAGTCAGACCTGGGCTGAATAGAGAGATCTGCATTTAGAGTGTGGGGAGGGGTGGCTCCTTGACCTGAATAGGGCTGTGCCTGGCAAGGTGAATGCTGGCTCCACCTCCTACTGTGTGTCTGCTAGCAGACCCCCTCTTTCTGAAAGGAAGGATGCAGCCTGGTAAACAAAGTGCTCCAGGCCTGAGCAGAACTGGTTCTGGCTAGGTTCAGTGACTTGTAGCTTCGGAGAACAAAGACTTTTGGGGTAAAAATATCTGTGCTCAAACCCCTCCATTTTGTATTGCTTTTGGATCTGGAGAGGAAACTCTGTCCGTGCCACTGGAGGAATCTGCAGGAAGTGACTGTCCTTGTGCTTGTGTGTTGTTTCTTGCACTGGCCTGCAGCAGTGACCACTGGACCTTGAAGAAGAGGAAAAGGAACTTTTGAGAGAACTTTTATTTTTGTTACAGCAATTACCCAAGGGCTAGGAAAAGAGCTAGCCTCCTGCTGGAGTCTCAGGCACATCTGACTCCACCACCCACCTCCTGCTTCCTCCCTGCGAGGATTGCTATCTGCTGATGAGGCTCCTGTGAGTTCCAGGGCCTCTAGTTTTGCTTCAGAGAAAAGAGTGCTGGAAATCGTCGCTAACGCACGTTTGCGAGCCGCTGCAGCTGAGACGCGCTGGAAAAATCATCGCGCTGCTGTCGCCGAGCGCTCGCAACCCCTAAAGAAATCATCGCTTCAAGACATCGCTTTGCGGACGCCGTGCGTCCGCCATTTTCATCGCATCGCACCGGATTTCGTCGCTCCCTCGCGGAGCGCTCATCTCTTCGCATCGCAACACAATCGCACAGCGCAACAGGATCGTCGCATCGACTTCTCCCTCGCGGCAAGAAAGTCATCGCATCGGCGGCCTAGCGTGCAGAAGTTGGTCGCAGTGTCTCCGCACGCATCACGCAGATCGGCGCATCATCCTCCCTTGCGGCAAGGATTTCAACGCATCGCTGGCCTCGCGTGCCGAGAATCATCGCTACCACTTCTTTGCGACATTTTGTTGGTTTTGCTACTAAACCCAGGTACTTTGTGAGAGAAAGGGTCGCAGAGAGCACTGCTTTGAATTTGAACCTTATTTTTGCAACCTTTGAACTATTTTTTGACAGTCCTTCAACAGCCATCCTATTTTTGACAGTCTTATAAGAGAAAGGGTCGCAGAGACCACTGCCTTGAATTTGAACCTTATTTTTGCAACCTCTGAACGAGAAAGGGGCGCAGAGACCCCTGCCTTGAATTTGAACCTTATTCTTGCAACCTTTGAACTATCTTTGACAGCCCTTCAACAGCTATCCTATTTTTGACAGTATTGTGGCTTTTACAGTTATTGGTCTTGTGATAAATCTGCCTTTATATAAAGATACTTATTTTTTATAACTACCTTTGTGGTGTCCCTCTGTAGTGTTCCTCACTGTGTTACTGTGTATGGTCATAAATGCTTTACACCCTGCCTCTGAGATAAGCCTACCTGCTCGTGCTACGTTACCACAGGGTTGAGCAGGGGTATTAAAGAGGGTAGCCCTCTCACTCTGACTTAGGAAGAAGGGTCCCTACTTGGACAGTGGCCAGCCATTGCCAACTAGAGACCCCCATTTCTAACACTGAGGTTGACATGAGGAGAGCACAGGCAGCTCAGGGGCCCCAGGTCTTACATAAGGGACCTGCTCGCCGGCAGAGGCCCCAGTCCAGTGACGCAGGCTGTGCTTATTTAGGGGTGACGCCTCTGGGGTGCCTGGCCTGTGGTTGCAGACTCGGTGTGCCTTGAAGTATGAGGTGAGGGGGCAGGTCTGGCGCCAGGAGGCGACAGCGAACCAGGTGTTTGTTGTGCAGGTTTAACATGAGACCAGTGCTTTAAATGGGCCGGTACCCACCGGTACGGAGATCTGGCACTTTTTAATTTCCTCCCCTTGTGTATTGGTACTCTTCGAGGCAGGTGGTGCTGGGCCCCCCAGCTCTACCGGCCCCTCAGCACCTTCATTCCGTCCTTTCCAGCGGCGTTTCAAGCAGGGAGGAAACCTGGGCTGAGCTGGTGCCTAAGCCTGAACAACTGCCCCCTGTCTCCAGGACACACGTGCGTTTCTGTCCCCAGGACACACGTGTGCACCTGTCTCCAGGGCACACGTGTGCCCCTGTCTCCAGGATGCACGTGTGCTCCTGTCTCCAGGACGCACGTGTGCCCCTATCTCCAGGACACAAGGGCGTTTCAGTCCCCAGGACACACGTGTGCACCTGTCTCCAGGACACACGTGTGCCCCTGTGGATGGTATGAGAGGAGGGTGCAGCTGCTCCCTGTTTCCAGGACACACGTGCGTTTCTGTCCCCAGGACACACTTATGCACCTGTCTCCAGGACACACGTGTGCCCCTGTGGATGGTATGAGAGGAGGGTGCAGCTGCCCCTGTCTCTAGGGCACACGTGTGCCCCTGTCTCCAGGACGCATGTGTGCCCCTGTCTCCAGGACACACGTGCGTTTCTGTCCACAAGACACACATGTGCACCTGTCTCCAGGACACACGTGTGCCCCTGTGGATGGTATGAGAGGAGGGTGCAGCTGCCCCTGTCTCCAGGGCACACATGTGCCCCTGTCTCCAGGACGCACGTGTGCCCCTGTATCCAGGATGCACGTGTGCCCCTGTCTCCAGGACACATGTGCGTTTCTGTCCACAGGACACACGTGTGCACCTGTCTCCAGGACACACGTGTTCCCCTGTGGATGGTATGAGAGGAGGGTGCAGCTGCCCCTGTCTCCAGGGCACACGTGTGCCCCTGTCTCCAGGACGCACATGTGCCCCTGTCTCCAGGACGCACGTGTGCCCCTGTCTCCAGGATGCACCTGTGCCTCTGTCTCCAGGACGCACCTGTGCCCCTGTCTCCAGGACGCACCTGTGCCCCTGTCTCCAGGACGCACTTGTACACCTGTCTCTAGTACACACGTGTGCCCCTGTGCATGGTATGAGAGGAGGGTGCAGCTGCCCGTCTCCAGGGCACACGTGTGCCTCTGTCTCCAGGACGCACGAGTGCCTCTGTCTCCAGGACGCACGTGTGCCCCTGTCTCCAGGACACACGTGTGCCCCTGTCTCCAGGATGCACGTGTGCCTCTGTCTCCAGGACGCACATGTGCCCTTGTCTCCAGGACGCACGTGTGCCCCTGTGGATGGTATGAGAGGAGGGTGCAGCTGCCCCTGTCTCCAGGGCACACATGTGCCCCTGTCTCCAGGACGCACGTGTGCCCCTGTCTCCAGGACGCACATGTGCCCCTGTCTCCAGGGCGCACATGTGCCCCTGTCTCCAGGAGGCATGTGTGCCCCTGTCTCCAGGACACACCTGTGCCCCTGTCTCCAGGACGCACCTGTGCCCCGTCTCCAGGACGCACGTGTGCCTCTGTCTCCAGGACGCACGTGTACACCTGTCTCCAGTACACACGTGTGCCCCTGTGGATGGTATTAGAGGAGGGTGCAGCTGCCCCTGTCTCCAGGGCACACATGTGCCTCTGTCTCCAGGACGCACGTGTGCCTCTGTCTCCAGGACGCACATGTGCCCCTGTCTCCAGGATGCACGTGTGCCTCTGTCTCCAGGACGCACGTGTGCCTCTGTCTCCAGGACGCACGTGTGCCCCTGTCTCCAGGACGCACGTGTGCCTCTGTCTCCAGGATGCACGTGTGCCTCTGTCTCCAGGACGTACGTGTGCCCTTGTCTCCAGGACGCACGTGTGCCCCTGTCTCCAGGACGCACGAGTGCCCCTGTCTCCAGGACGCACGAGTGCCCCTGTCTCCAGGACGCACGTGTGCCCCTGCCTCGAGGATGCACGAGTGCCTCTGTCTCCAGGATGCACGTATGCCTCTGTCTCCAGGACGCACGTGTGCCCTTGTCTCCAGGACGCACGTGTGCCCCTGTCTCCAGGACGCACGAGTGCCCCTGTCTCCAGGACGCACGTGTGCCCCTGTCTCCAGGATGCACGTGTGCCCCTGTCTCCAGGACACACATGTGCCCCTGTCCCCAGAACACACGTGTGCACCATGGATGGTGTGAGAGATGGGGTTCTGCTGCCCCTGTCTCCAGGGCACACGTGTGCCTCTGTCTCCAGGACGCAAGTGTGCCTCTGTCTCCAGGTCACACGAGTGCCCCTGTCTCCAGGACACACATGTGCCCCTGTCTCCAGGACACACGAGTGCCCCTGTCTCCAGGACACATGTGTGCCCCTGTCTCCAGGACACACGTGTGCCTCTGTCCCCAGGACACACGAGTGCCCCTGTCTCCAGGATACACGTGTGCCTCTGTCTCAAGGACACACGCGTGCACCTCGGATGGTGTGAGAGAAGGGGTACTGCTGCCCCTTTCTCCAGGACACACGTGTGCACCTGTCTCCAGGACACATGTGTGCCACTGTGGATGGTATGAGAGGAGGGTGCAGCTGCCCCTGTCTCCAGGGCGCATGTGTGCCTCTGTCTCCAGGACGCACGTGTGCCCCTGTCTCCAGGACTCACGTGTGCCCCGGTCTCCAGGACACACGAGTGCCCCTGTCTCCAGGACACACGTGTGCCCCTGTCTCCAGGACAAAGTGCCCCTGTCCCCAGGAAACACCTGTGCCCCTGTCTCCAGGACACACTTGTGCCCCTGTCTCCAGGACGCACGAGTGCCCCTGTCTCCAGGACGCACGTGTGCCTCTGTCTCCAGGACGCACGTGTGCCTCTGTCTCCAGGACGCACGTGTGCCTCTGTCTCCAGGACACATGTGTGCCCCTGTCCCCAGAACACACCTGTGCCCCTGTCTCCAAGACACACGTGTGCACCATGGATGGTGTTAGAGAAGGGGTTCTGCTGCCCCTGTCTCCAGGGCACACGTGTGCCTCTGTCTCCAGGACGCAAGTGTGCCTCTGTCTCCAGGACACACGAGTGCCCCTGTCTACAGGACACACGTGTGCCTCTGTCTCCAGGACACACGAGTGCCCCTGTCTCCAGGACACATGTGTGCCCCTGTCTCAAGGACACACGTGTGCCTCTGTCCCCAGGACACACGAGTGCCCCTGTCTCCAGGATACACGTGTGCCTCTGTCTCCAGGACACACGTGTGCACCTCGGATGGTGTGAGAGAAGGTGTGCTGCTGCTTCTGTCTCCAGGACACACGTGTGCCCCTGTCACCAGGACACACAAGTGCCCCTGTCCCCAGGACACACCTGTGCCCCTGTCTCCAGGACACACGTGTGCCTCTGTCTCCAGGACACACGTGTGCACCTCGGATGGTGTGAGAGAAGGGGTTCTGCTGCCCCTGTCGCCAGGGCACTCGTGTGCCTCTGTCTCCAGGACGCAAGTGTGCCTCTGTCTCCAGGACACCCGTGTGCCCCTGTCTCCAGGACACACGTGTGCCCCTGTGGATGGTATGAGAGGAAGATGCAGCTGCCCCTGTCTCCAGGGCGCACGTGTGCCTCTGTCTCCAGGGCGCACATGTGCCTCTGTCTCCAGGACGCACGTGTGCCCCTGTCTCCAGGACGCACGTGTGCCCCTGTCTCCAGGACACACGTGCACCTCAGATGGTGTGAGAGAATTGGTGCTGCTCCCCCTGTCTCCAGGACACACGTGTGCCCCTGTCCCCAGGATACACGTGTGCCCTGTCTCCAAGACACACATGTGCCTCTGTCTCTAGAACACACGTGTGCACCTCGGATGGTGTGAGAGAAGGGGTGCTGCTGCCCCTGTCTCCAGGACACACGTGTGCCCATGTGGATGGTGTGAGAGAAGGGTGCTGCTGCCCCTGTCTCCAGGACACACGTGTGCCTCTGTGGATGGTGTGAGAGGAGGGGTGCAGCTGCGGGGTTACTCTAGGACACACATGTGCCTCTGTGGATTGTATGAGAGGAGGGTGCAGCTGCCCCTGTCTCCGTGCCTCTGTCTCCAGGACGCACGTGTGCCTCTGTCTCCAGGACGCACGTGTGCCCCTGTACCCAGGACACACATGTGCCACTGTCTCCAGGACACGTGTGCCTCTGACTCCAGGACACAGGTGTGCACCTTGGATGGTGTGAGAGAAGGGGTTCTGCTGCCCCCGTCTCCAGGGCACACGTGTGCCTCTGTCTCCAGGACGCAAGTGTGCCTCTGTCTCCAGGTCACACGAGTGCCCCTGTCTCCAGGACACACGTGTGCCCCTGTCCCCAGGACACACGTGTGCCCCTGTCCCCAGGACACATGAGTGCCCCTGTCTCCAGGACACATGAGTGCCCCTGTCTCCAGGACACACTTGTGCCTCTGTCTCCAGGACACACATGTACACCATGCACCTCAGATGGTGTGAGAGAAGGGGTGCTGCTGCCCCTGTCTCCAGGACACACTTGTGCACCTGTCTCCAGGACACATGTGTGCCCCTGTGGATGGTATGAGAGGAGGGTGCAGCTGCGCCTGTCTCCAGGACACACGTGTGCCCCTGTCCCCAGGATACACGTGTGCCCTGTCTCCAGGACACACATGGGCCTCTGTCTCTAGAACACACATGTGCACCTCGGATGGTGTGAGAGAAGGGGTGCTGCTGCCCCTGTCTCCAGGACACACGTTTGCCCATGTGGATGGTGTGAGAGAAGGGTGCTGCTGCCCCTGTCTCCAGGACACACGTGTGCCTCTGTGGATGGTGTGAGAGGAGGGGTGCAGCTGCGGGGTTTCTCTAGGACACACATGTGCCTCTGTGTATGGTGTGAGAGGAGGGGTGCAGCTCAGTGGCGGCTGATGACATTTGAAGGTGGTAAGGCGTATAAGTTCTGGATGATTGACCTTTGGCGAGCGAGCATAGCAAGCAAGCCCGACCTTCATTAGAAAGGTGCATTTTCAAGCAAATTTGAGAAAGCAAGAAGGTTAATTAGGCAGTTGGGAAAGTGTATTTATGACATCAATAAAGAGATTTCATATGATAATGACGTAGGTAGCTCCTTATTCAGTATAACCAGAGAATTTCTAACAGACTTTGAGATAATAATGCAGTGAGTACCTCACAGATTTCTATATTTATTGATGTACCTTTACAAATTAAATCTACAGAGGGAATACAAGAGTTTGTAATTTTTCTGACTGGACGCAATGTGACAGCAAGCAACAAACATTAAAAGGTAGTAGGGCACCCTACAAGGCACTTTACGTCTCATTCAGGCGATGAAGAAATAGGGTAATATCACCCCCATCCTGCTTGACCTCCCTAAGCCCCCCTTGCTGGCCCACAACATCATCAAAACCTCCTTCACACACAGCTGCACAGAATCACAATTGCAACTGGAATAAGTGACCAATTCTCTGTTCAGCAGAGAGGCCAGGGATTGGATGATCAAGTATTCTGAACACCTTTTTGACCCACTGGCAGGCACTGTGAGAAATTCACACTGACTTCAGCCTTTGCTCCAGAGTTCTTAATGGTCGCTTGTTATAAATGCCTGGAGGTGACTCAGCTCAAAGAATGCACTGTACAAGAGGAAAGAGATTGCATGGCAAGCCGATGTCTGCAACTGACAATTTCTGGCGACAGAAACACCATGTTTTTTAATCGGGTAAACACAACCTTAATATATACGTGTGTGCTGACATACATGAAGGGAGCTGGGATGAGACGCAATATTTGCCCTTGATGTCGCTAAGAGGTATTGCATTATGCTGCTGCACAGTGGTTCGAATAGGACACATGTGTTTGAGACTTTTGGGGGGTTATGGTCATCTGAGTTTCGAGGTAGAGGCCAGAGAATATTGTGCAAAGTTAAGGCTCTAAGAAGGGCTGGCCGTAAGCATGGATGAGCTGGGCTCAGGCCCAGGGCCCTAACTCTCTGAGGGGCGCATGGAGCAGTGTGCATTAAGGTGATGCTAACAGACTTGCCCCTCCCTACCTGTGCGTTTCTGCCTGATTTGCCAGTTTAAAGTGGTGTTATTTGGCGGCAATGTTTTTAACACCCCTTCATCCCCCTTTCTTCAGCCTCTGACCAAAACTGACACACATCAACAAACCCACCCTCTGCCTGAGGCATCTAAGCTCTCGGTGCTCTCGGTGAGCTGGGGAAGGTCCGGGGATGTTTGTGTTCAGGGACCAGTCCCTGCTCATCCAGGCACTGACCGGTGAACACAAAAGGGACCCACTGCTGCCTCATTCAATCCACCAATATCAGGAAGGGCGCCACATTTCTCTCCGCCCACAACCCAGGGCACTATCTTAGCAAAGGCCGGCTCTGCCCCTGGGGATTCTTGGTGGGATTGTTAGAATTGAACTGTTTTTTCCCCGTCTTTCATGATATATGCTGTGATGAGTTAGCATTCATGTAGCTATGTCATATGATCATGATCTATATTGTGAGATATGTAACAATCCCCTCATCTCTGTGCCCCCGCTCTCTCAGTCTCGGCAGAGACTGTTGCTCCGAAAGTATCTCATATCTCCTCCAAGGTCGGAACCCAGATGTACGAAGAGAATAGTTTATTCAGCTCTGCATTCCTATCATCAGACATAGCTATGCTCCCACACTAGAGAGGGCTGAGATCGAGTAAGACGGCCTTGGGAGTCTGATAATATATACCCATACTGCAGGTGTTAGCTCATCTCTCAGTGCCTCTTTTGTTAGCCTCTGTACCCAAGCAGTACTTTTCCATGCGGGCGGGGTTTTCGAGAGATGTTGGAAGGTTTATTATACCTTCCTTAGACTTGACTACAGCAATGCACTCTACGCCGGAATCAACAAAAACCACACCCGCAAGCCACAAAACATCCAGAACGCCGCCGCCAGACTAATCCTCAACCTGCCACGACACTGCCACATCTCCCAGCACCTGCGCACACTCCACTGGCTCCCCATCGAGGCAAGAATCACCTTCAGGATTCTCACCCACGCACACAAAGCCCTCCACAACACCGGACCAGCATACCTGAACAGCTGACTCAAATTACATGTACCCCAAAGGACCCTACGATCAGCCCAGCTCTCCCACGCCGTGGTCCCCCCCCCGCCAGGAAGTCCCGATCGGGAGGACGCTCCTTCTCCTTCCTCGCTGCCAGAGCCTGGTCGCCCTCCCGCTCCACCTCAGACAGATGACATCACTCCCCATCTTCACGAGGGACCTGAAAATATGGCTCTTCGATAGACCTCCTCCTTGATGGACAGGATCCTGCACCTCACCTCCACCCCAGCGCCTTGAGACCCTTACGGGTGAGTAGTCACGCTTAACAAACCCATGATTGATTGATTGATTGATTTATTATACGATACTGAATGTTTGGAGGTCAGTCCCTCGGTAGCATCTTTGGAGGCTAGTCAGACTGGACTCCGCTGCAGCGCAATTTATAATAAAGAACTTTAGTTTGTATTCTCTACTGTGTTACTGACTCTTCATTTCTTGGAAGGCTAAGAGGAGGTCGTGAGTGACCCGGGTGGCCCTAATCGGGTCACTTCCTTCAGTTGGTGCCCGAACAGGGACTCTATCAGGTGACCCATCTCGCCCGTAGTCGGGTTGTAGCGGTCGGGGTTGCGTCCGGTCGGATGGGCGGATCGGGGATCCCCACATCAACAAGCTTGGTTCTCGCGGCTGCCCCGCCTTTCTGATCGGGCGGCTCCTCGTCTAGTGGTCATCTCGGCTGGGGTCCTGAAACGGCGAAACCCTTGGATCTGACTGTTTGGTCCGAAGAGTCGGCAGTGGAGAATAACTTTGCTTTACCTGTGTGCACCAGGTGAGTTTGTCTTGGCTCTTGGTATTCTGAATATGGTCTGAGGATCATTCTTGACTTGTTTGAACTTGGTGGGTCTGTGGACCCTTGAGGTACAGAGTGTTGCGAACGCTCTGCCGGGCCATCTGCTGAATTTGGTTTACTCTTGAAATGGCCTGGGGCTAGAGTCTGCCTCCTTATTTTGGTACAGTCTTCGGACTGTCTTGTTTTGGTACAGTGTTTGGACTCTCTTGTTTTGGTACAGTCTTCGGACTCTCTTGTTTTGGTACAGTCCTCGGACTCTCTTGTTTTGGTACAGTCCTCGGACTCTCTTGTTTTGTTTTGTCCCTTTGTTTTGTGTCGTCCCGTTTGTGCAAGTGGTGTATGTGTCTGTTGTGAGATGCCTTGTTTAAGCAAATTGTGGTGTGTGGGGTGCCGCTGTTGCTTGGCGGAGGCTCGGTTGGAGGAGAGGCAACCCGCGCCTCCGGAAGGCACCCCGAATTTTGATATGTATGTGAAGCACGGCCTTGGCCCTATTTTGTTTAGTACGTTATGGCACAAATATACGAGGGACAATGCTGAGCTTCAGTGGCCACCAACAGGTACTTTTGATGAACAGAAATTGAATTATCTGCAAGATAAATTATTTGCCAGGAGAAGTAGACAGTCGATGTTTGATTCTCTTCAGGAATGGCAGAAGGAAGCTAAGCAGCGACGTATGTGGGTGGAAAAAGAGGCCCGGAGAGTGAAAATGCAGACAATAACTCAGAAAGCAGTAGCTTACGATAGGGATAAGGTAGAAAAGGGTATCAAGAGTGCTGATAGGAAGTTCTGACTACAATGTGATAAGTCTTATGTGGCCCGAGAGGAAAGTGTGGCCCGAGAGGAGGGGGATGCATTTGTGGATGAGCTATTACATGTTAGGCCCCCTCCTCGCTATGCCCCGCAGAGGATATACCCCGTTGTTCCAACACCCCAGTCTGCTGCTCCTTTTGTCTCTCTATCTGGCTCTGCTGCTTCTGATCCAGCTGCTACTGCTACAGCCCCGCCTGTTTCCCCTTTGGTTTCGCAAGCTGCGAGTGCAGTAGCTGTGGGCCCTCCCGTTGTACATGCTGCTTCTGTTCCTGTTTCTTCCCCTTCTCTCACACCTTCAACTCAGTCTTTGCTCACATTGGTGCCTGCTTCTTCGTCTATTGTGTCTTTCCCAGACATCTCATCCCCAGCATCGTTAGGAGCTGGGACACCGCTGCGTGGGGTGGATGAAGGAAATTGGGCTGCGGCAGGGGAACGGATGGGGCGAGTATTGATTCGATCTGATGTGGGGAATGAGGAAAAGCAGATGGTCGCAAATCAGGCTGCACAGTGGGTACGGAATCCGATCTACAGTGTAGAGGATGTGTGGGGTGTGTTGAAGGATTTCGAGCCGTTTGTACAGCAGCATGCCCTTAAACCCATGTCGGCTACATTGATAGGGTTGTGGGAACAGTGTTTTGGTGGCTAGTACCCCAGATAATATATGACATTCGAGATCGTGTATATGCTGCAGATATGGCCCCTAACGAGGTCTTCAGCAATGTGGCGACGATGATAGGGTACAGGGGCAGGTTGCACCAGAAAACGCCAACCGTGGTGTCCCAATTCCCCATGAGGGAGGTTCATCCTATTTTTCATCCCGGGATTCCAGAACGGCGTAATGCGCAGGATGTTATAGTTCAGCCGCGGGTAGAGGCTCGTTTTCAGGAGCAATGGGTTTACACTCCATGGAAAAGGAGTGAGGTACTTGCCCTCAAAAGACATGCTACCGGACCCTAGGAAAAATCCCACAGCATATTATAAAGAATTAACAGAGGCCGCTTCATCGACGGTGATGACACTGGCCGACGTTGAGATGTTCTTCGGGTTGTTGGTACCGGTGGATATATGGTGGCAGGTACACACGCAGGATCATGTTGCGGACTTAGGTGGCACTTGGACTGCGATTAGGGCGTGGGATTATGAGCGGAAGCCCGGCGAAAAACCTAGAGCTGAGATATTGGCTTTGCCGGATCGTATCATTACTTACATGCATTCTCTCATCCCACCCAGGCGGGTAGATTGGGACAAGTTAGCGGCATGTCGACAGAAGAAGGATGAAAGTGTGTCAGATTTTTTCACTCGGTTTGAAGGGGTGTTTTGGAATTTTAGTGGACAGGATTTGTCAGCGGAGGACGGTGTCAGGTTGTTTGTTAACAGATTTGTAACCAATTTGCTTCCTGAGATAGCTGCTCGTTTGCAGGCCTCTGAAAGCACCTGGACTACCTCCTCCCCTTCAGTGATACTGAGCATGGCCCAGTATTACGAGCATAGGGAGAATGAAGAGAAGGTAGAGAAGAAGAATAAGGAGTTGAAGACCAAAGTACTAATGCAACAGGCAGCCAGAGGGTCCGGTAGAGGACGTGGTAGTGGTCCAGCTCAGCGATCACGTGGTAAAGGTAGAGGAAGTAGTCCCGTGGGGCTGAATCAGTGCGCGTATTGTAAGAGAGAAGGGCACTGGCGGAGCGAGTGTCCGGAATTGTTGCAGAAGGTCGGCGCCTCCAGGGGTCGGGGTACTGGTGGACGGGGACGTGGCGAAGGCGGTCGTGATGAGACACAGGGTGGGGTATCATCGTGGGGTCGCTCTGACCAGAATTATTTTGATGACCCCCCGGGGAAGGCAGTACTACCACGATGATTATGATTTGGACGTAGTGTCAGCGATGTTCTATAACTAGGACAGCCAGGGACAGGGTGAGGGACCAGTTTCAATACCTGTAGATCAGCGTGGTCCTTATGTCACTACGGATCTGCATGGTTCGGCCAAGAAGTTTTTGGTGGACACAGGTGCAATGAATAGCTCTGTTTCTCGTTCACTGGTCCCAGGGGCAGCTCTGTCTGGCCATAACAATGTTTCGGTAGGGTTTTCAGGCGTACCGGTTGTGAGCCCCATCTCTGAACCTCTTGCATTAACTATTGGCCCTTTCACTGTGGACTCGCCTTTTCTGTTGACTGCGAATTGTGGCGAAAATCTCATGGTACTAGATTTGCTGAAGAAGTTGCATGCTAAGATTTCATGTTCTTCGGATGGTGTTTATATGACAATAGGGCCCGATGTGGCCAGTACTAAACAGTGTTTTTCGAAAGACGCACCTCTTCCTGCTGAATTCAAGGATGTACCGCCCACGTTGTGGGCAACAGGTGATACGGATGTAGGGTTGTTGCAGATACCGCTGATATCTATCACAATAAAAGACAATGCTGTGCTACCTCGTATTCCCCAGTACAAGATACAGCAGGCGGGAGAATGGGCTTTATTGCAGATTATACAGGATTTGATAAAATCAGGGGTGGTTGAAGAGACAGCTGCGAATGTGTGTAACAGCACTATTCTTCCTATCCTCAAAAAGACACCCTCCAATATGGCCGATGTGCATCCTGATGTCTATCGCTTTGTAATTGACTTGCGGGAGGTTAACAAAATAGCCCACCCTCAGTTCCCGGTGGTCCCCAATATTACTGCTCTTTTGACAATGATTCCTTCCACAGCCAAATTCTTCTCTGTGATTGATCTGAAAAATGCTTTCTTTAGCATTCCAATTCTCCCTAATAGCCGATACGTTTTTGGATTTAATATAGCGGGCCGAAGTTTTCAATTTTGTCGTGCTCCTCAAGGGTATACTGAAAGACCTAGCATCTATTGTCAAGCCCTGAAAGGTCAATTGGATTCCCTCTCTCTCCCTACAGGTAACGTATTATTGCAATATGTGGACGACCTGTTGATAGCCTCCGACACTGAAGAGGGTTGTAAAGAAGCCACGGTCAAATTACTACTACATTTGGCACAGCATGGACATAAAGTGTCCCTTTCCAAATTTCAATATTGTCGACAGGAGGTCACCTATCTCAGTCACCTACTGTCGAAGGAGTGTCGGAGGCTAACACCTGAACCAGTTGATGCCATTGTTAGGATGCCCATCCCTAAGACTCAGAGAGACGCGCACGCTTTCATAGGCATCACCTTGTATTGTCGACACTGGATTCCCGGTTACTCCTTACTAACGAAACCTCTTTTGCACTTAACAACAAAAGTAGGGGTGGGCGGAATTTGCGTAGTCACGCTACGCAAAGCTCCACGAATCGGTAAAAAATCTCCGCGAGCACGCAAAAGTTCCACGAACACGCGGAATTGCTTGTTCCGCCCGTTCGCGATGCTTTTTTCCTGTTCGCGAACGCTGTTTGCGTGCTCAGGGAGAAATATCTCGCGAACACGCATTTTGAAAGCACGAACAAGCAAAAAACTCCGCGAAGCCGCGGATCGCGGAATTTTTGGCAATTTCGCGTTCTCTGCAGAACGCAAAATTACCCAAATTCCGCAAATTCCGCGAGTGGAACGGAATTTACCGCCCAGGCCTAAACTAAAGACGTGCATGAGCCTTTACCTTGGACGCATGATTGCCAGCAAGCTTTTGAGCAATTAAAGGTTGCCCTTTGCTCTGCGCCTGTGCTTGGTACGCCGGACTACCAGAAGCCTTTCGTGTTGTATGTACACGAGACGGCTGGGTGTGCGCTTTCGGTGTTAACACAGGCCTTTGGAGGTAAGCAGAGGGCGTGTGCTTATTTCTCTGCTCTTCTTGACACTGTCGCCAGAGCCCTCCCGAGCTGTTTCAGAGCTGCCGCGGCCGTGGCTATCTCTATTTGACAATCGGCGGGGCTCGTCCTCAATACTGACCTCACAGTAATGGTACCCCATGCTGTGGACATGCTTTTGAACAAGACAAAGACGCAGCACCTCACCAGTGCTCGTCTGACTGGTTATGAATTAACATTATTTGCACCACACATTACAATCAAACGATGTGCCACTCTGAACCCGGCCACGTTACTACCTCTCCCTTCAGACAATGGGGTCACAGATGTCCATGATTGTCTATATCGGACAGATGAAGAGACGAAGGGATGGGTAGACCTGACTGATGTTCCCTTATCTGAACTACAAGGGGAACTATATGTCGATGGCTCTTGTTTCAAACTGTCAGATGGCACCACCACTGCAGCATATGCTATTATTTTGCTGCGCACTATAGTGGAGACATCACGTGTTCCTTACCACTCGGCACAAGCTGCAGAGCTAGTTGCCCTCTTGCGAGCGTGTGAGCTAAGTGAGGGATTGACTGTCAATATTTATACTGACAGTCAGTACGCGTTTGGAGTCGCCCATAATTTCGGGAGGCTCTGGGCGGAGAGGGGATTCCTGACCTCACACGGCGCAAGGATACAGCATGACCCTCTGATACATAGGCTCCTGTCAGCCCTAGCACTTCCCAAGAGACTGGCAATAGTGAAGTGTAGTGCCCACAAAGCGATCACTGATGATGTGGGGAGGGGAAATGCATTTGCAGACTAGACAGCTAAGGAGACCGCCCGATCGAAAAATAAAAGAATGTTTGTGGCGGGTCCTGCTAGGTGGGTACCCGATAATGCAATGTTTGAAGACACACTGGAAAATGTGAAGGAGATTCAAAGTGAGGCAACAGTTGAGGAACTGACAATGTGGCAGGAGAGTACGGGGCGCCTAGATGAGGAAGGGTGTTGGACCGACAAGTCAGAAAAGCAGAGATGGATGTTACCAGATGCATATGTATTACCTGTAGTTACGATGGCTCATGGTCCAGCGCACATTAGTGCAAGGGGAATATGTAAGCTATTGGATCCCGTATGGCAAAATGATAACATCCCTAAGGTAGCGGCCCACCTAGTGAAGAATTGCATGGTCTGCCTGATACATAATCCAGGGAAAGGCACCTCTACACCTTCTGGTAATTTTGCACCCCCCTCTTTCCCTTTCGAGGTTCTCCAGATGGATTACATCGAAATGGAACGGGTTAACAACTTGAAGTATGTGCTGGTGGTTGTTTGTTCATTCAGTAAATGGATTGAGGCTTACCCCACTAAAGAGAACACAGCCATGGCGACGGCGAAAATCCTATTGAAGGAGTTTTTCCTGCGCTTCGGCTTGCCCCGTTTGATTTGGAGTGACAACGGAAGTCACTTTAATGCAAAAGTGATTCAGCTGGTATGCGACGGCCTGCATATTAAGCAAAAGTTCCATGCAGCAAACCACCCCCAGTCGGCTGGCTTAGTTGAGAAGTATAATGGTACTCTCAAACTGAAGATGGCTAAGATCAGGGAGAGCACAGGGTTGCAATGGCCAGATGCACTACTCCTTGCCCTACAATCCACTAGTGCGACAGCACATTCCAGAATGGGGTTATCTCCCCACGAGGTGGTCTTTGGCCGCCCCACGAATGTGTGGGGTGTACCCTGTCCCCGTCATTTTCCTGATATTGACTACCCGTTGCTTGTGGATTACCTTTATGAGCTCACAAAAAACTTGCGTTCTATTCAACAGGTCCACGAGGCACTGCCACCAATACCTGAGGGGTCGGGACACAGAATACAGCCTGGAACGTATAATCTGGTTCGAAACTTCAAGAGGAGAGGGTGCTTGGAGCCACGTTGGAAGGGAGCCCTGCTAGTCCTACTCGCCACAAGGACAGCAGTAAAGGTGGAGGGACGGAAGAACTGGATCCATACATCTCACTGTAAGCGGGTCCCGCTTCCTCTTCCCTACGACAAGAGGGCACTCGAGGGGATTGGGGACCACGAGACGGAGAAGGTCCCTCGCTTTATCCCCTTTTCTGATGCCCGACTGACCTGGGCGCAGATGGAAGAGGAGAATGATGCTCCTCCGGAAATAAAGGCCGCCCAGGTCTTGTAAGGAAGTGGGTTTCTGTTGCAGTAACCCCCCCAGTTTGTGCCAGACTACTGATGCACTTTGACTTGATGTGCCCTGGGTCCCTGCCAATCAGGTTCCCAGGGCCTGTGTTCTTTCCCCAAAACTGTACCCAATTGGCATCCCTGGCCACAGGTCAGCCCCTGGTAAATGGTACCTCAGGTACCCAGGGCACTGTGACCAGGGAAGACCTCTAAGGGCTGCAGCACTTATTGTGCCACCCTAAGGGGCCCTGTACCTTTACACACACACACTGCCTTTGCAGGCTGCGTGTCTTGGTGCAGAACAAAGTGAAGAGTCGACATGGCACACATCCTTGTGTGCCATGCCTACAACCCACTGCTCTGGCATAGATCAGTCACCCCTATAGCTGGGTGCACTATACCAGAGGTGAGGGTACAGGGCATGAGCCCTGTACCCCTACAGTGCCCAAGTCCATTCTTGGGCATTGTAAGTGCAGTGCTGCCATTAAGAGTATATGGTGCTGGGAGTTTGCCATTATGAACTCCACAGCACCATAATGGCCCCACTGAAAGCTGGGAAGTTTGGTATCAAACTTCTCAGCACATTAAACCCACACTGATCCCAGTGTGGGATTTAATGAAAAATGCACACAGAGGGCATCTTAGAAGATGCCCCCTGAAACCTAACCCACCTCTAGTGTCCTGACTGAGTGGTTGCTTAGGCTGCCACCACCAGACATGTTTCTGGACCCCTGGGTCGAGAGCTGCTGCTCTCGGGGGCCTGAAACAATGCACATCCTGGGACGAGGTGCCAAGCCTCCTCCCCCAGGATGGGCAGGGTCCACGAAGGAGAAGCTTCAAAGGCCTGCCGTCTTTGTGAGCTTCTCCAGACCACTTGCTGTACTCAGCAACCGGTCCCCATTGGTTCTACCCCCAATTTGGGTGGGAGAACCGGCGGGAAAAACAAAGTGAGGAGGGAGGTGTGCCCACCTCTGCCAACTCCACCCCTCAGGTGGGGGAGGCGAGGTGAAGCACAGCTCTGAGTCCCCGCCATCTTGAGGATGGGGGGACCCAACCAACCAGGGACAGGATCCTGCCCCCCTCCCACTGGAGGGTGGCACAATAGGGGGTGTACCCACCCCAGGGAAGGGACCCCTACCTGTAACGCCCCTAAATTCCGTATTTAGGGGGCACCCTGAACCTTGCTTCCTCAGATCCAGCCTACCAACAAGAAGAAAAGAAGAAGGACCGAATTGCCGTGGAGCCTGCTAACAAGAGGAAGACATCAACTGACTTGGCCCCAGCCCTACCAGCCTGTCTCCCCTCGAACCTGCTCCTGCAGTCAGCAACCTCAAGAACCCAGGAGGACCTGCCTGCCTTCACTTCCAGAGACTGCTTCTCCCGTGAACACCGGATTTGTTCAAAAACAGCAACCTCTGGCAGCAGCCGGAAACCGCGAATCCAGCCCACTCTGCACCCGCCGAACCCGGCCCGAGCTCGAGTGGAAAAACACCAAGAGGAGGTCCCCCCGGTGATCCTGACCCGAGATCCGGTGACTCCTGAACTATTTCAAGCCTCCCGACGACGCCTGCGGCCTCAATCCAGAGGATCCCCTCTACTGCGACAAGAGCGGGTAAGAAATCCCGACACTAAAAGGCACCCCTGCACCCGGCGCCCCAGGGCCTTGTGTGCCCAAACCAACGGCGCCTAACCAACCCAAGACATCCCAACGTACCCCTCGAAGTGGTGGTCGTACCCTGAAGATCCTTGTCCCCGAGCCTGCAGTGTTTCTTCAAACCGGAGGTTCTCCATAGAAAACAACGGGGCGCCCGACCCCGAAACAGCACTCTGCACCCGGCCGCCCCAGTGCCACTGAGGGTGCACTTTTTGTGCCTACTTGTTCCCCCATTTGCCCTGAGTCTACAACCAGGAGCTTGGCTCCCACAACCCAGTGGCCTGCTCGCCAGCCGCCACTAACCGAAGGCCCCCTATCCTCCATAGGATAACTTTGGGCCTCAACACCCTGCACCCGGCCGCCCTAGTGCCGGTGAGGGTGTAACAAGAGTGCATCACTGACACTGGGGGACACCTGAGTCTACACCCAGAACCTTAACTTCCACAGTCGACAACTTACCCTTGAGCCGATAACTTGTTTTTCCTCCATAGGATAACATTGTCCCTTTTTCCTGAAAAAACGACTGTGTGGAGTTTGGAAACTAAAAATATTGCTTAAAAATTGTGTGAATAACAAAATCGTCTTTACTCACCCTGCATTTACCTTAAAAAGCCATTCATTTCAATGTACTGCATTTACTAAGTATTGCAACCTACTGCATCCCCTGTAAATCCTATCAAGTACAATTTTCATTGCTTTTTAAAACTGTTTACAACAAGAAACTTATTTCTGAAAAGAATTGAATGCTTACCTGTATCAGGCTTGCTTGGTTCTAAAATAAAACAACAGTATATTTTTTTATACAAAAACAATTGGCCTAGAGTTCAGTTCTTGAGTGTGTGGATTCATTTGCTGACTGATTGTGTACATCAAATGCTTAACACTGTCCTCTGATACTGCCTTACTGCTCGAGCAAGCTACCACAAATAGAGAGTGAGGTGCTAACTAACTTTAACCTCTGCCTACCTTTGGGGACTCTTGGAATCTATACACACTGTACCTCCCTTTGGTGCAGTATATATAGAGACCAGTTTCTTACATTGGTGGATCAGCGGTGGGATATACAACTTGCATTTGTTGGACTACTTGGTTACCACCTGATCACACGACAGAACTCTTAAATTGCCTTTAGAATTCTGATTTTTTCAAATTGGCATTTTTGCCAAACTACTGAAAGTCTTGTTAGGGCCTTGCTTAAGTCCCTTTAGAATTTTAGAACATAAAATTCACTGTAGTCAAGGGTAGAGGGGTTAGAACTTTTTTGTTAGAATGTCTCAAAATAGAAACCCAGCTATTAGTGAAGATAACCATAGTGACATACAGGACAATGTTGAGGAGCTCAACCTCACCCCTTACCTTCACTTGTCTTTCAAGGAAGTAAGGTCCTTATGTAAAATTAAAAGTATACCAATGGGTCCCCATCCAACCAAACAAAGGCTCCAGGAACTGTTGGCTGAGTATGCAAAGGACCACCCATCTGAAAATGGTGAAGACCAATCAGATGAGGAGGATGTGGACAGGATTGATCTGGTAGATCAACCACCTCCACTTCCTAGGGAGGACAGGGTCCCAGTACCCTTGACTCCAAGAATCAACCTCTCAGTACCTAGGGCCCACACAGGTGGACCAGGTACCAATGAGGCCATTGAGGACAGCCTCAACGAGGAGGACAGCCTTTTAGCAAGGCTGACCAAAAGACTGCACCTAGAGACCAGACTCCTGGCTCTAGAGAAAGAAAGAAAGGAGATGGGTTTAGCACCCATCAATGGTGGCAGCAATCAAAATAACAAGGATAGAGAGCAATCTTATGATCCTAAAATCCCCAAAGGGATTGTCCCTAAATTTGAGGAGGGTGATGATATCACCAAGTAGTTCACAGCCTTTGAGAGGGCTTGTGAAGCCAGAAGGGTGAAGAAGACTTTCTGGGGGGCACTCCTTTGGGAACTGTTCTCTGGTAACTGCAGAGACAGACTCCTGACCCTTTCTGGGGCAGATGCAGGATCCTATGACCTCATGAAGAGAACTCTGATTGAGGGATTTGGACTCACAACTGAGGAGTACAGAATTAGATTCAGGGGGGCTCACAAAACCCAAAACCAGTCCTGGATTGATTTTGTAGACTACTCAGTAAAGACACTAGGTGGTTGGTTAACTGGAACCAATGTGCATGACTTTAATGGAATTTACAACCTGTTTATGAAGGAACACATATTAAGTAACTGCATTGATGAAAAGTTGCATCAGTACCTGGTAGGCCTAGGTCTACTTTCTCCCCAAGAATTGGGAAAGAAGGCAGACCACTGGGTCAAAACAAGGGTAACTAGGACGTCCACTGGGGGGGACCAAAAGAAAATGGTTACAAAGCCTCCCCAGAGGAAAGACAGTGAACCCCTTAAAGAGAAAAGAAAGGAGTCCTAGGTCCCCCCCCCAAAAACCTGTCCAGGAGGGAGGGCTCAAAGACACCTCACAAACTAAAACAGGGTACCAAGGTAAGAATTGGGATCCCAACAGAGTATGGTGTCACAACTGCCAAAAGGCAGGACACCACACCAAGGACCCTAGCTGTCCTAAAAACAAAGCCCCTAGTACAGCTCCAGGGGTTACTAGTGTAGCACCAGGGGTTGCCAGTGTAGCTTTAGAAGGTGATTCCTCAGATGAGGAAGCCCTCATAGCCTTCAACTGGAAAATGGGCCCAAAAGGTGAGTTGGAGATTCCAGAGGGGAGTAGACACTTCCACCACCTACTGGTGAATGGGTTCCCAGCCCATGCCCTGAGAGATACCTGTGCCAGTCACACTGTGGTGCATGACAGGTTGGTTCTCTCAAACCAGTATGTCCCAGGGGAAACAAATTAGTAAGGACTGCCCCAGGGGGTGTCACTGTTAGGCCTGTGGCTGTAGTGGCCCTAGAAGTAGCTGGGTACCTTAGATGGAGAAATATGGCAGTCAGTAAAGACCTCCCCCTTGATTGGCTCCTTGGGAATGACCACCCAGAGGTTGGTCTGAGCCAAAGAGAGGTACTGGTCCAATGCCAGACCTCACCCAAGAAACCTGGGGGGGGGGGGGGCTCACCCTACAGTTAGTGCAGCTAAGACCCAAAAGAAAAAGAGGAAACAGTGTAGGAAAGGTGGGCAACTGTTAGCCACAGTTCCAGTGAGCCAGGGAGATTCTATCCCAGTAAGGGAGAACTCCAAAATTGGCACTGGTGAAGTCCCCCCTAGCCAACAAAAAGCCCTGACTAGTCAGGCAACTGTCCAGCTTGAGTTGGTGGCTCATCAGCTGGCAGAACAGAGGGTGGAAGAAGGGTGTCCCCTACTGTTGGACTTGGCCCTTTTTGGCAGGTTCACCCCTAAACTTTTTGCCTTGTCTGTAACCTGGTGTTGGTGATTTTAGGCCTCTGGGCACTTTCCCACTGTGGTCCAGTAGAAGGTGCGTGTGCTCTCTGTGTTACATTGGTGAGATTGGCCTGCCCTCCCATAGGAATGCATGGGGGATTCTCTGATCAGTGTGTGTCAGTGGTAATTCCTGTTATGAGAGGAGCAGTGTGGTCAAGTCTGGTATGTATGAAATTGTGTGAATAAATGCTGCGCAATGGTGTGCGCAGATTTATTGTGGTTATTTTAGAAATGCCACTTTTAGAAGTTGGCATTTCTGTGTGCTATGTGTCTGCCTGCCTGATGTGAATTGCATGTCTGGCTTTGTGAGTGACAGGGGCTGGGAGGTGTGTGTGGCTCCAGGAGGGGCAGGGTGAGTCAGCGCTGGGCTGAATAGGACCTTTGGGCTAAGAGTAGTGGGAGGGGTAATCCCCTGACTCTCAATAGGATGGTGCCTGCCCTGTACAATGCGGGCTCCGCCCCCTGTGGGGTGTCTGATCACCTAGCCCCCACCTGACAAAGGGAAGAGGAGCTTGGCAAAGCAAAGTGCTCCAAATCCCCCCTAAACCAGTTATGACTGGTATCCCCAAGCCCTGTGCTGTGACACAAAGGGATTTAGTAATATAAATATAGGGGCTGTGACCCCATGTTTGCTGTTCACTTCTTGTTCCTGTACTCGTGGGGGCTTGCTGCTGCTGGGGCCCAGGAGGAACCGCCATGGGGGCTGCCTCCCTGCTGGAGGGCCCTGTGTGCTGGCCTACCTGGGCCCAGCTATGCCCCTGAAACTCTCCTGGACTTTTTGCTAAGGAGCTGTGGCTCCTACCCCTGGGAGCGATATCTTTTAAACTGTCCAGCTGATGGAAAGCATGGGCTTCGCAGAACATAGCGGCAGCCCTGTTAGAGGGAATCCCCAGCGTAGGGATTCCCCCGCCTTGTGTCTTTAGCGGGAGCCCACCCCGCGTCTCAGCCGATTATTTTACTTTGAGGCTTGCGGGTGCCCACCCCGCATTATGGTGCCTGTGGTAAGCGGGAGCACACCCCGCTTATTGATTTTAATTTCGAGGGAGCCTACCCCTCATTGCCGCCCAAGAGAAACGGCCGCCGCAATCGCGCAGCGACCCGGAAGCCAGGCGCGTCTGCCTGACTGTGGGCGGGGCCTGCCTACGTCTTGGAGCCTCGAGGGCTCCACTTCCGCCCGCCGCACGGAGAGAGAGGTCCTAGCAATGTGGAGAAGTGCTGCAGCGGTTCGGTGGGGCTCCCATGGTAAAGGGAGAGCTCCGCGGTGACAGCCGCTATGATTGAGAGAGCCCCGAGGAGTGGGGGCCCTCCTGCTGCACTCTGCCAAGATCCCCGGTGAAGTGAAGAGGATCCCGGTGCCTGTCCTGAGTCCGGAGGAGACCGGTGAGTAGGGCCGATCGTGAGGCAGCATTTGTTGAGTTAGGAGCCCCAGTGGGGGCCCCAAGTGCCAATTGGTAGTACCCGGGCGGTCCCGCCATTGCGGGCCGCTCCCACGATGGGCACAGGAGTTCCTGGACCCCAGAGGGTGTCCCATGGTGCCCGTGCCTACTTCCTGAGATATATTTTACAGCTGCCCCGCTTGCTAGGGGGCAGCTGCAACGCTTGGGGGCAAGTTCTTTTCAGGGCATCAAAGAGCCCCAGAGGGCCCCGTGTCTATGGGGGCAGATCGAGGTGCATTGTCGGTGCCTGGGCGGTCCCGCCAGAGAGCGGGCCGCCCCAACGATGGTGGCATATGTTGTAGTGCTACATGGGGTCCAGAGGGCACAGAGGTGCCGGGCCCCCTCCTTTATGCAAAGTGCCACAAACTGGGCACAAATGAGAGAGAGGGACCAGAGGCACAGTGAGTGGCAGTGAGTTTCACAGCTGCCCTGCAATTAGTGGGCAGCTGCTACGTTTTGGTTTGCGCCGTGGCGCACTTTCGGTTCAGCTGCTAGGCAGCAGCCCTGACATTCTGGACACAGGGCGTTTGAGCCCCTTTGGAGATGGCCAGTTGGCCAGGGGGACGGGGAGGTTTGTAGGGCGCCAGGCCCTAATGTAATTTATGCCTCTACTATGGTCTTTCTTAGGAGACTATGTGCTAAATGTGATTTATGTGGTGCTAGGAAATGTGATTCATGTAGTATGATTTACGCACCCTGTTTTGATACCTCTAAATGTAGTTTTATGTACGAGGTTGGTTTGCATATTATGGTTTATGCTAGTGAGATTATGTTCCACTGTGATTTATGCCCCTAATGTGAGTTATACTTAGGAGGTTAGGGTCTAATGCGTTTTGACTTATGAGAGGATTGCATAATGTGTTTATGCTGGTGAGGTTGGCGCAGAATGTAATTTGCGCCTAATGTGATACTGTGCATAATGTGGTTTATGTTACAGGATGATGCTGAGTACAGTGGTTACCAGTGATTACTGGTTGTATTCTACCTCTACAATTTGTGCTTCATTTATTATAAGTTCTACATTTACTAAGTTCGCTTTGTGATGGTTCTGACAGTGGTCCAGTGGGCCCTGCCAGGTGTAAATAATCCCTTGTAAATATTACCTAGTGCCAAGTGGCACAATGTATATTATGTGATTACTATTCTAATGTGTTGTGAGAATACAAAGGCTATTTTTGACATAACCTTGTGTGGAGTTCCTTTTGTGGTGTGCCTGGTATGTTGTTGCTGTGTGCGTGCGCAAACGCTTTACACATTGCCTCCGGGATAAGCCTTACTGCTCGTGCCAAGCTACCAAGGGGGTGAGCAGGGGTTATCTTTGGAGTGTAACTCCCTCGCCATGACTAGAGTGGTGGTCTCTTTCTGGCTTTGGCGCAAGCCTTAGCCAACCAGAGATCCCATTTCTAACATTGGTGGCAGCGGTGGGATAGGACTTGCGTTTGCGCAGTACCACAGCGACAACTGGTTACACTACAAGCTCTGCATTTTAGATAGTCACATGGATAGGGAGTATTGTGTCTGAGTTTGTTTTAAGTGTCATTTCTTTTTGAAATGTGTTTTATGTTGTACTATGAGTTGGGGGTCCTGCCAAGGATAGAAACCAGAGAATCTGGAGGAGTGACTGCCCTTGTGCAGACTGCTATTTCTTGGGTTGGCCTGAAGCTGAAGGAGTGACTGCCCCTGTGCTGTCTGCTGGTTCTAGGGTTGGCCTACAGTGGTAACTTAATTGGCATGGAGTAACTAGCTCGGGAGGGTAGATTATCCCCTAAGTGCCGTTTTAGTTTTCTGGAATCCCCAGTAAGGGTGGGATCCAGTGGTGGCAGCAATATGTAGTCCAGTGCAGGAAGCCCCATTCCCAGTTCCCAGAGTATGGTACCTGGTTCCCGGTTAGGAGGGGGACAGGTTGAGATTCAGGGGCAGTAAGATGCTGTCTCACCAGTCTGGGGGGGAGTATGTGGATGAGTGTTCTGGTGCACTGGACGTTTGGGTGATTGGTTAGCACGGTAAATGGTGTTAAAGGGCTGTTCAATCTGTTTTGTCAGAGAGAACATGCCCCGTAATTGTTTTCCAGAGTCGCGCCAACACCTGTTGAAGTGTGTGAGTTCTTTGATTCTAGGGAGCTTGCATTGGGGAGTGAGAATAGAAGAATGGTGCAGGTGTCTTCCAACCCAGAGTGGTGGAAGTGGTTCAGAGTAGCCCAGCTAGGTGCCCTTATAGTGAGGAGGTTGTAGGGACTCACATCCTGTCTCGCAGGAGAAGGAGTGAGATTGGGCTGTGTCCCGAAGTGCCCGCACCTCAGTCTCCAGTACTGGATGGTTCTTAGAGGGAACACCAGGTAGGGAGCCTAGTCTGTCCTGTTGGACCGTTCTTCGAGGGGATCTCCCCGTGTTAGGTGAGCTGGGAGTGCCTGTAATCAGACCTCCATCAGTTCTAGTGTCTGGCAGTACCGCTCCAGTTGGGAGGGTGCAGAAGTCCAGAGTGAGGGGTGAGAGGGGGAAAGAGTCCCCAGTGGAAGAACCAGTGGGTCCGGGGCCAGCCAGAAGGGCTGAGCCACCATTGATTGGCCATGGTTACGCCACTTCTGTCCTGGGGCTTCTTCATGCACTGTCAGATGGACAGGAGGTTGTGAGCTCTGCGCCAGGCAGACTGTCACACGACACATTAGTTATGTGTCACCCTCAGGAAGTCCTGGTTCGCCGGGCAATTGTCTGACCAAAGGGTACCGTCCCTGGGTTGGGGAGCCAGGTTCAGGTGTTTCCTGACCTGGACGGCAGGGTGACTGTAATCAGTGTCCTGGCCGGTTTGCCTTCTAGTGGTACCCCTGTGAACACAGGTGGGGCCCATCTTAAGTGAAGAGACCCTGTGTTTCCCAGAAGGGGTGGTGCAGGCCTAGCCGGGATCTTTAGGGTCCCTGGCTGAATGTGTTAGTACTACCCTGAGAGCAGGTGGGGCCCATCTTAAGTGAAGGGACCCTGCTCTACAGTGGGAGGGTGCAGAACTCTGGAAGGGGGTGCAGAGGGAGGGAGTCCTCGCCTCTGACCCCGGTGCAGCCGGTAAATTTGGATCCCAGGTGGTAGACCAGTTGATGGAGAGAGGTCCTGAACTGGTGGGAGAGTTGTGTTCTGGTGGGTGCTTCTCCTGGGAGAGCGCAGAACCTCAGAAGAGAGGTAGGGTGAGGAGATGCTTCGCCCGTGACCTCTGGTCAGCCTGAGGGTGCGGACCCTAGGTTGAAGGATCAGTGGTAGTTTGGAACTACACTGAGAAGGAGAGTGGAGAGTGGCTATTGTATGCCAGGGGTTACTGCCCCCCACTCTGTGGATTGGCAAGGACCAGTGACGTCTGGGTGGTCTAGGGCCTGGTCCTGGCCGTGGACAACTAGGAAGTACCAGTGGGGTAGCCTAGTTGGTCCTGAGAGTTTTTTTTCAGAGGGAACCACATGGGTTCAGAGTGGCGTAGAACCGGAGGGTGTCCCTGCAGTGAGGGCCCGCGTCCGTGTTCTATCACCCGAAGCAGGGAAGCCCATCAAGGTAGTGATTGGTCTACCCTGCGTTTTTGGCTGGAAGGGGTTGTGTTGGACTTGGCCCTTTTTGGCAGGTTCACCCTGTAGGAAGGTGGAATCTGACTATATGGTTGCCCCCACTTTTGTTATGGTGTTTTGCTGGTTTATGACTTAGTTGGACTGGGATCCTGCTATTCAGGGCCCCAGTCTATCTGCTTTCTCTGTAAAAAGGTTTCCATGTGCCTTAGGCACATCACTGATTGGGATCTGGCGTGCCCTTATAAGTCCCTAGTATATGGTATACTATGTACCAAGGGCATAGGTACCTCAGAGGCCTGCCAGGGGCTGCAGCATGTATTATGCCACCCCTGGAAGGCCATCCAAACTGACACCACAGGTCTGCTACTGCAGCCTGGGTAAGGTGGTGCATGCACCCCTTACTGTGATATAGGTTACCTATATCACTAAATACATACACACATATAAACCTATAAGTCACTCCTAAGGCAGGCCTTATCAATCCTAAAGGCAGAGTGCATGGTTCCTATGTGAGAGGGTGCCCCTGCATGAGCAGGGCCCCTCTGCAGCATTCGGAGACCATCTCTGATGCTGTTTGTAGTGCAGCCTGACCATATACTCTTAAGCGCATTATATCCTCGCGGTAAAATGCTAACTTTGGAATGGCTGCACATAAACATGTCATGTTTGGTGTCAAACATCTTGGAATACTACCCCCCCCGCCAATCCTGGCGGCGGGGGTAGTATTCCACCCTTCTAGAGGGAAAGACATGTTAACTCTGACTAGTCCGGTAACTTCTTTCCAGAGCCCTGGCATCACAAAATGGATGCTGCTGCCACAGACACGAGTCTGGCCTCCTGCTGCTGGACGAAACTCCGGCAGGGGAGGCCTGGACAATAGGTTTCCTGTCCCAGGGAGGTGTGACCACCTCCCCAGACAGGATAATGTGTATTGGGGCTGGGCGGGGAGCACTTTCGGGTGCTTTGAAGTCCTGCACTGGGGGCACATTTGGTGTCCCTGTGCATACCCCAGTTCAAACCGGATCAGGGGCTTGCAGCCCCTGCTTTGGCGTGAACTGGACAAAGGGAAAGGGTGTAGCCACCCCTCTGCCCTGACCCACCCATAGGTGGGGCCACAGAGTAGTCCAACCCCTATCTTTAGTATAAAGGTAGGAACCCAGTCCTTAGGACTTTAGATTATACCTGGATGAAACTCTGAAACTGAATCCTGGACCTTTGACGCTCTACGACAAGATTAGAGGACTGAAGAATCTCCCTTGGGGTCAAGGAGTGACTCCCCTGCTTGGCAGGCACCAAAGAAGCATCTGTCCGGTTCGCATTTCTGAAGCTCCCGTCAGACGCCGAAGTCAACGCATCACCAGAGGTGGATTCTCACACTTCCCCGAGGCTACCCTGAGTCCCCAGCAAAGCTGAGGCCCGTGGCTATCGTGGGTGACTTGAGACCGTGACCCCTGGACACCGAGCACATTTGCAAGTGCATCCTCTTTTGGGTCTCCCCAGAAGTCGTGCTTTGGGCTCCGAGTAGCCCTAGCCTCCAGCACCAACTGTACCGAAGATCACTAGCCCCCGCACCACGAGTGTCCTGTAAACCAGCTCCACGTGCGGCGTCACGAGGCTCCTTCGCGGTCGCTAGCCCATTGGCTAGTAGCCCTTAACGAAGGCCAATCCTTTTCTTACTTGGCATCCTGGTTGGTCCAGGCCTGCCCTCACTTACCCTCGCTGGGTGAGTTCCACAGTCCTTGCTGGTCTGCACCATCGACGATCTACATCTTCACCGAGACTTGCCGTTGCCAAGGCTTGTTGGGTCCAATCCGGTCGCCGACACCTCAGCACTCGAAAGACATCGTGTACCAGCTCGAATCCTGCTCCTGGTCACCGACAACGCCTCCTGGACCTCGTGGCTGAAGAGTCAAGACGACCATCAATGCACCTGAAGCACTCGACATCGGTGGGCATCTGTCCATCGCCTTCCTGGTCACTGGCTAGTGACCCAGACTCTGTCCCCTCTGCTTTCAGGTTCTTCAGAACTCCGATCCACTCTTGGATCCACCCGGACACTTTTCTCTTGGCCGCCAGCAGCACTTTGCAGCAGATCGCCATTCGAATCGACGACGAAACCCGACCCCGAAAGGCACCTATGCACCCGGCTTCCCTGGGTGAGGTAACACGAGTACTCCGGTGCTCCCGTGGGTAGAGACTCTTCAAAGTCCTAGATCTCAAAGGGTTTTGTCCTAGTCCTCTTTTAAGTGTCCCTTTTCTCTATTTTCCCGATCCCGACTTTCTCCATAGAAGTCAACGGCGTATCGCGGTTGTGTATTTACACTGCACGCGTCTCCCGTGGGTCCCCTGTATCACTACCTTGGGTGGTTCCTTGTGGTCCAAGCACTTCTAGAGGCTCTAGGCCTAGTGTCTAGTTCAGTCGTGGTTCGCATACCACTTTATTGGTATATGGTTTGGTACGCCCCTAGGGCCCAAACGTGTATTTGTGCTATTACTGTGATTTAATAACTTATAACTTATGTACTTCGAACTCTAGCCTCATAAAGAGACTAGATGGGTGTGTTTAGCAATAAATACATATATTTTGAATATATACCTGGTGTGGTGCTCTTTCATTTGGTCACTCAAGAGATTATAGACTGGTAAAACAAGCTGCTTTACATTCCTTCAAGACTTAGCCTGAAGGCTGCTCTCCATAGCTACCACTAGGATAGCTTTCAATAAGGTTGTCTTTAACCTATCTCCAATAAGGGGTTGTTTGGACTGGTGCAAGGTGCCCACTATAATTAGTGGACAGCATATGCCAGGCCAACTTCTCACACACCCCTAAACTTTTTGCCTTGTCTGTAACCTGGTGTTGGTGATTTTAGGCCTCTGGGCACTTTCCCACTGTGGTCCAGTGGAAGGTGCGTGCGCTCTCTGTGTTACATTGGTGAGATTGGCCTGCCCTCCCATAGGAATGCATGGGGGATTCTCTGATCAGTGTGTGTCAGTGGTAATTCCTGTTATGAGAGGAGCAGTGTGGTCAAGTCTGGTATGTATGAAATTGTGTGAATAAATGCTGCGCAATGGTGTGCGCAGATTTATTGTGGTTATTTTAGAAATGCCACTTTTAGAAGTTGGCATTTCTGTGTGCTATGTGTCTGCCTGCCTGATGTGAATTGCATGTCTGGCTTTGTGAGTGACAGGGGCTGGGAGGTGTGTGTAAGTAAGTAAGTCTGTTTTTATATAGCGCAGCTACTCACCCTTACGGGTCTCAAGGCGCTGGGGGCCGTAGTGGAAATTAAGTGAGCTATTGCCCAGAGTCACATGGTGCTGAGCTGAGCTGCCGCTGGAGCCAGGGATCGAACCGTGAACCCTGTGCTCCGAAGTCAGCTGCCCTGGCCGCTGCACCACACCTCTCCACTCTGTGTGGCTCCAGGAGGGGCAGGGTGAGTCAGCGCTGGGCTGAATAGGACCTTTGGGCTAAGAGTAGTGGGAGGGGTAACCCCCTGACTCTCAATAGGATGGTGCCTGCAATGTACAATGCTGGCTCCGCCCCCTGTGGGGTGTCTGATCACCTAGACCCCACCTGACAAAGGGAAGAGGAGCTTGGCAAAGCAAAGTGCTCCAAATCCCCCCTAAACCAGTTCTGACTGGTATCCCCAAGCCCTGTGCTGTGACACAAAGGGATTTAGTAATATAAATATAGGGGCTGTGACCCCATGTTTGCTGTTCACTTCTTGTTCCTGTACTCGTGGGGGCTTGCTGCTGCTGGGGCCCAGGAAGAACCGCCATGGGGGCTGCCTCCCTGCTGGAGGGCCCTGTGTGCTGGCCTCCCTGGGCCCAGCTATGCCCCTGAAACTCTCCTGGACTTTTTGCTAAGGAGCTGTGGCTCCTACCCCTGGGAGCGCTATCTTTTAAACTGTCCAGCTGATGGAAAGCATGGGCTTCGCAGAACATAGCGGCAGCCCTGTTAGAGGGAATCCCCAGCGTAGGGATTCCCCCGCCTTGTGTCTTTAGCGGGAGCCCACCCCGCGTCTCAGCCGATTATTTTACTTTGAGGCTTGCGGGTGCCCACCCCGCATTATGGTGCCTGTGGTAAGCAAGAGCCCACCCCGCTTATTGATTTTAATTTCGAGGGAGCCTACCCCTCATTGCCGCCCAAGAGAAACGGCCGCCGCAATCGCGCAGCGACCCGGAAGCCAGGCACGTCTGCCTGACTGCGGGCGGGGCCTGCCTACGTCTTGGAGCCTCGAGGGCTCCACTTCCGCCCGCCGCACGGAGAGAGAGGTCCCAGCAATGCGGAGAAGTGCTGCGGCGGTTCGGCGGGGCTCCCATGGTAAAGGGAGAGCTCCGCGGTGACAGCCGCTATGATTGAGAGAGCCCCGAAGAGTGGGGGCCCTCCTGCTGCACTCTGCCAAGATCCCCGGTGAAGTGAAGAGGATCCCGGTGCCTGTCCTGAGTCCGGAGGAGACCGGTGAGTAGGGCCGATCGTGAGGCAGCATTTGTTGAGTTAGGAGCCCCAGTGGGAGCCCCAAGTGCACATTGGTAGTACCCGGGCGGTCCCGCCGTTGCGGGCCGCTCCCACGATGGGCACAGGAGTTCCTGGACCCCAGAGGGGGACCCATGGTGCCCGTGCCTACTTCCTGAGATATATTTTACAGCTGCCCCGCTTGCTAGGGGGCAGCTGCAACGCTTGGGGGCAAGTTCTTTTCAGGGCATCAAAGAGCCCAGAGGGCCCCGTGTCTATGGGGGCAGATCGAGGCGCATTGTCGGCGCCTGGGCGGTCCCGCCAGAGAGCGGGCCGCCCCAACGATGGTGGCATATGTTGTAGTGCTACATGGGGTCCAGAGGGCACAGAGGTGCCGGGCCCCCCTCCTTTATGCAAAGTGCCACGAACTGGGCACAAATGAGAGAGAGGGACCAGAGGCACAGTGAGTGCCAGTGAGTTTCACAGCTGCCCAGCAATTAGTGGGCAGCTGCTACGTTTTGGTTTGCGCCGTGGCGCACTTTTGATTCAGCTGCTAGGCAGCAGCCCTGACATTCTGGACACAGGGCGTTTGAGCCCCTTTGGAGATGGCCAGTTGGCCAGGGGGACGGGGAGGTTTGTAGGGCGCCAGGCCCTAATGTAATTTATGCCTCTACTATGGTCTTTCTTCGGAGACTATGTGCTAAATGTGATTTATGTGGTGCTAGGAAATGTGATTCATGTAGTATGATTTACGCACCCTGTTTTGATACCTCTAAATGTAGTTTTATGTATGATGTTGGTTTGCATATTATGGTTTATGCTAGTGAGATTATGTTCCACTGTGATTTATGCCCCTAATGTGAGTTATACTTAGGAGGTTAGGGTCAAATGCGTTTAGACTTATGAGAGGATTGCATAATGTGTTTTATGCTGGTGAGGTTGGCGCAGAATGTAATTCGCGCCTAATGTGATACTGTGCATAATGTGGTTTATGTTACAGGATGATGCTGAGTACAGTGGTTACCAGTGATTACTGGTTGTATTCTACCTCTACAATTTGTGCTTCATTTATTATAAGTTCTACATTTACTAAGTTCGCTTTGTGATGGTTCTGACAGTGGTCCAGTGGGCCCTGCCAGGTGTAAATAATCCCTTGTAAATATTACCTAGTGCCAGGTGGCACAATGTATATTATGTGATTACTATTCTAATGTGTTTTGAGAATACAAAGGCTATTTTTGATATAACCTTGTGTGGAGTTCCTTTTGTGGTGTGCCTGGTATGTTGTTGCTGTGTGCGTGCGCAAACGCTTTACACATTGCCTCCGGGATAAGCCTTACTGCTTGTGCCAAGCTACCAAGGGGGTGAGCAGGGGTTATCTTTGGCGTGTAACTCCCTCGCCCTGACTAGAGTGGTGGTCTCTTTCTGGCTTTGGCGCAAGCCTTAGCCAACCAGAGATCCCATTTCTAACATTGGTGGCAGCGGTGGGATAGGACTTGCGTTTGCGCAGTACCACAGCGACAACTGGTTACACTACAAGCTGTGCATTTTAGATAGTCACATGGATAGGGATTATTGTGTCTGAGTTTGTTTTAAGTGTCATTTCTTTTTGAAATGTGTTTTATGTTGCACTATGAGTTGGGGGTCCTGCCAAGGACAGAAACCAGAGAATCTGGAGGAGTGACTGCCCTTGTGCAGACTGCTATTTCTTAGGTTGGCCTGAAGCTGAAGGAGTTGACTGCCCTTGTGCCATCGTGCTATTTCTTGGGTTGGCCTGAAGCTGAAGGAGTGACTGCCCCTGTGCTGTCTGCTGGTTCTAGGGTTGGCCTACAGTGGTAACTTAATTGGCATGGAGTAACTAGCTCGGGAGGGTAGATTATCCCCTAAGTGCCGTTTTAGTTTTCTGGAATCCCCAGTAAGGGTGGGATCCAGTGGTGACAGCAATATGTAGTCCAGTGCAGGAAGCCCCATTCCCAGTTCCCAGAGTATGGTACCTGGTTCCCGGTTAGGAGGGGGACAGGTTGAGATTCAGGGGCAGTAAGATGCTGTCTCACCAGTCTGGGGGGGAGTATGTGGATGAGTGTTCTGGTGCACTGGACGTTTGGGTGATTGGTTAGCACGGTAAATGGTGTTAAAGGGCTGTTCAATCTGTTTTGTCAGAGAGAACATGCCCCGTAATTGTTTTCCGGAGTCGCGCCAACACCTGTTGGAGTGTGTGAGTTCTTTGATTCTAGGGAGCTTGCATTGGGGAGTGAGAATAGAAGAATGGTGCAGGTGTCTTCCAACCCAGAGTGGTGGAAGTGGTTCAGAGTAGCCCAGCTAGGTGCCCTTATAGTGAGGAGGTTGTAGGGACTCACATCCTGTCTCGCAGGAGAAGGAGTGAGATTGGGCTGTGTCCCGAAGTGCCGGCACCTCAGTCTCCAGTACTGGATGGTTCTTAGAGGGAACACCAGGTAGGGAGCCTAGTCTGTCCTGTTGGACCGTTCTTCGAGGGGGATCTCCCCGTGTTAGGTGAGCTGGGAGTGCCTGTAATCAGACCTCCATCAGTTCTAGTGTCTGGCAGTACCGCTCCAGTTGGGAGGGTGCAGAAGTCCAGAGTGAGGGGTGAGAGGGGGAAAGAGTCCCCAGTGGAAGAACCAGTGAGTCAGGGGCCAGCCAGAAGGGCTGAGCCACCATTGATTGGCCATGGTTACGCCACTTCTGTCCTGGGCTTCTTCATGCACTGTCAGATGGACAGGAGGTCGTGAGCTCTGCGCCAGGCAGACTGTCACACGACACATTAGTTATGTGTCACCCTCAGGAAGTCCTGGTTCGCCGGGCAATTGTCTGACCAAAGGGTACCGTCCCTGGGTTGGGGAGCCAGGTTCAGGTGTTTCCTGACCTAGACGGCAGGGCGACTGTAATCAGTGTCCTGGCTGGTTTGCCTTCTAGTGGTACCCCTGTGAACACAGGTGGGGCCCATCTTAAGTGAAGAGACCCTGTGTTTCCCAGAAGGGGTGGTGCAGGCCTAGCCGGGATCTTTAGGGTCCCTGGCTGAATGTGTTAGTACTACCCTGAGAGCAGGTGGGGCCCATCTTAAGTGAAGGGACCCTGCTCTACAGTCGGAGGGTGCAGAACTCTGGAAGGGGGTGCAGAGGGAGGGAGTCCTCGCCTCTGACCCCGGTGCAGCCGGTAAATTTGGATCCCAGGTGGTAGACCAGTTGATGGAGAGAGGTCCTGAACTGGTGGGAGAGTTGTGTTCTGGTGGGTGCTTCTCCTGGGAGAGCGCAGAACCTCAGAAGAGAGGTAGGGTGAGGAGATGCTTCGCCCGTGACCTCTGGTCAGCCTGAGGGTGCGGACCCTAGGTTGAAGGATCAGTGGTAGTTTGGAACTACACTGAGAAGGAGAGTGGAGAGTGGCTATTGTATGCCAGGGGTTACTGCCCCCACTCTGTGGATTGGCAAGGACCAGTGACGTCTGGGTGGCCTAGGGCCTGGTCCTGGCCGTGGACAACTAGGAAGTACCAGTGGGGTAGCCTAGTTGGTCCTGAGAGGTTTTTTTCAGAGGGAACCACATGGGTTCAGAGTGGCGTAGAACCGGAGGGTGTCCCTGCAGTGAGGGCCCGCGTCCGTGTTCTATCGCCCGAAGCAGGGAAGCCCATCAAGGTAGTGATTGGTCTACCCTGCGTTTTTGGCTGGAAGGGGTTGTGTTGGACTTGGCCCTTTTTGGCAGGTTCACCCCTAAACTTTTTGCCTTGTCTGTAACCTGGTGTTGGTGATTTTAGGCCTCTGGGCACTTTCCCACTGTGGTCCAGTGGAAGGTGCGTGCGCTCTCTGTGTTACATTGGTGAGATTGGCCTGCCCTCCCATAGGAATGCATGGGGGATTCTCTGATCAGTGTGTGTCAGTGGTAATTCCTGTTATGAGAGGAGCAGTGTGGTCAAGTCTGGTATGTATGAAATTGTGTGAATAAATGCTGCGCAATGGTGTGCGCAGATTTATTGTGGTTATTTTAGAAATGCCACTTTTAGAAGTTGGCATTTCTGTGTGCTATGTGTCTGCCTGCCTGATGTGAATTGCATGTCTGGCTTTGTGAGTGACAGGGGCTGGGAGGTGTGTGTGGCTCCAGGAGGGGCAGGGTGAGTCAGCGCTGGGCTGAATAGGACCTTTGGGCTAAGAGTAGTGGGAGGGGTAACCCCCTGACTCTGAATAGGATGGTGCCTGCAATGTACAATGCTGGCTCCGCCCCTGTGGGGTGTCTGATCACCTAGTCCCCACCTGACAAAGGGAAGAGGAGCTTGGCAAAGCAAAGTGCTCCAAATCCCCCTAAACCAGTTCTGACTGGTATCCCCAAGCCCTGTGCTGTGACACAAAGGGATTTAGTAATATAAATATAGGGGCTGTGACCCCATGTTTGCTGTTCACTTCTTGTTCCTGTACTCGTGGGGGCTTGCTGCTGCTGGGGCCCAGGAAGAACCGCCATGGGGGCTGCCTCCCTGCTGGAGGGCCCTGTGTGCTGGCCTCCCTGGGCCCAGCTATGCCCCTGAAACTCTCCTGGACTTTTTGCTAAGGAGCTGTGGCTCCTACCCCTGGGAGCGCTATCTTTTAAACTGTCCAGCTGATGGAAAGCATGGGCTTCGCAGAACATAGCGGCAGCCCTGTTAGAGGGAATCCCCAGCGTAGGGATTCCCCCGCCTTGTGTCTTTAGCGGGAGCCCACCCCGCGTCTCAGCCGATTATTTTACTTTGAGGCTTGCGGGTGCCCACCCCGCATTATGGTGCCTGTGGTAAGCGGGAGCCCACCCCGCTTATTGATTTTAATTTCGAGGGAGCCTACCCCTCATTGCCGCCCAAGAGAAACGGCCGCCGCGATCGCGTGGCGACCCGGACGCCAGGCGTGTCTGCCTGACTGTGGGCGGGGCCTGCCTACGTCTTGGAGCCTCGAGGGCTCCACTTCCGCCCGCCGCACGGAGAGAGAGGTCCCGGCAATGCGGAGAAGTGCTGCGGCGGTTCGGCGGGGCTCCCATGGTAAAGGGAGAGCCCGCGGTGACAGCCGCTATGATTGAGAGAGCCCCGAGGAGTGGGGGCCCTCCTGCTGCACTCTGCCAAGATCCCCGGTAAAGTGAAGAGGATCCCGGTGCCTGTCCCGAGTCCGGAGGAGACCGGTGAGTAGGGCCGATCGTGAGGCAGCATTTGTTGAGTTAGGAGCCCCAGTGGGGGCCCCAAGTGCCAATTGGTAGTACCCGGGCGGTCCCGCCATTGCGGGCCGCTCCCACGATGGGCACAGGAGTTCCTGGACCCCAGAGGGTGTCCCATGGTGCCCGTGCCTACTTCCTGAGATATATTTTACAGCTGCCCCGCTTGCTAGGGGGCAGCTGCAACGCTTGGGGGCAAGTTCTTTTCAGGGCATCAAAGAGCCCCAGAGGGCCCCGTGTCTATGGGGGCAGATCGAGGTGCATTGTCGGTGCCTGGGCGGTCCCGCCAGAGAGCGGGCCGCCCCAACGATGGTGGCATATGTTGTAGTGCTACATGGGGTCCAGAGGGCACAGAGGTGCCGGGCCCCCTCCTTTATGCAAAGTGCCACAAACTGGGCACAAATGAGAGAGAGGGACCAGAGGCACAGTGAGTGGCAGTGAGTTTCACAGCTGCCCTGCAATTAGTGGGCAGCTGCTACGTTTTGGTTTGCGCCGTGGCGCACTTTGATTCAGCTGCTAGGCAGCAGCCCTGACATTCTGGACACAGGGCGTTTGAGCCCCTTTGGAGATGGCCAGTTGGCCAGGGGGACGGGGAGGTTTGTAGGGCGCCAGGCCCTAATGTAATTTATGCCTCTACTATGGTCTTTCTTAGGAGACTATGTGCTAAATGTGATTTATGTGGTGCTAGGAAATGTGATTCATGTAGTATGATTTACGCACCCTGTTTTGATACCTCTAAATGTAGTTTTATGTACGAGGTTGGTTTGCATATTATGGTTTATGCTAGTGAGATTATGTTCCACTGTGATTTATGCCCCTAATGTGAGTTATACTTAGGAGGTTAGGGTCTAATGCGTTTTGACTTATGAGAGGATTGCATAATGTGTTTATGCTGGTGAGGTTGGCGCAGAATGTAATTTGCGCCTAATGTGATACTGTGCATAATGTGGTTTATGTTACAGGATGATGCTGAGTACAGTGGTTACCAGTGATTACTGGTTGTATTCTACCTCTACAATTTGTGCTTCATTTATTATAAGTTCTACATTTACTAAGTTCGCTTTGTGATGGTTCTGACAGTGGTCCAGTGGGCCCTGCCAGGTGTAAATAATCCCTTGTAAATATTACCTAGTGCCAAGTGGCACAATGTATATTATGTGATTACTATTCTAATGTGTTGTGAGAATACAAAGGCTATTTTTGACATAACCTTGTGTGGAGTTCCTTTTGTGGTGTGCCTGGTATGTTGTTGCTGTGTGCGTGCGCAAACGCTTTACACATTGCCTCCGGGATAAGCCTTACTGCTCGTGCCAAGCTACCAAGGGGGTGAGCAGGGGTTATCTTTGGAGTGTAACTCCCTCGCCATGACTAGAGTGGTGGTCTCTTTCTGGCTTTGGCGCAAGCCTTAGCCAACCAGAGATCCCATTTCTAACATTGGTGGCAGCGGTGGGATAGGACTTGCGTTTGCGCAGTACCACAGCGACAACTGGTTACACTACAAGCTCTGCATTTTAGATAGTCACATGGATAGGGAGTATTGTGTCTGAGTTTGTTTTAAGTGTCAT
Organism: Calotriton arnoldi; assembly: GCA_963921515.1. Lineage (NCBI taxonomy): Eukaryota > Metazoa > Chordata > Amphibia > Caudata > Salamandridae > Calotriton > Calotriton arnoldi. The sequence goes on along the minus strand of CAWUFW010012057.1, from coordinate 485,778 downwards.
TTCTTTTTGAAATGTGTTTTATGTTGTACTATGAGTTGGGGGTCCTGCCAAGGATAGAAACCAGAGAATCTGGAGGAGTGACTGCCCTTGTGCAGACTGCTATTTCTTGGGTTGGCCTGAAGCTGAAGGAGTGACTGCCCCTGTGCTGTCTGCTGGTTCTAGGGTTGGCCTACAGTGGTAACTTAATTGGCATGGAGTAACTAGCTCGGGAGGGTAGATTATCCCCTAAGTGCCGTTTTAGTTTTCTGGAATCCCCAGTAAGGGTGGGATCCAGTGGTGGCAGCAATATGTAGTCCAGTGCAGGAAGCCCCATTCCCAGTTCCCAGAGTATGGTACCTGGTTCCCGGTTAGGAGGGGGACAGGTTGAGATTCAGGGGCAGTAAGATGCTGTCTCACCAGTCTGGGGGAGTATGTGGATGAGTGTTCTGGTGCACTGGACGTTTGGGTGATTGGTTAGCACGGTAAATGGTGTTAAAGGGCTGTTCAATCTGTTTTGTCAGAGAGAACATGCCCCGTAATTGTTTTCCAGAGTCGCGCCAACACCTGTTGAAGTGTGTGAGTTCTTTGATTCTAGGGAGCTTGCATTGGGGAGTGAGAATAGAAGAATGGTGCAGGTGTCTTCCAACCCAGAGTGGTGGAAGTGGTTCAGAGTAGCCCAGCTAGGTGCCCTTATAGTGAGGAGGTTGTAGGGACTCACATCCTGTCTCGCAGGAGAAGGAGTGAGATTGGGCTGTGTCCCGAAGTGCCCGCACCTCAGTCTCCAGTACTGGATGGTTCTTAGAGGGAACACCAGGTAGGGAGCCTAGTCTGTCCTGTTGGACCGTTCTTCGAGGGGATCTCCCCGTGTTAGGTGAGCTGGGAGTGCCTGTAATCAGACCTCCATCAGTTCTAGTGTCTGGCAGTACCGCTCCAGTTGGGAGGGTGCAGAAGTCCAGAGTGAGGGGTGAGAGGGGAAAGAGTCCCCAGTGGAAGAACCAGTGGGTCCGGGGCCAGCCAGAAGGGCTGAGCCACCATTGATTGGCCATGGTTACGCCACTTCTGTCCTGGGGCTTCTTCATGCACTGTCAGATGGACAGGAGGTTGTGAGCTCTGCGCCAGGCAGACTGTCACACGACACATTAGTTATGTGTCACCCTCAGGAAGTCCTGGTTCGCCGGGCAATTGTCTGACCAAAGGGTACCGTCCCTGGGTTGGGGAGCCAGGTTCAGGTGTTTCCTGACCTGGACGGCAGGGTGACTGTAATCAGTGTCCTGGCCGGTTTGCCTTCTAGTGGTACCCCTGTGAACACAGGTGGGGCCCATCTTAAGTGAAGAGACCCTGTGTTTCCCAGAAGGGGTGGTGCAGGCCTAGCCGGGATCTTTAGGGTCCCTGGCTGAATGTGTTAGTACTACCCTGAGAGCAGGTGGGGCCCATCTTAAGTGAAGGGACCCTGCTCTACAGTGGGAGGGTGCAGAACTCTGGAAGGGGGTGCAGAGGAGGGAGTCCTCGCCTCTGACCCCGGTGCAGCCGGTAAATTTGGATCCCAGGTGGTAGACCAGTTGATGGAGAGAGGTCCTGAACTGGTGGGAGAGTTGTGTTCTGGTGGGTGCTTCTCCTGGGAGAGCGCAGAACCTCAGAAGAGAGGTAGGGTGAGGAGATGCTTCGCCCGTGACCTCTGGTCAGCCTGAGGGTGCGGACCCTAGGTTGAAGGATCAGTGGTAGTTTGGAACTACACTGAGAAGGAGAGTGGAGAGTGGCTATTGTATGCCAGGGGTTACTGCCCCCACTCTGTGGATTGGCAAGGACCAGTGACGTCTGGGTGGTCTAGGGCCTGGTCCTGGCCGTGGACAACTAGGAAGTACCAGTGGGGTAGCCTAGTTGGTCCTGAGAGTTTTTTTCAGAGGGAACCACATGGGTTCAGAGTGGCGTAGAACCGGAGGGTGTCCCTGCAGTGAGGGCCCGCGTCCGTGTTCTATCACCCGAAGCAGGGAAGCCCATCAAGGTAGTGATTGGTCTACCCTGCGTTTTTGGCTGGAAGGGGTTGTGTTGGACTTGGCCCTTTTTGGCAGGTTCACCCTGTAGGAAGGTGGAATCTGACTATATGGTTGCCCCCACTTTTGTTATGGTGTTTTGCTGGTTTATGACTTAGTTGGACTGGGATCCTGCTATTCAGGGCCCCAGTCTATCTGCTTTCTCTGTAAAAGGTTTCCATGTGCCTTAGGCACATCACTGATTGGGATCTGGCGTGCCCTTATAAGTCCCTAGTATATGGTATACTATGTACCAAGGGCATAGGTACCTCAGAGGCCTGCCAGGGGCTGCAGCATGTATTATGCCACCCCTGGAAGGCCATCCAAACTGACACCACAGGTCTGCTACTGCAGCCTGGGTAAGGTGGTGCATGCACCCCTTACTGTGATATAGGTTACCTATATCACTAAATACATACACACATATAAACCTATAAGTCACTCCTAAGGCAGGCCTTATCAATCCTAAAGGCAGAGTGCATGGTTCCTATGTGAGAGGGTGCCCCTGCATGAGCAGGGCCCCTCTGCAGCATTCGGAGACCATCTCTGATGCTGTTTGTAGTGCAGCCTGACCATATACTCTTAAGCGCATTATATCCTCGCGGTAAAATGCTAACTTTGGAATGGCTGCACATAAACATGTCATGTTTGGTGTCAAACATCTTGGAATACTACCCCCCGCCAATCCTGGCGGCGGGGGTAGTATTCCACCCTTCTAGAGGGAAAGACATGTTAACTCTGACTAGTCCGGTAACTTCTTTCCAGAGCCCTGGCATCACAAAATGGATGCTGCTGCCACAGACACGAGTCTGGCCTCCTGCTGCTGGACGAAACTCCGGCAGGGGAGGCCTGGACAATAGGTTTCCTGTCCCAGGGAGGTGTGACCACCTCCCCAGACAGGATAATGTGTATTGGGGCTGGGCGGGAGCACTTTCGGGTGCTTTGAAGTCCTGCACTGGGGGCACATTTGGTGTCCCTGTGCATACCCCAGTTCAAACCGGATCAGGGGCTTGCAGCCCCTGCTTTGGCGTGAACTGGACAAAGGGAAAGGGTGTAGCCACCCCTCTGCCCTGACCCACCCATAGGTGGGGCCACAGAGTAGTCCAACCCCTATCTTTAGTATAAAGGTAGGAACCCAGTCCTTAGGACTTTAGATTATACCTGGATGAAACTCTGAAACTGAATCCTGGACCTTTGACGCTCTACGACAAGATTAGAGGACTGAAGAATCTCCCTTGGGGTCAAGGAGTGACTCCCCTGCTTGGCAGGCACCAAAGAAGCATCTGTCCGGTTCGCATTTCTGAAGCTCCCGTCAGACGCCGAAGTCAACGCATCACCAGAGGTGGATTCTCACACTTCCCCGAGGCTACCCTGAGTCCCCAGCAAAGCTGAGGCCCGTGGCTATCGTGGGTGACTTGAGACCGTGACCCCTGGACACCGAGCACATTTGCAAGTGCATCCTCTTTTGGGTCTCCCCAGAAGTCGTGCTTTGGGCTCCGAGTAGCCCTAGCCTCCAGCACCAACTGCACCGAAGATCACTAGCCCCCGCACCACGAGTGTCCTGTAAACCAGCTCCACGTGCGGCGTCACGAGGCTCCTTCGCGGTCGCTAGCCCATTGGCTAGTAGCCCTTAACGAAGGCCAATCCTTTTCTTACTTGGCATCCTGGTTGGTCCAGGCCTGCCCTCACTTACCCTCGCTGGGTGAGTTCCACAGTCCTTGCTGGTCTGCACCATCGACGATCTACATCTTCACCGAGACTTGCCGTTGCCAAGGCTTGTTGGGTCCAATCCGGTCGCCGACACCTCAGCACTCGAAAGACATCGTGTACCAGCTCGAATCCTGCTCCTGGTCACCGACAACGCCTCCTGGACCTCGTGGCTGAAGAGTCAAGACGACCATCAATGCACCTGAAGCACTCGACATCGGTGGGCATCTGTCCATCGCCTTCCTGGTCACTGGCTAGTGACCCAGACTCTGTCCCCTCTGCTTTCAGGTTCTTCAGAACTCCGATCCACTCTTGGATCCACCCGGACACTTTTCTCTTGGCCGCCAGCAGCACTTTGCAGCAGATCGCCATTCGAATCGACGACGAAACCCGACCCCGAAAGGCACCTATGCACCCGGCTTCCCTGGGTGAGGTAACACGAGTACTCCGGTGCTCCCGTGGGTAGAGACTCTTCAAAGTCCTAGATCTCAAAGGGTTTTGTCCTAGTCCTCTTTTAAGTGTCCCTTTTCTCTATTTTCCCGATCCCGACTTTCTCCATAGAAGTCAACGGCGTATCGCGGTTGTGTATTTACACTGCACGCGTCTCCCGTGGGTCCCCTGTATCACTACCTTGGGTGGTTCCTTGTGGTCCAAGCACTTCTAGAGGCTCTAGGCCTAGTGTCTAGTTCAGTCGTGGTTCGCATACCACTTTATTGGTATATGGTTTGAGTACGCCCCTAGGGCCCAAACGTGTATTTGTGCTATTACTGTGATTTAATAACTTATAACTTATGTACTTCGAACTCTAGCCTCATAAAGAGACTAGATGGGTGTGTTTAGCAATAAATACATATATTTTGAATATATACCTGGTGTGGTGCTCTTTCATTTGGTCACTCAAGAGATTATAGACTGGTAAAACAAGCTGCTTTACATTCCTTCAAGACTTAGCCTGAAGGCTGCTCTCCATAGCTACCACTAGGATAGCTTTCAATAAGGTTGTCTTTAACCTATCTCCAATAAGGGGTTGTTTGGACTGGTGCAAGGTGCCCACTATAATTAGTGGACAGCATATGCCAGGCCAACTTCTCACACACCCCTAAACTTTTTGCCTTGTCTGTAACCTGGTGTTGGTGATTTTAGGCCTCTGGGCACTTTCCCACTGTGGTCCAGTGGAAGGTGCGTGCGCTCTCTGTGTTACATTGGTGAGATTGGCCTGCCCTCCCATAGGAATGCATGGGGGATTCTCTGATCAGTGTGTGTCAGTGGTAATTCCTGTTATGAGAGGAGCAGTGTGGTCAAGTCTGGTATGTATGAAATTGTGTGAATAAATGCTGCGCAATGGTGTGCGCAGATTTATTGTGGTTATTTTAGAAATGCCACTTTTAGAAGTTGGCATTTCTGTGTGCTATGTGTCTGCCTGCCTGATGTGAATTGCATGTCTGGCTTTGTGAGTGACAGGGGCTGGGAGGTGTGTGTGGCTCCAGGAGGGGCAGGGTGAGTCAGCGCTGGGCTGAATAGGACCTTTGGGCTAAGAGTAGTGGGAGGGGTAACCCCCTGACTCTGAATAGGATGGTGCCTGCAATGTACAATGCTGGCTCCGCCCCCTGTGGGGTGTCTGATCACCTAGACCCCACCTGACAAAGGGAAGAGGAGCTTGGCAAAGCAAAGTGCTCCAAATCCCCCCTAAACCAGTTCTGACTGGTATCCCCAAGCCCTGTGCTGTGACACAAAGGGATTTAGTAATATAAATATAGGGGCTGTGACCCCATGTTTGCTGTTCACTTCTTGTTCCTGTACTCGTGGGGGCTTGCTGCTGCTGGGGCCCAGGAAGAACCGCCATGGGGGCTGCCTCCCTGCTGGAGGGCCCTGTGTGCTGGCCTCCCTGGGCCCAGCTATGCCCCTGAAACTCTCCTGGACTTTTTGCTAAGGAGCTGTGGCTCCTACCCCTGGGAGCGCTATCTTTTAAACTGTCCAGCTGATGGAAAGCATGGGCTTCGCAGAACATAGCGGCAGCCCTGTTAGAGGGAATCCCCAGCGTAGGGATTCCCCCGCCTTGTGCCTTTAGCGGGAGCCCACCCCGCGTCTCAGCCGATTATTTTACTTTGAGGCTTGCGGGTGCCCACCCCGCATTATGGTGCCTGTGGTAAGCGGAAGCCCACCCCGCTTATTGATTTTAATTTCGAGGGAGCCTACCCCTCATTGCCGCCCAAGAGAAACGGCCGCCGCGATCGCGTGGCGACCCGGACGCCAGGCGTGTCTGCCTGACTGTGGGCGGGGCCTGCCTACGTCTTGGAGCCTCGAGGGCTCCACTTCCGCCCGCCGCACGGAGAGAGAGGTCCCGGCAATGCGGAGAAGTGCTGCGGCGGTTCGGCGGGGCTCCCATGGTAAAGGGAGAGCCCGCGGTGACAGCCGCTATGATTGAGAGAGCCCCGAGGAGTGGGGGCCCTCCTGCTGCACTCTGCCAAGATCCCCGGTAAAGTGAAGAGGATCCCGGTGCCTGTCCCGAGTCCGGAGGAGACCGGTGAGTAGGGCCGATCGTGAGGCAGCATTTGTTGAGTTAGGAGCCCCAGTGGGGGCCCCAAGTGCCCATTGGTCGTACCCGGGCGGTCCCGCCATTGCGGGCCGCTCCCACGATGGGCACAGGAGTTCCTGGACCCCAGAGGGTGTCCCATGGTGCCCGTGCCTACTTCCTGAGATATATTTTACAGCTGCCCCGCTTGCTAGGGGGCAGCTGCAACGCTTGGGGGCAAGTTCTTTTCAAGGCATCAAAGAGCCCCAGAGGGCCCCGTGTCTATGGGGGCAGATCGAGGTGCATTGTCGGTGCCTGGGCGGTCCCGCCAGAGAGCGGGCCGCCCCAACGATGGTGGCATATGTTGTAGTGCTACATGGGGTCCAGAGGGCACAGAGGTGCCGGGCCCCCCTCCTTTATGCAAAGTGCCACAAACTGGGCACAAATGAGAGAGAGGGACCAGAGGCACAGTGAGTGGCAGTGAGTTTCACAGCTGCCCTGCAATTAGTGGGCAGCTGCTACGTTTTGGTTTGCGCCGTGGCGCACTTTTGATTCAGCTGCTAGGCAGCAGCCCTGACATTCTGGACACAGGGCGTTTGAGCCCCTTTGGAGATGGCCAGTTGGCCAGGGGGACGGGGAGGTTTGTAGGGCGCCAGGCCCTAATGTAATTTATGCCTCTACTATGGTCTTTCTTCGGAGACTATGTGCTAAATGTGATTTATGTGGTGCTAGGAAATGTGATTCATGTAGTATGATTTACGCACCCTGTTTTGATACCTCTAAATGTAGTTTTATGTATGATGTTGGTTTGCATATTATGGTTTATGCTAGTGAGATTATGTTCCACTGTGATTTATGCCCCTAATGTGAGTTATACTTAGGAGGTTAGGGTCAAATGCGTTTAGACTTATGAGAGGATTGCATAATGTGTTTTATGCTGGTGAGGTTGGCGCAGAATGTAATTCGCGCCTAATGTGATACTGTGCATAATGTGGTTTATGTTACAGGATGATGCTGAGTACAGTGGTTACCAGTGATTACTGGTTGTATTCTACCTCTACAATTTGTGCTTCATTTATTATAAGTTCTACATTTACTAAGTTCGCTTTGTGATGGTTTTGACAGTGGTCCAGTGGGCCCTGCCAGGTGTAAATAATCCCTTGTAAATATTACCTAGTGCCAAGTGGCACAATGTATATTATGTGATTACTATTCTAATGTGTTGTGAGAATACAAAGGCTATTTTTGACATAACCTTGTGTGGAGTTCCTTTTGTGGTGTGCCTGGTATGTTGTTGCTGTGTGCGTGCGCAAACGCTTTACACATTGCCTCCGGGATAAGCCTTACTGCTCGTGCCAAGCTACCAAGGGGGTGAGCAGGGGTTATCTTTGGCGTGTAACTCCCTCGCCCTGACTAGAGTGGTGGTCTCTGCCTGGCTTTGGCGCAAGCCTTAGCCTACCAGAGATCCCATTTCTAACACCTACCAAGTGTAGTGACCCCCCACCCGAAAACAGCAGACAGGCAACCAGAACCCGAAGAAGCCTGTAAGGTAGCCCTGTCACATACCAGTGAGGAGCTAAAGGTGTGGTTCTGGGCACTGACAGCTGTCAGTAGCCTCTGCTGGGTGTTAGCCTTCATGGCAGCACTGTCCGTGGCAAAATAGCAAGTTAGGCCCCCTGACCTTATTGGTCATGGTGGGGTTGCTCAAGCTGTGGGTAACCTCTGTGGGTAAGCTGGGCTTTCCCCTAGCTAAGTTAGAATTTGCAGAGGTAGGCACCTCTGAACCCAAACTAAAAGATGGGGTGAAGGCACTAAAGAGATAGGAGAGGAGCATTGGGAATTAGGTCCTGAAACTGTTGAGGTAGGCCAGCTCCCCAAAGGGGCTGACCTGGATAGAAGGATGTAAGGCAGAGTAGGCCCTGCAACTCCCCAACCACTTCCTCTGCTCTTCCTCGCCTGAAAGACTAGGAAGACTCTCCCAGCTTTGGCTGAGTCTCCTGGCCTTTGGGCTGGGGGGGGGGCTTGTGTAAGGAAGTGGGTTTCTGTTGCAGTAACCCCCCCACTTTTTACCAGACTACTGATGTACTTTGACTTGATGTGCCCTGGGTCCCTGCCAATCAGGTTCCCAGGGCCTGTGTTCTTTCCCCAAAACTGTACCCAATTGGCATCCCTGGCCACAGGTCAGCCCCTGGTATATGGTACCTCAGGTACCCAGGGCACTGTGACCAGGGAAGACCTCTATGGGCTGCAGCAGTTATTGTGCCACCCTTAGAGGCCCTGTACGTTTACACACACACACTGCCTTTGCAGGCTGCGTGTCTTGGTGCAGAACAAAGTGAAGAGTCGACATGGCACACATCCCTGTGTGCCATGCCTATAACCCACTGCTCTAGCATAGATCAGTCACCCCTATAGCTGGGTGCACTATACCAGAGGAGATGGTACAGGGCATGAGCCCTGTACCCCTACAGTGCCCAAGTCCATTCTTGGGCATTGTAAGTGCGGTGCTGCCATTAAGAGTAGATGGTGCTGGGAGTTTGTCATTACAAACTCCACAGCACCATAATTGCCCCACTGAAAACTGGGAAGTTTGGTATCAAACTTCCCAGCACATTAAACCCACACTGATGCCAGTGTGGGATTTAATGTAAAATGCACACAGAGGGCATCTTAGAGATGCCCCCTGAAACCCAAACCAACCTCTTGTGTCCTGACTGAGTGGCTGCCTAGGCTGCCACCACCAGACATGTTTCTGGACCCCTGGGTCGAGAGCTGCTGCTCTCGGGGGCCTGAAACAATGCACATCCTGGGACGAGGTGCCAAGCCTCCTCCCCCAGGATGGGCTGGGTCCACGAAGGAGAAGCTTCAAAGGCCTGCCGTCTTAGTGAGCTTCTCCAGACCACTTGCTGTACTCAGCAACCGGTCCCCACTGGTTCTACCCCCACTTTGGGCGGGAGAACCGGCGGGAAAAACAAAGTGAGGAGGGGAGGTGTGCCCACATCTGCCAACTCCACCCCTCAGGTGGGGGAGGCGAGGTGAAGCACAACTCTGAGTCCCCGCCATCTTGAGGATGGGGGGACCCAACCAACCAGGGACAGGATCCTGCTCCCCTCCCACTGGAGGGTGGCACAATAGGGGGTGTCCCCACCCCAGGGAAGGGACCTATTGGTCCCTGCCCTTACCTACCTGTAACGCACTAAATTTCCATATTTAGGGGGCACCCTGAACGTTACTTCCTCAGATCCAGCCTACCAACAAGAAGAAAAGAAGAAGAAGGACCGAATTGCCATGCAGCCTGCTAACAAGAGGAAGACATCAACTGACTTGGCCCCAGCCCTATCGGCCTGTCTCCCCTCGAACCTGCTCCTGCAGTCAGCAACCTCAAGAACCCAGGAGGACCTGCCTGCCTTCACTTCCAGAGACTGCTTCTCCCGTGAACACCGGATTTGTTCAAAAACAGCAACCTCTGGCAGCAGCCGGAAACCGCGAATCCAGCCCACTCTGCACCCGCCGAACCTGGCCTGAGCGGAAAAACACCAAGAGGAGGTCCCCCCGGCGATCCTGACCCGAGATCTGGTGACTCCTGACCTGCCTCAAGCCTCCCGACGACGCCTGCAGCCTCAATCAAGAGGATCCCCTCTACCGCGACCAGAGCGGGGAAGAAAATCCGACTCTAAAAGGTACCCCTGCACCCGGCACCCCAGGGCCTTATGTGCCCAAACCAACGGTGCCTAACCAACCCAAGACATCCCAACTTACCCCTCGAAGCGGTGGTCGCACCCTGAAGATCCTCGTCCCTGAGCCTGCAGTGTATCTTCAAACCGGAGGTTCTCCATAGAAAACAACGGGGCGCCCGACCCCGAAACAGCACTCTGCACCCGGCCGCCCCAGTGCCACTGAGGGTGCACTTTTTGTGCCTACTTGTTTCCCCATTTGTCCTGAGTCTACAACCAGGAGCTTGGCTCCCACAACCCAGTCGCCTGCTCGCCAGCCGCCACTAACCGAAGGCCCCCTATCCTCCATAGGATAACATTGGGCCTCAACACCCTGCACCCGGCCGCCCTAGTGCGGCTGAGGGTGTAACAAGAGTGCATCACTGACCCTGGGGGACACCTGAGTCTACCCCCAGAACCTTAACTTCCACAGTCGACAACTTACCCTTGAGCCGATAGCTTGCTTTTCCTCCATAGGATAACATTGACCCTTTTTCCTGAAAAAACGACTGTGTGGAGTTTTGGAAACTAAAAATATTGCTTAAAAATTGTGTGAATAACAAAATCGTCTTTACTCACCCATTTGCAGGAAGTGTCCCAGTGCGGAATCTAGGCATCCAGCACTGAGGTTAGAAAAGTAACGCGAAAGTAACTTACCTGCAATTTACAGGAAAAGCCTATGTATTTCAATGTACTGGTCCAAAAAGTTTCTAAGTGTGGACTTTTGAAATCTGAAAATAGTCTTTAAAAATCGTACAAACTACAAAAACGTAATTACTTACCTGTTTTAAGTAAATGTCCCAGTGTTGAATCTAGGAGTCCAGCACTGGATTACATAAGTAACGCAAAAGTAATTTTACCTGCATTTACCTTAAAAAGCCATTCATTTCAATGTACTGCATTTACTAAGTATTGCAACCTACTGCATCCCCTATAAATCCTATCAAGTACAATTTTCATTGCTTTTTAAAACTGTTTACAACAAGTAACTTATTTCTGAAAAGAATTGAATGCTTACCTGTATCAGGCTTGCTTGGTTCCAAAATAAAACAACAGTATATTTTTTTATACAAAAACAATTGGCCTAGAGTTCAGTTCTTGAGTGTGTGGATTCATTTGCTGACTGAGTGTGTACATCAAATGCTTAACACTGTCCTCTGATACTGCCTTACTGCTCGACCACACTACCACAAATAGAGAGTGAGGTGCTAACTAACTTTAACCTCTGCCTACCTTTGGGGACTCTTGGACTCTATACACACTGTACCTCCCTTTGGTGCATTATATATAGAGCCAGTTTCTTACATTGGTGGATCAGCGGTGGGATATACAACTTGCATTTGTTGGACTACTTGGTTACCACCTGATCACACGACAGAACTCTTAAATTGCCTTTAGAATTCTGATTTTTTCAAATTGGCATTTTTGCCAAACTACTAAAAGTCTTGTTAGGGCCTTGCTTAAGTCCCTTTAGAATTTTAGAAAATAAAAAGTCACTGTAGTCAAGGGTAGAGGGGTTAGAACTTTTTTGTTAGAATGTCTCAAAATAGAAACCCAGCTATTAGTGAAGATAACCATAGTGACATACAGGACAATGTTGAGGAGCTCAACCTCACCCCTTACCTTCACTTGTCTTTCAAGGAAGTAAGGTCCTTATGTAAAATTATCAATATACCAATGGGTCCCCATCCAACCAAACAAAGGCTCCAGGAGCTGTTGACTGAGTATGCAAAGGACCACCCATCTGAAAATGGTGAAGACCAATCAGATGAGGAGGATGTGGACAGGATTGATCTGGTAGATAAACCACCTCCACTTCCTAGGGAGGACAGGGTCCCAGTACCCTTGACTCCAAGAATCAACCTCTCAGTACCTAGGGCCCACACAGGTGGACCAGGTACCAATGAGGACATTGAGGACAGCCTCAACGAGGAGGACAGCCTTTTAGCAAGGCTGACAAAAAGACTGGACCTAGAGACCAGACTCCTGGCTCTAGAGAAAGAAAGAAAGGAGATGGGTTTAGCGCCCATCAATGGTGGCAGCAATCAAAATAATAAGGATAGAGAGCAATCTTATGATCCTAAAATCCCCAAAGGGATTGTCCCTAAATATGAGGAGGGTGATGATATCACCAAATGGTTCACAGCCTTTGAGAGGGCTTGTGAAGCCAGAAGGGTGAAGAAGACTTTCTGGGGGGCACTCCTTTGGGAACTGTTCTCTGGTAACTGCAGAGACAGACTCCTGACCCTTTCTGGGGCATATGCAGGGTCCTATGACCTCATGAAGAGAACTCTGATTGAGGGATTTGGACTCACAACTGAGGAGTACAGAATTAGATTCAGGGGGGCTCACAAATCCCAAAACCAGTCCTGGATTGATTTTGTAGACTACTCAGTAAAGACACTAGGTGGTTGGTTAACTGGAAACAATGTGCATGACTTTAATGGAATTTACAACCTGTTTATGAAGGAACACATATTAAGTAACTGCATTGATGAAAAGTTGCATCAGTACCTGGTAGGCCTAGGTCCACTTTCTCCCCAAGAATTGGGAAAGAAGGCAGACCACTGGGTCAAAACAAGGGTAACTAGGACGTCCACTGGGGGTGACCAAAAGAAAATGGTTACAAAGCCTCCCCAGAGGAAAGACAGTGAACCCCTTAAAGAGAAAAGAAAGGAGTCCTAGGCCCCCCCCCAAAAAACCTGTCCAGGAGGGAGGGCCCAAAGACACCTCACAAACTAAAACAGGGTACCAAGGTAAGAATTGGGATCCCAACAGAGTATGGTGTCACAACTGCCAAAAGGCAGGACACCACACCAAGGACTCTAGCTGTCCTAAAAACAAAGCCCCTAGTACAGCTCCAGGGGTTACTAGTGTAGCACCAGGGGTTGCCAGTGTAGCTTTAGAGGGTGAATCCTCAGATGAGGAAGCACTCATAGCCTTCAACTGGAAAATGGGCCCAAAAGGTGAGTTGGAGATTCCAGAGGGGAGTAGACACTTCCACCACCTACTGGTTAATGGGTTCCCAGCCCTTGCCCTGAGAGATACCTGTGTCAGTCACACTGTGGTGCATGACAGGTTGGTTCTCTCAAACCAGTATGTCCCAGGGGAAACAAAAAGAGTAAGGACTGTCCCAGGGGATGTCACTGTTAGGCCTGTGGCTGTAGTGCCCCTAGAAGTAGCTGGATGCCTTAAATGGAGAAATGTGGTAGTCAGTAAAGACCTCCCCCTTGATTGTCTCCTTGGGAATGACCACCCAGAGGTTGGTCTGAGCCAAAGAGAGGTACTGGTCCAATGCCAGACCTCACCCAAGAAACCTGGGGGGGGGGCTCACCCTACAGTTAGTGCAGCTAAGACCCAAAAGAAAAGAGGAAACAGTGTAGGAAAGGTGGGCAACTGTTAGCCACAGTTCCAGTGGGCCAGGGAGATTCTATCCCAGTAAGGGAGAACTCCAAAATTGGCACTGGTGAAGTCCCCTAGCCAACCAAAAGCCCTGACTAGTCAGGCAACTGTCCAGCCTGAGTTGGTGGCTCCTCAGCTGGCAGAACAGAGGGTGGAAGAAGGGTGTCCCCTACCAAGTGTAGTGACCCCCCACCCTAAAACAGCAGACAGGCAACCAGAACCCGAAGAAGCCTGTAAGGTAGCCTTGTCACATACCAGTCAGGAGCTAAAGGTATGGTTCTGGGCACTGACAGCTGTCAGTAGCCTCTGCTGGGTGTTAGCCTTCATGGCAGCACTGTCCTTGGCATGGTGGCCTAGCCCCCTGCCAAATAGCAAGTTAGGCCCCCTGACCTTATTGGTCATGGTGGGGTTGCTCAAGCTGTGGGTAACCTCTGTGGGTAAGCTGGGCTTTCCCCTAGCTAAGTTAGAATTTGCAGAGGTAGGCACCTCTGAACCCAAACTAAAAAGATGGGGTGAAGGCACTAAAGAGATAGGAGAGGAGCATTGGGAATTAGGTCCTGAAACTGTTGAGGTAGGCCAGCTCCCCAAAGGGGCTGACCTGGCTAGAAGGATGTAAGGCAGAATAGACCCTGCAACTCCCCAACCACTTCCTCGCCTGAAAGACTAGGAAGACTCTCCCAGCTTTGGCTGAGTCTCCTGGCCTTTGGGCTGGGGGGGCCTGTGTAAGGAAGTGGGTTTCTGTTGCAGTAAACCCCCCCACTTTTTACCAGACTACTGATGTACTTTGACATGATGTGCCCTGGGTCCCTGCCAATCAGGTTCCCAGGGCCTGTGTTCTTTCCCCAAAACTGTACCCAATTGGCATCCCTGGCCACAGGTCAGCCCCTGGTAAATGGTACCTCAGGTACCCAGGGCACTGTGACCAGGGAAGACCTCTAAGGGCTGCAGCACTTAATGTGCCACCCTTAGAGGCCCTGTACGTTTACACACACACACTGCCTTTGCAGGTTGCGTGTCTTGGTGCAGAACAAAGTGAAGAGTCGACATGGCACACATCCCTGAGTGCCATGCCTACAACACACTGCTCTGGCATAGATCAGTCACACCTATAGCTGGGTGCACTATACCAGAGGTGATGGTACAGGGCATGAGCCCTGTACCCCTACAGTGCCCAAGTCCATACTTGGGCATTGTAAGTGCAGTGCTGCCATTAAGAGTATATGGTGCTGGGAGTTTGTCATTACGAACTCCACAGCACCATAATGGCCCCACTGAAAGCTGGGAAGTTTGGAATCAAACTTCTCAGCACATTAAACCCACACTGATGCCAGTGTGGGATTTAATGAAAAATGCACACAGAGGGCATCTTAGAAGATGCCCCCTGAAACCTAACCCACCTCTAGTGTCCTGACTGAGTGGTTGCTTAGGCTGCCACCACCAGACATGTTTCTGGACCCCTGGGTCGAGAGCTGCTGCTCTCGGGGCCTGAAACAATGCACATCCTGGGACGAGGTGCCAAGCCTCCTCCCCAGGATGGGCAGGGTCAACGAAGGAGAAGCTTCAAAGGCCTGCCGTCTTTGTGAGCTTCTCCAGACCACTTGCTGTACTCAGCAACCGGTCCCCACTGGTTCTACCCCCACTTTGGGCGGGAGAACCGGTGGGAAAAACAAAGTGAGGAGGGGAGGTGTGCCCACCTCTGCCAACTCCACCCCTCAGGTGGGGGAGGCGAGGTGAAGCACAACTCTGAGTCCCCGCCATCTTGAGGATGGGGGGACCCAACCAACCAGAGACAGGATCCTGCCCCCCACCCACTAGAGGGTGGCACAATAGGGGGTGTACCCACCCCAGGGAAGGGACCCATTGGTCCCTGCCCTTACCTACCTGTAACGCCCCAAATTTCCATATTTAGGAGGCACCCTGAACCTTACTTCCTCAGATCCAGCCTACCAACAAGAAGAAAAGAAGAAGAAGGACCGAATTGCCGTGCAGCCTGCTAACAAGAGGAAGACATCAACTGACTTGCCCCCAGCCCTACCGGCCTGTCTCCCCTCGAACCTGCTCCTGCAGCCAGCAACCTCAAGAACCCCGGAGGACCTGCCTGTCTTCACTTCCAGAGACTGCTTCTCCCGTGAACACCAGATTTGTTCAAAAACAGCAACCTCTGGCAGCAGCTGGAAACCGCGAATCCAGCCCACTCTGCACCCGCCGAACCTGGCCCGAGCGGAAAAACACCTAGAGGAGGTCCCCCCGGCGATCCTGACCCATGATCCGGCGACTCCTGACCTGCCTCAAGCCTCCCGACGACGCCTGCAACCTCAATCAAGAGGATCCCCTCTACCGCGACCAGAGCGGGTAAGAAAATCCGACCCTAAAAGGTACCCCTGCACCCGGCGCCCCAGGGCCTTGTGTGCCCAAACCAACGGTGCCTAACCAAACCAAGACATCCCAACTTACCCCTTGAAGCGGTGGTCGCACCCTGAAGATCCTCGTCCCTGAGCCTGCAGTGTTTCTTCAAACCGGAGGTTCTCCATAGAAAACAACGGGGCGCCCGACCCCGAAACAGCACTCTGCACCCGGCCGCCCCAGTGCCACTGAGGGTGCACTTTTTGTGCCTACTTGTTTCCCCATTTGCCCTGAGTCTACAACCAGGAGCTTGGCTCCCACAACCCAGTGGCCTGCTCGCCAGCCGCCACTAACCGAAGGCCCCCTATCCTCCATAGGATAACATTGGGCCTCAACACCCTGCACCCGGCCGCCCTAGTGCGGCTGAGGGTGTAACAAGAGTGCATCACTGACCCTGGGGGACACCTGAGTCTACCCCCAGAACCTTAACTTCCACAGTCGACAACTTACCCTTGAGCCGATAACTTGCTTTTCCTCCATAGGATAACATTGACCCTTTTTCCTGAAAAAACGACTGTGTGGAGTTTTGGAAACTAAAAATATTGCTTAAAAATTGTGTGAATAACAAAATCGTCTTTACTCACCCGTTTGCAGGAAATGTCCCAGTGCGGAATCTAGGCATCCAGCACTGAGGTTAGAAAACTAACGCGAAAGTAACTTACCTGCAATTTACAGGAAAAGCCTATGTATTTCAATGTACTGGTCCAAAAAGTATCTAAATGTGGACTTTTGAAATCTGAAAATAGTCTTTAAAAATCGTACAAACTACAAAAACGTAATTACTTACCTGTTTTAAGTAAATGTTCCAGTGTTGAATCTAGGAGTCCAGCACTGGATTACATAAGTAGCATAAAAGTAATTTTACCTGCATTTACCTTAAAAGCCTTTCATTTCAATGTACTGCATTTACTAAGTATTGCAACCTACTGCATCCCCTATAAATCAAATCAAGTACAATTTTCATTGCTTTTTGAAACTGTTTACAACAAGTAACTTATTTCTGAAAATAATTGAATGCTTACCTGTATCAGGCTTGCTTGGTTCCAAAATAAAACAACAGTATATTTTTTTATACAAAAACAATTGGCCTAGAGTTCAGTTCTTGAGTGTGTGGATTCATTTGCTGACTGAGTGTGTACATCAAATGCTTAACACTGTCCTCTGATACTGCCTTACTGCTCGGCCACACTACCACAAACAGAGAGTGAGGTGCTATCTAACTTTAACCTCTGCCAAATCTCTGGAGACCCTTGGACTCTATATCCACTGTACCTCACTTTGGTGCAGTATATATAGAGCCAGTTTCTTACATTGGTGGATCAGCGGTGGGATATACAACTTGCATTTGTTGGACTACTTGGTTACCACCTGATCACACGACAGAACTCTTAAATTGCCTTTAGAATTCTGATTTTTTTCAAATTGGCATTTTTGCCAAACTACTAAAAGTCTTGTTAGGGCCTTGCTTAAGTCCCTTTAGAATTTTAGAAAATAAAAAGTCACTGTAGTCAAGGGTAGAGGGGTTAGAACTTTTTTGTTAGAATGTCTCAAAATAGAAACCCAGCTATTAGTAAAGATAACCATAGTGACATACAGGACAATGTTGAGGAGCTCAACCTCACCCCTTACCTTCACTTGTCTTTCAAGAAAGTAAGGTCCTTATGTAAAATTAAAAATATACCAATGGGTCCCTGTTGTAATGTACTAATTACCCAATGCACTCTCCCTACAGAGGTTCTCTGCCTGGCTGCTCAGCCTATGATGAGGTCATATAGAATGTTGAGTGTGTTTGTATTGAAGGGAGAATCAGTTGGTGTGGAAGGGCTGAGCAGCGAGGAGGCTGCTCCTGGTGGGGCACTTTATAGGATCTGCCTAACATCTTGTAACCTGTAACCAAGAAGTGATCTTATGAATAAATCTACTATCCTGTTCTACATCACCTGGCCTACGTACCTTTTCTTTGTTTTAACACTGGCGACGATCTTAAAGAACCTACGTGAGCTACCTTGAATAGACTGGTATCTAAGAAACTGAAGAAGCGCATTTGGAAGAAACAAGCTGGCAGTCCAAAAGCCCCACCAGTGACCAGAAGATCGGTCGGCCCCATCGTGGACGTGCCAGTTAATGATGGACTTGGGTGAGTGTTCCCCAAATGAGTAACTAGCCTAACTGAAGTTCCTGACATTCCTACAACTTTTTGATGGTGTTCCTCACCACCTGTGAACGGTCAGCCCTAGCCTGGGCCTGCCAGTTCCTGTTGTTATTTCTGTGGAGCCTGCTGTCACCCTGCTGTCTTGGATGATGTGTTCCTGTTTTGCTCTATTGGGACAATGACCCTCGTAATTGGAAGCTGTAACAATTTTGCAGTAGCGACATCATTGATTTTAAATCCTATCTACAGCCTTGGATGATGAGCACTGTACTGGCAGCGTGTTTCCCAGCCAAGTTGTGTGGATTTGCTTGCTGTGTCCTGGGAGGATCTTTAGCACACAAGAGGAGTGTCGTGGTATTGTGTGCCACCTGTGTTGGATTGTGTCAAGCTTAACTTTGGAGTTACTGTGGTTGAGAGCTCACACTACGAAATTTTATTGTGTGAGCTGTTTGATCTTGTGCATAATTTTATTCGCACTGGCTAACCCTCGTCAATTTTAATTGCACCGCTAAGTATGCTGTAAGTTTAAGTTATTAGTGAAGCTGTTGGGGGCATCGATTAGCAAAAATTTGAGCAAGTTGGGCAATCAACAGTTTAACTGTATTCCCGCGAATTAAAAAGTAAACAGCGCGTGATTCTCTACACACGATCCTACCTGCTGTGCCTCGAGCCCTGCTGTGATGCCTTCGTTGGATTCCATTTTCTGACGTGATGCTTGGGGATGCCTTGAGCCACCCGGCACGGCGTCTATTACGTGCTGCCATGTTGTCCTTCTCAGAAGTGATCCGGTATCTCAGAGGAGTTGGAATCTTGCCGTGCCGTGTGGATTATTCTGTCTTCATCCTTCTTGCATGGGTATGCATGGTGGACAATGGTTTTGGCTGAAGCGGAGGGTATTCGAGAATGAAAACTTTCGAAGAGGTACTGTTGAGTGTTTTCATTATTAAACCTCCGGTTCCTGTTGCGGCTGTCCGAGGCAAAGTTTTTACGTGACTCTCTAGTATGGAATTTATCGGTGAGGTGAGACCTCTCACCGGAGTAACGATTTCCTTTTAAGGTTTTCATATTGTGTCTACCTGATGCTCTTCTCTGCAATGCAGTTTGTGGGACAAACAGAGCGTGTCATCTCTTCCGCTTATCTGCGGTGACACGCACACCTGATGTACTTATTACAAGTTAACTCAGCATGTTATTATTGTGCTCTTTTATCTGTAAAGTGGAAAGTGCAATTGTTTTTATCTCACATACACTTGATTTATATTGTGGGTTGCATAATGTATGCTTTATTTAATGCTTACTATGCTTAACGTGTAATCTTCAAGTATCTTACAGTGTTCTTTAAATTTGAGTTCTGGTGTTGTCTCCCTAGGATGTGTAGGTTGTGGGCTGTTGAGTGCCCCAGTTTTGGGTTCATAGGGAGGTGTGTTCCCTGTTGCGTGGAGGTTGGGGCCTGAGTATGTGTCCCTGTTGCGTGGAGATTGGGGCCTGAGTATGTGTTGGGTTGATTTTAGGGGTTAGTTATACCTTTACTGTTTCCCTTTTGTCATGACTGTGCGCATCTGTGCTAGATTTTCTGAATTTCATGTTTTGGCCAGTATGTCTCGGGTTCAAGGATACCCTGGATTATCATGGGTTTAAGGATACCCATAGTATGTTGCGAAAGTGTCATGACTGCGCATCTGTGCTAGATTTTCTAAATTTCATGTTTTGGCCAGTATGTCTCGGGTTCAAGGATACCCTGGATTGTCATGGGTTTAAGGATACCCATAGTATGTTGCGAGAGTGTCATGGGTTTAAGGATACCCTGGATTTGCCTTGGGTTTAAATATACCCATAGAGTGTTTTGAGTGTGTTTCGGGTTTAAGGTTACCCTGGTTTTGCTTTGGGTTTAAGGTTACCCTGAATTTGGTTGGGTAATAATTACCCTGTTTTGGTATGGGTAGAGTTTTTTTTTCCTCTTCTTTGAGGTAGACCTATCCTGCCACTAGTATTTGCAGTTGAGGGTTGTAGATCCCTGTTCTGCCGCAGTCGTGTGCCTTAGTTTATGGCGCAATGGATACTCCGTGTGGTGTGGGTATTGTACCCGCAGTGTTGTGTGAGTTATGGTGGATAGCATCCACTGTTTTTAAGAATGTATTTCTTTACCTTGCATTCCTTGTTGTTTATGATCATTATAAGGGGGAGATGTGTATAATGATTTTGTTTTATGCATCCTCCTTTGCTGTCATTTGTATGTTTTATGCATTTGATTGTTTATGATCATTATAGGAGGGAGGTGATGTATAATTATTTTGTTGTTAATGCATCCTCCTTTGCTGAGATGTGTGTTTTATCACCTTCATACATTTTGAATGTTTTCGATCATTATAAGGGGGGAGATGTGTTGTAATGTACTAATTACCCAATGCACTCTCCCTACAGAGGTTCTCTGCCTGGCTGCTCAGCCTATGATGAGGTCATATAGAATGTTGAGTGTGTTTGTATTGAAGGGAGAATCAGTTGGTGTGGAAGGGCTGAGCAGCGAGGAGGCTGCTCCTGGTGGGGCACTTTTATGGATCAGACTAACATCCTGTATCCTGTAACCAAGAAGTAATCTCAAGAATAAATCTACTACCTTTCCTACAAGACTTGCCTGCGCATCATTCTTTGTTTTAACACTCCCCATCCAACCAAACAAAGGATCCAGGAGCTGTTGGCTGAGTATGTAAAGGACCACCCATCTGAAAATGGTGAAGACCAATCAGATGAGGAGGATGTGGACAGGATTGATCTGATAGATCAACCACCTCCACTTCCTAGGGAGGACAGGGTCCCAGTACCCTTGACTCCAAGAATCAACCTCTCAGTACCTAGGGCCCACACAGGTGGACCAGGTACCAATGAGGACATTGAGGACAGCCTCAACGAGGAGGACAGCCTTTTAGCAAGGCTGACAAAAAGACTGGACCTAGAGACCAGACTCCTGGCTCTAGAGAAAGAAAGAAAGGAGATGGGTTTAGCGCCCATCAATGGTGGCAGCAATCAAAATAACAAGGATAGAGAGCAATCTTATGATCCTAAAATCCCCAAAGGGATTGTCCCTAAATTTGAGGAGGGTGATGACATCACCAAGTGGTTCACAGCCTTTGAGAGGGCTTGTGAAGCCAGAAGGGTGAAGAAGACTTTCTGGGGGGCACTCCTTTGGGAACTGTTCTCTGGTAACTGCAGAGACAGACTCCTGACCATTTCTGGGGCAGATGCAGGGTCCTATGACCTCATGAAGAGAACTCTGATTGAGGGATTTGGACTCACAACTGAGGAGTACAGAATTAGATTCAGGGGGCTCACAAAACCCAAAACCAGCCCTGGATTGATTTTGTAGACTACTCAGTAAAGACACTAGGTGGTTGGTTAACTGGAAACAATGTGCATGACTTTAATGGAATTTACAACCTGTTTATGAAGGAACACATATTAAGTAACTGCATTGATGAAAAGTTGCATCAGTACCTGGTAGACCTAGGTCCACTTTCTCCCCAAGAATTGGGAAAGAAGGCAGACCACTGGGTCAAAACAAGGGTAACTAGGACGTCCACTGGGGGTGACCAAAAGAAAATGGTTACAAAGCCTCCCCAGAGGAAAGACAGTGAACCCCTTAAAGAGAAAAGTAAGGAGTCCAAGGACCCCCCCAAAAACCTGTCCAGGAGGGAGGGCCCAAAGACACCTCACAAACTAAAACAGGGTACCAAGGTAAGAAATGGGATCGCAACAGAGTATGGTGTCACAACTGCCAAAAGGCAGGACACCACACCAAGGACCCTAGATGTCCTAAAAACAAAGCCCCTAGTACAGCTCCAGGGGTTACTAGTGTAGCACCAGGGGTTGCCAGTGTAGCTTTAGAAGGTGATTCCTCAGATGAGGAAGCCCTCATAGCCTTCACTGGAAAATGGGCCCAAATGGTGAGTTGGAGATTCCAGAGGGGAGTAGACACTTCCACCACCTACTGGTGAATGGGTTCCCAGCCCTTGCACTAAGAGATACCTGTGCCAGTCACAATGTGGTGCATGACAGGTTGGTTCTCTCAAACCAGTATGTCCCAGGGGAAACAAAAAGAGTAAGGACTGTCCCAGGGGGTGTCACTGTTAGGCCTGTGGCTACAGTGCCCCTAGAAGTAGCTGGGTCCCTTAGATGGAGAAATATGGTAGTCAGTAAAGACCTCCCCCTTGATTAGCTCCTTGGGAATGACCACCCAGAGGTTGGTCTGAGCCAAAGAGAGGTACTGGTCCAATGCCAGACCTCACCCAAGAAACCTGGGGGGCTCACCCTGCAGTTAGTGCAGCTAAGACCCAAAAGAAAAAGAGGAAACAGTGTAGGAAAGGTGGGCAACTGTTAGCCACAGTTCCACTGGGCCAGGGAGATTCTATCCCAGTAAGGGAGAACTCCAAAATTGGCACTGGTGAAGTCCCCCCTAGCCAACAAAAAGCCCTGACTAGTCAGGCAACTGTCCAGCCTGAGTTGGTGGCTCCTCAGCTGGCAGAACAGAGGGGGGAAGAAGGGTGTCCCCTACCAAGTGTAGTGACCCCACACCCTAAAACAGCAGACAGGCAACCAGAACCCGAAGAAGCCTGTAAGGTAGCCCTGTCACATACCAGTGAGGAGCTAAAGGTGTGGTTCTGGGCACTGACAGCTGTCAGTAGCCTCTGCTGGGTGTTAGCCTTCATGGCAGCACCGTCCTTGGCATGGTGGCCTAGCCCCCTGCCAAATAGCAAGTTAGGCCCCCTGACCTTATTGGTCATGGTGGGGTTGCTCAAGCTGTGGGTAACCTCTGTGGGTAAGCTGGGCTTTGCCCTAGCTAAGTTAGAATTTACAGAGGTAGGCACCTCTGAACCCAAACTAAAAAGATGGGGTGAAGGCACTAAAGAGATAGGAGAGGAGCATTGGGAATTTGGTCCTGAAACTGTTGAGGTAGGCCAGCTCCCCAAAGGGGCTGACCTGGACAGAAGGATGTAAGGCAGAGTAGGCCCTGCAACTCCCCAACCACTTCCTCTGCTCTTCCTCACCTGAAAGACTAGGAAGACTCTCCCAGCTTTGGCTGAGTCTCCTGGCCTTTGGGCTGGGGGGGGGGGGTTGTGTAAGGAAGTGGGTTTCTGTTGCAGTAACCCCCCCCACTTTTTGCCAGACTACTGATGCACTTTGACTTGATGTCCCCTGGGTCCCTGCCAATCAGGTTCCCAGGGCCTGTGTTCTTTCCCCAAAACTGTACCCAATTGGCATCCCTGGCCACAGGTCAGCCCCTGTTAAATGGTACCTCAGGTACCCAGGGCACTGTGACCAGGGAAGACCTCTAAGGGCTGCAGCACTTATTGTGCCACCCTTAGAGGCCCTGTACCTTTACACACACACACTGCCTTTGCAGGCTGCGTGTCTTGGTGCAGAACAAAGTGAAGAGTCGACATGGCACACATCCCTGTGTGCCATGCCTACAACCCACTGCCCTGGCATAGATCAGTCACCCCTATAGCTGGGTGCACTATACCAGAGGTGAGGGTACAGGGCATGCGCCCTGTACCCCTACAGTACCCAAGTCCATTCTTGGGCATTGTAAGTGCAGTGCTGCCATTAAGAGTATATGGTGCTGGGAGTTTGTCATTACAAACTCCACAGCACCATAATGGCCCCACTGAAAACTGGGAAGTTTGGTATCAAACTTCTCAGCACATTAAACCGACAGTGATGCAGTGTGGGATTTAATGAAAAATGCACACAGAGGGCATCTTAGAAGATGCCCCCTGAAACCTAACCCACCTCTAGTGTCCAGGCTGAGTGGCTGCTTTCAGCTGCCACCACCAGCCATGTTTCTGGACCCCTGGGTCGAGAGCTGCTGCTCTCGGGGGCCTGAAACAATGCACATCCTGGGACGAGGTGCCAAGCCTCCTCCCCCAGGATGGGCTGGGTCCACGAAGGAGAAGCTTCAAAGGCATGCCGTCTTTGTGAGCTTCTCCAGACCACTTGCTGTACTCAGCAACCGGTCCCCACTGGTTCTACCCCCACTTTGGGTGGGAGAACCGGTGGGAAAAACAAAGTGAGGAGGGGAGGTGTGCCCACCTCTGCCAACTCCACCCCTCAGGTGGGGGAGGCAAGGTGAAGCACAACTCTGAGTCCCCGCCATCTTGAGGATGGGGGGACCCAACCAACCAGAGACAGGATCCTGCCCCCCTCCCACTAGAGGGTGGCACAATAGGGGGTGTACCCACCCCAGGTAAGGGACCCATTGGTCCCTGCCCTTACCCACCTGTAACGCCCCTAAATTCCATATTTAGGGGGCACCCTGAACCTTACTTCCTCAGATCCAGCCTACCAACAAGAAGAAAAGAAGGAGGACCAAATTGCCGTGCAGCCTGCTAACAAGAGGAAGACATCAACTGACTTGGCCCCAGCCCTACCGGCCTGTCTCCCCTCGAACCTGCTCCTGCAGCCAGCAACCTCAAGAACCCCGGAGGACCTGCCTGCCTTCACTTCCAGAGGCTGCTTCTCCCGTGAACACCGGATTTGTTCAAAAACAGCAACCTCTGGCAGCAGCCGGAAACCGCGAATCCAGCCCACTCTGCACCCGCCGAGCCCGGCCCAAGCTCGAGTGGAAAAACACCAAGAGGAGGTCCCCCTGGCAATTCTGACCCGAGATCCGGCGACTCCTGACCTGCCTCATGCCTCCCGACGACGCCCTCAGCCTCAATCCAGAGGATCCCCTCTACCGCGACCAGAGCGGGTAAGAAAATCCGACCCTAAAAGGCACCCCTGCACCCGGCGCCCCACGGCCTTGTGTGTCCAAACCAACGGTGCCTAACCAACCCAAGACATCCCAACTTACCCCTCGAAGTGGTGGTCACACCCTGAAGATCCTCGTCCCCGAGCCTGCAGTGTTTCTTCAAACCGGAAGTTCTCCTTAGAAAACAACTGGGCGCCCGACGCCGAAACATCACTCTGAACCCGGCCACCCCAGTGCCGCTGAGGGTGAACTTTTTGTGCCTACTTGTTTCCCCATTTGCCCTGAGTCTACAACCAGGAGCTTGGCTCTCACAACCCAGTGGCCTGCTCGCCAGCCGCCACTAACCGAAGGCCCCCTATCCTCCGTCGGCTAACATTGGGCCTCAACACCCTGCACCAGGCCGCCCTAGTGCCGCTGAGGGTGTAACAAGAGTGCATCACTGACCCTGGGGGACACCTGAGTCTACCCCCAGAACCTTAACTTCCACAGTCGACAACTTACCCTTGAGCCGATAACTTGTTTTTCCTACATAGGATAACATTGACCCTTTTTCCTGAAAAAACGACTGTGTGGAGTTTTGGAAACTAAAAATATTGCTTAAAAATTGTGTGAATAACAAAATCGCCTTTACTCACCCGTTTGCAGGAAATGTCCCAGTGCGGAATCTAGGCATCCAGCACTGAGGTTAGAAAAGTAACGCGAAAGTAACTTACCTGCAATTTACAGGAAAAGCCTATGTATTTCAATGTACTGGTCCAAAAAGTTTCTAAGTGTGGACTTTTGAAATCTGAAAATATTCTTTAAAAATCGTACAAACTACAAAAACGTAATTACTTACCTGTTTTAAGTAAATGTTCCAGTGTTGAATCTAGGAGTCCAGCACTGGATTACATAAATAACGTAAAAGTAATTTTACCTGCATTTACCTTAAAAAGCCATTCATTTCAATGTACTGCATTTACTAAGTATTGCAACCTACTGCATCCCCTGTAAATCAAATCAAGAACAATCTTTATTGCTTTTTAAAACTGTTTACAACAAGTAACTTAGTTCTGAAAAGAATTGAATGCTTACCTGTATCAGGCTTGCTTGGTTCTAAAATAAAACAACAGTATATTTTTTATACAAAAACAATTGGCCTAGAGTTCAGTTCTTGAGTGTGTGGATTCATTTGCTGACTGAGTGTGTACATCAAATGCTTAACACTGTCCTCTGATACTGCCTTACTGCTCGACCACACTACCACAAATAGAGAGTGAGGTGCTAACTAACTTTAACCTCTGCCTACCTTTGGGGACTCTTGGACTCTATACACACTGTACCTCACTTTGGTGCAGTATATATAGAGCCAGTTTCTTACAGGTCTCTCCTCCATCTGGTCCACAGGAACAGGAGTCTTAGCCTACTGACTCCCCTGAGTTTAAAGTCCTTTTCCAAGACGAGTCAGTGCCAAGAGTGCACCCGAGGGACAGTCAGGTTAGTAGGGATAGACTTCTGTACTTTGCCTATAGTACCAACAATAAGTTAGGGACAGAGAGATTGGTGCGCTGTCTGAGATATTGGAGGGAAGTCGCCCTATCCTGAGCGGAGAGACAACAAGGGTTATGATCGTGCAACCCCACCGTGACCTGCTCATTAGCACCACCGTTGGAAGACTCAGAGAGATTATTTTTCTTTTTTTCTTCCTTGAAGTGCTCATTAGCACCACCGATAATAGACATTGAGAGACTATTTTTCCTTTTCCCCTGTATACCTGGCTCCATAACACGGACTCTCCTCTTGTAGTTTCATAGGTGAAGATGTACCCCTTTGGTCGTATGGTTAGGGAGGAGGAGCAGCTGTTAGAGGGGCGTCGCCCTGACCGACATGGCCCCACCGAGCTGGCCCCCTAAGACTAAGATAGGGTGCCTAGTAATAGTTTTCATAGCTTTGATGGCAGCGCTAGATATCCTATGGTTTTGAGAAGAAAGGCATCCTGTACACTCCCTGATTGCAACAACCACAGTTCCCCCGAGCATATCTTTGTTACTCTGGCGCCTCACACGGAGTAGCATAGGAAGTAGTATAAAGATAATGTGTTTATTCGGACCCTGCACCAAGCGCATGCTGCTTATAATACGACATAATGTTGGGTATGTGGGCTACTGCCCTCAGTAACTCATAGAAGTGAGAACTTGTTATTCATGCCATTGTCATATGTGAGTAGTTGTGAAGGGAGGTTTGCATTACATAGCATGGTCCGTTCATTTCAACAGCCTGACACATTAGAACGAAAGAGTGCTAGTTCTCATACCCTGATACAGAATGTTAGTTTCCAGCATAGAGTACCCCCCAGTGCTCCCACAGGTCGAGGGCCGTTTGGCAGGTTGTTCTTGAGCTCTTGCATGCATGCGTACAAGGGAGTGAAGGGGGAAATTGGTCTCAGGTGGAAAGGGATAGTTTCCTACAGTTTAATGCATCAGAATACTTCCAGTCCTCTCATACCCGCAACCTTACTAAAGACCAACTGATACCCTTGTCAGTAGTGGATGTCATGGCTCCTTTCTGTGTTCAAGGGGCTGGGACAGTAGAGGTGGGAGAGAGCAGAAGCAATACTACTTATGGCTTGAGAGGGTCAAATAGTCCACCCCTGATCCCGCCACCTAATGCCTATTTTGTCTGTGGGGCTCATGGTTACGTTTGGCTTCCTGAAGGATGGTCAGGAAGGTGCTACCTATCTTACCTTTTGCCACCTGTGTACGTAGCCCCTCCTAATTACCATAGGGACCACCGCCTACAGCGTAGAGGCACTTTGGTGTCTCGGACTAAGAGAATGATTAGCACTGATGACACAGATCACACAGACACCACCTTGCAGAAGTTCACGGAGGCAATGAAAGGCATAATACCATTCTGAGGTCCTATGGCCAACAGTCTCAATATTAGACAGCACACTAGGGTGGTGGAAGGAGTAAATAATATAACAGTGGGAATTTTGACAAATATCACAGTAGAGGTTCAGGCTACGAGACTTGTTGCCCTTCAAAACCGTATGGCTTTAGATGTTATCCTTGCTGATAGGGGTGGGGCCTGTCGCGTCATTGGTAGTAGCTGCTGTGTATACGTACCAGATCATGCCCCGAATGTATATGCAGCTATACAATGTTACATAGAATAGCATCTGACATCCATCAGGAGAATGGTACATGGTCCTTATCTGGGTGGTTTTGGGGTCTGTTTGCGACATGGGGCTGGAAAATACTCCTATTTTTAGTAGCCATTGTCGGTGTAATATTCACCTGTTGCCTGTGCATCCATTGTCTCCCTGCCTGTTGCTCTTATTGTATGTAGAAGCTAGCCCCCACGCCTCGAGTTCAAGAACACAAAGGGAAAAACTCTGTCATGATGGCACAAGCTGTTGAAGACTTGATGATGATCTATGAGGGCATTTTTGAACACTGATATATGTATCTGTTCTATATTACTAATGAGTGCCCTTGCAATGTGTGCCGTTCTGCCTTCCTCTCCATTAGAATTGTAAAGACCCTAACCTGATAGCACCAATAAAGACTTAGCAATGAATGCTAAAAGGAGGGTCTGTTAGAATTGAACTGTTTTTCCCTCGTCTTCCATGATATATGCTGTGATGAGTTAGCATTCATGTAGCTATGTCATATGATATTGATCTATGTTGTGCATGTGCCTGGCTATTGTAGAGTAGTGTAGGCCTAAGTTAGCATCTGAGACGCCATTTTCTTCCACTTACACTGGATCTGTTGCGCTGTGAACAATCCCCTCATCTCTGTGCCCCCGCTCTCTAAGTCTCGGCAGAGGCTGTTGCTCCGAAAGGTTCTCATATCTCATCCAAGGTCGGAACCCAGATGTACGAAGAGAATAGTTTATTCAGCTCTGCATTCCTATCATCGGACATAGCTATGCTCCCAAACTAGAGAGGGCTGAGATCGAGTAAGACGGCCTTGGGAGTCTGATAATATGTACCCAAACTTCAGGTGTTATCTCATCTCTCAGTGCCTCTTTTGTTAGCCTCTGTACCCAAGCAGTACTTTTCCATGAGGGGTGGGGCTTTCGAGAGATGTTGGAAGGTTTATTATATGATACTGAATGTTTGGAGGTCAGTCCCTCGGTAGCATCTTTGGAGGCTAGTCAGAACGGACTCCGCTGCAGCATAATTTATAATAAAGAACTTTAATTTGTATTTTCTACAGCGTTACCGACTCTTCATTTCTTGGAAGGCTAAGAGGAGGTCGTGAGTGACCCGGGTGGCCCTAATCGGGTCACTTCCTTCAGGATCATGGCTCGTACCCCCCACCTCTTGATGGTAACGGTGGAAGACTTGAGGAGGGGGTGAGGCGAGACAAATCCTACAGGTAATGGTGGCCGTAGGTTGCCCCGTTGAACTGATGGAAGCAGCACTTAACAGTGATGGCCTGACAGCGCAACAGACCTATTACTTAAACTGCGCCTTACGGCTGACCCCCATGATGCACATTGTTGGGTTCACATTCAAAAGTCTTCAGAGGCAATTCCATCACACTGGAAACACTCCTGCAGTCCCACTCCGTTCACTATAAGAAGTCCCTCAGACATGGTGTTGTGATCTTCTACGTGAAGGTAAGACAGCAGACGCTTCAGGTAAGTAGAAGAAGTTTATTACAGGTGATACAAGCCACCGCTCCTCACATAACAAGCATTGAACTCTAACTGACAACCTTAGAATACTTACTACCTAAACCATCTAGAACGCGCAAGGCTCTAGATGGAAGAACAAGCCTAAGCAAATACAACATTACCTCTTTTTTTATAAACAAAACACAGAGCAACATACACACATACAACACAAACAAAACAACAAACAAAGAAAGAAAAGCAGTGGGAACTGCATAGTGTCTACAGCAAGAAACAAACAGAAATAAGATTATTGAAGTTTCCAAGGAAGTCGTCTTACACGGCTGGACCTCCTAAGAGCCCCCATTTCCAGACTCTCACAGATTGACGGATCAGCCTCAATAGGCATGGAGCGAACTTTAACCACTTTACCAGCATTCCACCAGTGCCCACCTTTAACCATAACAGCACTCCCACAAACTTTTTCAACAGGCACAGGTTCACCAAAAGACGCACTTCCTTTCCTCACAAAATTTGAACTTTTGATACGAACCATGTCCCCAGGGCAAAAGTGAACTGTCTTTGCTGACTTCTTTATGTTGTACCTGTCAGACATTTTTTTTTTAGCAACACCAACACTACCTTCAACATCAGCCATGTCCACCCAACAAGACACTTTGTTGGAAACACTCCTCAAGAGCCAAGCAGGATACAGAGCAGAAGTGGGCATTCTCCCTCTAAGGGAAACAAAAGGCGCCACTTTTGTGAGGGAATGAGGTGTCGTACGATAAAACCACAACATGGACCTCACTGCGCCCTCCACATCACAACAATTCTGTTTAGCCCACTTAACACACTCAACAACAACTCTGTTCATTCTCTCGACTAAACCATTAGTCTGAGGATGTCCAACAGAACTCCTCAGATGTTTAACACCAGACTCCTTCAAAAATTCACTCATCTCAGCATTGACAAATTGCACACCATTATCTGAAACAAGTGCCTCCGGAAACCCTTCCCTCATAAAAATTTCCTTGAGAAATAAAATTGCGGCATTACCTGTGAGAGAAGCACAAAACTTGACTTCCGGCCACTTGCTATGAAAGTCCATCAAGACAAAAGCAAAACGCAGGTTCTGGGGAAGAAAATTAAATGGACCAACCAAATCAACTCCCACCTTAAGCCATGGTTTTTCAGGAAAAGTTATAGGCTGCAAAGGTGGCACAACTACTTTCAAACCTTTTTCAGCGCATTACAAATCATGCAATCTTTTACTCTCACATCAATGTCCTTATCCATTGACGGCCACCAATAATGCAACCTTGCATGTCTTTTTGTCATGGTGGCCCCCAAATGCCCATCATGTGCGCAATTAATCAATTTGGAACGCACACCAAAAGGAGGGATACACCTACCATCCCTCATAACAACGCAATCCTCAATGGACAACTCTCCTGCGACTTTCCAGTAAGGTTGAATTTCTAATGGCACACACTTCTCTCGGGGCCAACCATTTACAATAAACTCCTTAACATTACCGAGAACCACATCATTGTCATGCGCCTCACCCCACTCACTTTCACTACACGCCTTCTTGTCGACAGCGTCAACAAATTCTATGAAACAGTCCTCTTTATCTTCTTCTACATCAACAACCTCCTCCCCACTTAGAGGAAGCCTGGATAACAAATCCGCCCTCACATTTTCCTTTCCAGGAATATGTTTCACAGAAAAGTCATATTGCAGAAGTTTGGTTGTAAGACGTGCAATGCGTGGAGTGGCATACTTGAGACGTTCCCCACCTAAAATATACACAAGAGGTTTGTGATCCGTCTGTATGTAAAACTTCCTACCCCAAACGTACGCTCTGAACTTCTCACAAGCCCAATAACATGCCAACAGTTCTTTTTCTATGACCGAATAATTTAATTCGGGATCACGTAGAACTCTGGATGCGTAACTGATAGTAAATTCCTCTTCTCCAACTGACTGAGTCAGAACCACCCCCAGTCCATAATTACTTGCATCAACCGTGATTGTGCAAGGCAAATCAGGATCATACGGGCAAAGGATTTTCGCACCAACCATTTCAGATTTTATCAAATCAAACGTATATTGACAACTGTGGTCCCACACAAAGGAGACATTGGTACGCAACATGTTGGAGAGACTTTTCATTTTACTAGCATAATCAGGTACAAATCGTGAATAAAACTCACAGAGCCCCAGAAATTAACGTAATTCATCTTTGTTTTTTGGACAAGGACACTCGACCACAGCCTTAACCAGACCTGGCCTTGGGCTGATACCTTTTTCTGAAACTAGGTGCCCTAAAAACTCGATCTCCTTCCTCCAAAATTCACACTTGCTTTTCTTGACCACAATACCTTTACTTTCAAAAATTTGGAGTACATTTCTCAAAGTCTTATTATGTTCTTCCCCTGACTTGGAAAAAATAAGGACGTCATCTTGGAATATGACAACCCCCTTGACACCCTGCAGCACATTCTGCATAATTCATTGAAATACTGAGGCCACCGAGGCTAACCCGAACGGCTTCCTGCAGAACTGAAAAGTACCCAAAGGAGAATTGAACGCTGTATAGTGGCGGGACTCTTCGTCCAACACAACTTGATGGTACGCTGAAGCTAGGTCGATTTTCGAAAACCACACAGCCCCTCTCAGCTCCTCTAACAAATCACCAATTCTAGGCAGCGGATGCGAGTCTATCCAAATTTCTTTGTTAAGACTTCTCAAATCAATACAAAGACGAATATCGCCATTCTTCTTTCGTGCAACGACCAATGGACTTAACCATAAACTAGACTCAACTGGCTCAATAACTCCATTGCTCTGCAATTTGACCAACTCTGTTCTGAGATCTTCCCTGAGGCTAAAAGGAACACATCTGACCTTATGTTTCACTGGCAAGGCATCTTTTTTTACTTTAATTTTGTGTTTAAACCCAACTATCGCTCCTAGAGAGTCAGCAAACACCTTGGGAAATTCATCCTCTAAACCTAGAATATCAGGCTTATCCTCGACGACTAAAACCTGTTCGCTAGTACCAGGTCGCAACACCATGCCAAAAAGTCCTTGATGGTACCAACCAAGTATATTCAAACCACGTACAGCCACATAGATTTTACCATGAATTCTCCTCCCTTTAAACTCGAGAACGTCTTCAAAAAACCCTTCTAACTCAATCTTACGTCCTTCATAGGAAACAGGTGCTCTGTCAGGAGGGAATAATGACCTGTTTTCCCAACTACTCTTGAACAATTCATACGTAATCATCGTAATACGGGCACCTGAGTCCACAAGCAGCTTCAAGCACACACTACCCACCAACACATCTACATAGGGATCAACACATTCATCGGGATCACCATGGACCACTCGATCATCCGTAACGGCTACAATCATGTCTTGGAAAGTTTGGACCAACTCACTCTCAGTCAACTTCTCATCCTGTGTAACACAGTTCACCTTTTCAAGTTTGCTGCTGAACGACTGACATACTTTGGCCAGATGTCCCACCCTTCCGCACTTATGACATTTAGCATTCTTTCCTGGACAAAACCTGTTATCTTTGGTGTGTGGGGCATACCCACATCTAAAGCAAATATTAGATCTTTTAAAAAACGCTTTATCATTTGTTTTATCTTTCCGTGCAACATTTGTAGGAGCATTCGGTGTGGCAACAACACTGACAGCATCCTTAGTGGGACAAGTAACACTTAATTCTTTAATCGAGAGCTGTGCTAGCTCAACGCTCTTTGCAACCTTCAAAACTTCTTCTAAACTGGGATTACCCATAGTGAGTAATTTTTGTTGAATATGTTTATCCCAGCAATTTGCAATAAATTGATCTCTAACCAGTTGATCACGATAATCTCCGAAGTTGCATTCAGCACAGAGCTTACGTAAGGCACTGACATAAGAATCGACATCTTAACTTTGTAGTTGAACCCGTTTAAAAAACTTATGTCTGAGAACAACCAAACTAGGTTGAACGTCAAATTTTATGACCAATTTCTTAATAGCTTCTTGATAATCATCAACCACTTCCCCTTCTCCCAAAACTATATCAGGTAAGTGTTTAAAAACCTCTCTTGCTTCAAATCCAAGGGAATGAAGGAGGAGTTATTTTTTTCTTTCCGCCCTAAAGTGTGAAGCCCCAATCGCGCCTAAGTAGGTTTCAAATGCGTCGAACCACTGCCTCCATTGAATGTGAGGGGAACCTGGACTCTCTAAAAATGGGGGGGGGGTGGATTGACTGATTGCATGTTGTAAAAGACTTCACCTAGAATAGATAAACGAATGAGCACAAAGGTAGGACCCCTCTTAGCATAACCATATATGTGAAAAAGGATGAAAGAAAATCGAGAAATAACAAAAGACTACGTTACAAACTACTGCCTTTCCTGAAGAAATAGAGAGTGTAGCTGAAACTCAACAAGAAATTCACCAGCATTATGAGAAAAAGAAACACAGTCATACGTTCATGGGAACCAGTCTTGCGAAGATAGGATAAAAATTGAGTTAATAGACTCAGCTGGCGAAGATCCAGGTATACGATGACAGTTTCAGCCACTGAAGAGCCAGGCAAATGACGCTTTCAAACTAAACTCCAAATCGCGGAAACTCCGATGAAAAACAACACTGCGTGAGGATCTAAAATGGCATCGCGCAACGTAGACGCTGCCGGGAGGCTCTTGGCACGCTGAGGAGTCACAGGAGCTGCTCACGGGAAGGAGAATGTTAACGAACTGACGTTGCTTACCACGTGCTGATGAGTCACAGGAGCTGCGCACGGGAAGGAGAATGTTAACGAACTGACGTCGCTTGCCACGAGCAATCGCCACACCAGCTAACGGCTTCACGACGTCATCATTTGTAGTAAGGGGAGGGAACCCACCTGAGCTCCCAAACCTGGAGAGTAGAGAGCACAATACACAGTTGTGGATGACACCGACCAGCTAGATGTCGAACAGGAGACGTCGCTCGCTCACCCACAACACTTCGTAGCAGTCAGTAGACCGATATGGCGTGAGTCCAGTAAACAGTGCGATTCCAAACAGCGATACTCCCGCACTAGCACGCAGATCTCCTCATTCAGGGTCCGTATAATCGAGACAGCCGCTGAAGAAGGAAATCCTTCTGAAATTGTCTGAACAGCCGCAGGAGGAGAACAGCTTGAGAACAGGATAGCGGGGAATAACAAGAATCGCGTATTGGGGGTACAGCAAAGGTTCCAGAAGAAAATCTGGTGTCGCAGTGGCTTGCCTGCTCGTCGCCAAAAATGGTGTTGTGATCTTCTACGTGAAGGTAAGACAGCAGACGCTTCAGGTAAGTAGAAGAAGTTTATTACAGGTGATACAAGCCACCGCTCTTCACATAACAAGCATTGAACTCTAACTGACAACCTTAGAATACTTACTACCTAAACCATCTAGAACCCGCAAGGCTCTAGATGGAAGAACAAGCCTAAGCAAATACAACACATAGGCTAATCTCCTGGGTTTGTTTTCTAAGACTTTACAGTGACTGGGCTTCTAAAGAAGGTAAGCTTTATGCTGTTGTATGAACGCAATATCACCCATACAATGTATGAATGAATGAATGAATTATTTTATTTGCATAATTACTTAAAATCATTGCAAAGTTGCAGTACGATATAAAAATAATGTATAAATATGTATCTCACACCATTATAATACATATATCAAATCGTATATAAAAATAAAAAATATCATTTGAACACCGGTCACAGAACATTTGTAAAAGTGGGTATTACCCTAAAATACATTGGTTTAAAATTATTTTTGGAAAGGTCCCTGTTCCTTATAAGTTCTTGAGAAGAAACAAAACAAAAAAAAAAAAAAGTCACTTAATGCATTGCGGTTTTGTAGGGACCATGCGGTCCATTTCTGGAGGGGATCCTCACCGTTCCTCTCCTTCTATTGCTACAGGAGTCTCAACAATTGCAACTGCACAATTTTCTTCTGTGCTGTTTTCAATTAGGACCCTTTGTGTCATATTCATGAATTTGCCAAATTTGGGCAGATCTGAGGGCTCTGTGCAAGACTGGAGCCGGCCCACTGCGTCAACGCATTTTCTGAGCCCATGCCTTAAAAACATTGGTTTTAACAATTTGTGTCGATGTTGCAGTAAGACAGGGCAGCAACATATTAGGTGTACCAACGATTCTGCACTATAGTTGCACAACCTGCATCTGGTTATCTTGCTCAACGATTTCCAGCCAGGGTTCAGTTCATTTATTGGCAGGGGGACTAGGCGCGCCCATTGAATTTCTTTCAAGCACTTCCTTCCTAATGGGTTGCTCATATATGGCTGGATTTTGTGGGACTTGTATCCTTTAGTTAGGCCCACCAAACCTCTGATGTCCTTCAGTCTTGCTATATCTTCATTCCTTGATATCAGGGTGGTTTGTTTATTTAGCGCCCTCTTTATTGCTGGATAGTTTAGTTCCGCTTGGGACCAGGACGCTGTAGTTAAGCCCAACTCAGCCACTGTCTCCAGACAGTACTTCTGCCATGGGTTCGGTGCCCCCTCAAATATGGTTCTCAAACCTCCTTAAGGGATTCTTTCTGGGCTTTTACTGTCCTAAACAAGAATTTTACCAATGGGCTCCTGCATTCATTATTTTGTTGTACCAAGCCAAAGTCGAGCCGAATCAGGGCATTTCGTGTGTGTTTAGGGAGCCTGAAAAGCCTTTTATAACACCGGCACTGGGCTTTTTCCATCCTCTTTTCCATCTTTCCTGGGAATGCGTGAGATGTGTACCCAGCAACAGCGAGCAGTTCGGATTTTGTTACTCTCATAATAGGTTTTGTGGCGGACTATGTAATTTTCCTTGTAGTTTGCACAGTGCATAGATGCTGGCTTGTATTTTGGCTTGTGTCTTAGCCTGGTGCAAGGTTGCCTTGCCTTTATTGTTCAGCCACGCTCCTAGGTAGTGGTATGCTCTTTCTGTGGCTATGTTGTTACTGCCCAGTCTCCATTTTAAGCCTGGTTTCTTCAAATATTCACCAAACACCACGACTTTCATTCTGCCGGGGTTAGCCACGAGCTTGTTTTCCTGGTTGTAGATGTGTAATGCATTCAAACCTCTTTGCAAACCTACTCTGGTGTGATCGAGAATCACCAGATCATCGGCATACCGGAGTATGTTTAGTTGTTGCTGTCCGATTTTCGGGGTTGTCAAGCTTGCTCCTTGTAGGGCTTTCCCATGTCTGCCGTGTAGAGATTGAAGAGTGTTGGTGCTAAAACGCAGCCCTGCTTTAGGCCTCGGTCAGTTGGCAGCTTGTGTGTGACCGTATCCCCCGCCAGTTTGATTCTCACCCAAGTGTTGGTGTACAGTGACGTAATTGCCTTCAGTAGTTTACCGGAGATCTTCCAGCTGGACAGTTTGTGCCATAGCTTGTTTCGGTTTACCCCGTCGAAGGCTGCCGAATAGTCTACAAAGCATGCAAATACTGGCAGGTTTTTACTGGTGTTTGCCTGTAGTGCCAGGAACGAGAGAGCTATTATGTTATCTATAGTAGAACAGCCTTTTCGGAATCCAGTTTGATAAAAAGGTAATATTTGATTGATTTAGGCTGTTAGTTCCTGTAGCAAGGTACTAGCATATGCTTTGCCTTCAATGTCTAACAAGGCAATGAGTCTATAGTTTTTTGGGTCTGTTTTTGCTCCCTTTTTGTATACTGGCTGCAGTAGCGAGCCGCGCCATGCATCCGGCACATCTCCCGAGGCTCGACATTCCATGTATAGAGGTGATAGCAACTCCACCCACCCCTTGGGATCCTGCTTAAACAGTCTGCCCAGTAGGCCATTGGGACCTGGGGCTCCATCCCTTTTTATCCTTTTTATGACCTTTATGATTTCTTGTAAGTGGACGTCCTCTGTGGCCCACGTTTCCTGTCCCCCTCATGGATCTTTTTCATTGCTGATACACTATCTCTTGTGCTTAAAATTCCTGCCACATTCCATGTTATGAGCTTCAGACTTGTCTTGTGGGCTCTATTTTGCCTCATTTTGCGCTTTAGGGCTAGGAATACAGCTTAGTGTGACCTCCATGCAATGTGGTGGCTTTGCTGGTTGCCTTTCTTATCGGGAGCCTGTGCCGGCCTTAGTCTGCTGTGTTTCTTTCAATTACTTTCCTCTCACTGTGACCATTTTTTTCACTAATTTCAATTATGAAGTTATGAAAACTCGATGGTGTGTCTGCGGGATGCGTCCCTTTTAGGAAGCTTTGTGAGCTTAGTGTGTTTGAACCGTTTCTTTGTTGTTCGGTCAGGCCACTCTCCTGTATGACTAGCACATGTGGGTATTTTTCATCTTCTAACTCCCGGACCACTATGCCCCATTTTTAAAAACTGGTCTTTTCTCATAGAACCATGTCAGCTTGGGTAGTTGACTTCCATGTTGATATCGTATTTTACGTGGTGGGCCGCTGCGTGTTCACCTCGAATTGTATACTGAGAAGGTCTTTGCTTTTTATTTGTGCTAACGAGGGGATATGATGAAGCAATTTCAAAATATTTCCCCTATTGACGGTGTCTGTCCTTCCACGTGACATGTACTGGTGGCAAAACATGACTTTCTGTGAAGTCAATGTATGAGCCCTGGGGTCCTCTTCAATGTTTGTCTGTGCTCCTGAGGCCCTGTTTTCTATTGAAAGAACTAGGGTTTGCTCAGTTGCTGTTCCGTTTCTTTTAGACTCTACTTCCCCTGCGGTCATTTCCTTTCGTTCCGTCTGCTCTTCCTGCGACGCCTGACAGGCAGCCTCTATGCCCTGAAGTCTTGTTTGTCTCGGGCTCCCTTTGGTCGCCGCTTGCATGGACGTATAAACAGGTTTCAAACTACTCATTAATGCCCCTTGAGTTGGCCCTGCTCTGTGCTATCATGAGTTTGGCTATGGGTTGGGTCCCTACATACTGCGTCATCCTCAGATGATGTTGGATCATAGATTTGAGTGTTCTGCATCGATAGCCTTCTCTGTTTTTCAAAAATTGGAACGAGCTTCCTGCTGGTAGATATTTTGTTCTTAGCGGTTGTCTTCCCTATCGTGCGGGGTTGCTCCCAGATCCTTAGTGCTTGAGTTTGCCTGATCGTTTTTTGTCTTTTCTTTAGTCTTTTTTTCTCGCGTCTCGACAATAGTAGGGCTGGTGGACCTTATGCTGTCGGTGGGCCCGGTCCTGGGGGGTCTGTTCAGTTGTAACCACCCGTTGAATCTGGGTGTTAGTACTCCGTTGTTGCAAATTATGAGTATTCTTGGAGTTCGAGTTGGCAGTGATGGAGATATTGGGAGTGCTAATTCTGTTTGCCCTCTTCGTTGTTGCCTTGTACAGACTCTGTTGGAGGTTGGCTATTGCTCGGACCACCACTGGACTAGCTTCTTTCCTCGAGGTTATTGAGCTAGATTGTGTCTCATAAACCTCCGTACTTTCAGCCGTGGCCATAGTTTCGGCCTTTGTTTCTAAATTGATGTTGCATCCATTGTTTAAGTTGAATTTTTCAAGTCCGTGATCAGTGTTGTCAGGACTTCCGGGAGTGTTGAAAGTTTTTCCACGATGGCTCTACAGTGGCAGTCCTTGATGTTCGCTCGTTTTTCTAGCATTTCCAGTTTGAGGCTCATGTTTGCAAGCCTATGGTTTGCATTGTGTCCATTTGGACTTCTAATTTGTGTGACTGCCAGTTGAGGGCATTTGTGGCTGCCATAAGTGTATCGTTGATTGAGGACAACCAGTTGCCTTGTTCATTAAACTCCTCCTCGCTGGTCTCTGTGTCTTCCTCCTGCTTGCTTTCGAGTGACCTATCGGTTGGGACCCTCCTGACCGGAGACCAGGTTGCTTGCTGTTGCTTTTCTTCTAGAGGCCGTGCCTTGGGGCTGTCTCTGCCAGCGTCCCCCAACCCACTTGAATTATGGGTGCTGGTTTGGGGAGGGTCCAATTCTATCGTGTCGCCGACCACTGCTGCTACTTTGACTCACGGTCCTTGTTTGTCTGTCCCCTGCACCCTGTCTACTGTCATGTGGAATGGGCTGGGGCTCAGCGTCTTTAAGAGTGACTCCCTAGATAACTCCCGCTCCATACAGGGCCTGGCTGTCAGCTCTGAAGGGAGTTCTGTCACACCGTTCTCTTCCCCACTTGTCAGTAGGCATATGCTGAAGATGGGTCCTTTGGTGGTGGTGTCTGTATTATGTGTACCCCACACTGTGCCGTTGTCAGCACCCTGACCAGCCTCTAGAGCCCCAACGGGCATTGGAGGTGTGTCCCCACTGTCCGGAGGAATCTGCTGCACACTTCTCGCTAATTGGCCGTCTTTTCCACTGTGGTTGTTCCCGGGCATGGCTTTGGGGTTGCCATCCGGGTTTGTATCTACTCTCCTGTAGTAATTGTCCAAGGTCTTTACCCTCTTTTGGGTGCTCTCTGGGGCTCTCCTCCTTCCGCCTGATTGATGACTTTTGCCCCCTTTTACCATGGTCGCTACTCTACTCTGCAGGAATACTCGGGGAGCAATTTTCCAGCCAACTATGGAAATGCCCGAGGCTTTGTGTTTGAGTTGTCGGCGGGTGCCACCCAGGTTCCATCTTCCTAGACCTGTTGATCTCTTCGGGGGGTGTTCCAGGTGGTCGTCCGAGTGGCTCATTGGGCTCAGGTGGAAGGCTTACAGGTGATCCCGGGGGTGTCTCTCCGGTTGAGAGGTGTCCTGAGGGTCCTTTTCGCCTCCGGTATAGTTATGATGCTGTGCCACTGGTTACTGCTGTACAAACTGTTGGCCCGGTTGATCACTGGTTTGTTGATAGAAAAGGTTTTCTTTCAATATTCTGCTCCTTGATATTGTTCTAATGATATTTTGGTCCATCGATAGTTAAGATTCGATATTCCCAGCCTACACCGCTTTGTTTGCCGCCGGTCTTTTCCAGTTGTTGAGTTGCCAACTTGTGTGTTGTGATTGTGCTGGTCCTTTGATCTTCAGCTTCAGTTCCAGCCGGAGCAAGATCTGTAGACTGGGCGCCGGAACCTTCGCACCCCCAGTCCCCTGCCGGTTCCAGTGGGGCCTTCCTGGCAAGCTCGCAAGTCGTACCCGGACCTGGCTGGGCTGCTTCCGCAAACTGCCGTTGGCACACTCTTCGCAACCGCCTACTATTGACGGTTGAACTCACCCAGGCGGCTGGGAGGGTAGGCGGGCTTCTTAGGTGCACTTTTGGATTCAAACAGGCAAGCAAGCTGTGGATGGGGGCAATGGTGAGTGGGGCCTCCAAGCATACCACAGGCTGCGCCCAAACTAGTTTTGAGCCGCCTCCGCAGCCCACCGGGTGCCACTATCTGCGGCAGCCGAGTAGCGGCTGCCGCACTCACAGACCTGATGTTAGCTAAATGTGGCTACTTCTTCCCTACCAGAGAAAAGGAGAGCGGGGTGGCTTAGGTAGACTGAACTAGGGGTGTAGGCTAGGGCTATGGGTATGGCTTAAGCATGGGCAGAGAACTGATAGCTGAAGCTGAGGCTGGGGAGGTGGCCCTGACCCCCCCCATGCTTCTCCCCCCTTTATTCTCTTACCCCACGCCTCCTGATGCCTGGTTCCTTGGCACCCCCTGGTCTGGCAAGTTCAGGAGGCAGTAGTGGTCGGTACACACTGCCCCTTTGACCCCAAGCCCCCGTATTCCTGTGCCCTGAAACTACTGCGGGAAGGAGGGAACGAGGGCAGAGAGGCTGCTGCTAAAAGAGAATACCCCCTCCAGGCTGAGGGGCTGGGAGGCCGGAAAAGGGCCCGGGGCACAGGCGGCTCCGTGAAGGAAGGGAACAGGAGCGGAGGGCCTGCCACTAGGTGTAAACCCCCCTCCAGGCTTAGGAGGCTGGCAAAGGGCCCAGGGCACAAACAGCACAACGGCACCGTGGAGGGAAAGGCGGACCCGCGGGCCGGGCAGCCGGGAGCTGCTGGGGTGAAACGTTTGCTCAGAAGCTGCCGCTGCAGAGGGGGGTGACGTATGCAAAGGCTGCTGCAATGTATGTTTTTGTAACCTTATTTACAGATGCATTTATGATTATCCATCTGCCATGCTCACCGTCACACATTGAAACCGTGGGCAAAGCCTTTCAGGAGATAGGACCAGAATGCCGACGCGTTATTTGGAAAATTCAAATGCCCGGGACATTATTCAGGCAACAGAAGACCTGCCTTTTTATTTTCAATGGCAGTCTTTCCTAAATCAAACGCTCCAAACTTTCCTTACCTACCAATCTGTAAATCTTTGACTGAATGTATCATGCAGGGGACGGAGGTTATCACTCACTGACAAACAGCTCATGCCAAGAGCCGTGCCTTGACCCCAGCCCCTCTGGCTGCTGTTTGAGAGTAGAGTCCGCGTTTGTTACACTCATCAGAACCTCCGCTCTTGATGACATTCAAGAGATGGATTACAAGATGGCCTGCTGTCTAACAGGCCGACCTGAATAATGTATTCAAATTCAAAGACAATGGCTTCAGTTTATACATGCACACAGGAACTTTTTTTTTTTAGACCGTGTTGAGCGAAGTACTTTGACGGGAGCAGGCACGCGGCATTCGACAACCTGCGGAGGCCTTTCAGACAATTTTAAAGATGTCTGTCTGGCTTTGAGCTATTTAATGTTTTTGTCTGGCTATAAAAAAAACATACAGACTCACCGCCCGTTATCACAGCACCTTCCCAAGAGTGACTCTCACG
The DNA here is from genome assembly GCA_963921515.1 of Calotriton arnoldi. NCBI lineage: Eukaryota > Metazoa > Chordata > Amphibia > Caudata > Salamandridae > Calotriton > Calotriton arnoldi. The sequence continues at coordinate 443,793 of CAWUFW010012057.1, read as the reverse complement.
GTCCAAGAACACTCTTGACTTTGAGGGCGTGCATGGAAGCTGTGGCCAGCTCGGTCCTGCAGCCTCGCCCCAGTCTCCTCAGCCAGTCATGAGGCTGCTTCTGTTATTAAACAGCAAAAGAGCAGCGCGATGATTGGCTCGGTCAGGCGCTGACAACGCTCCTTAGGAGACTTTGGGGCTGTGACTGTAATCCCTGGGGCTCCTAACATTGCTGCAGCGGCGAGGGTTCAAGTGTGCATGTCGGGTTGGGCAGAGCAAGACATCTGTCCAACCTGGCCCACCTGAACCTGTGTGTCAATCATGATTGAAGCTCCTCTCCCCACCCGCCCTCACTCTCATGGAAATAGTAAACAAGGCATCTCTCCCGGCCCGGGCCATGCCAAAATAAACGCAGTACCCTCAGCCCTGGCACTGCTGCTTAATCATTTATTGTGGGGAACGGCAGGTCCGGGGGCAGTAAAACAAACAGGGGGGCAACGCCCCCACACCGAAATAAAGGAGCCGCCTCTGGAGCCACTCCTGGCTTCCAGTCAGCAGCAACGTGGGGCTTGTCATTTTTAGGTCTCGCTGAGCCAGCGCATGCGCTGCTCTGCGAGACATTTAGTTAGTGGCTTTTCAAAGTGCTACCACAATCTTTTCCTGGCCTCAAGCTTGCGTTCACGAGCGCGTGCACGCGCGTAGCCGCCATGTGGCTTTCATGGTGCATTAAGCCTTGCTCTCCCAAGCGCCTCGCTCTGCCCCTCCCCCACCACAGAGCGCGTCCCTGCCATCACTTTCGCTTTCACGGCCGCGCGGCCAATGCTTGTTTCCCTTGTTACCAGCTCCAAACGCATTATTATGGTGCCTTTCACGTGCCGTCCATTCCTTCTGCAGCATGGCCCATATGTAGATTAGAAAGAGTACAAAAGCGCTCGCCACCGAAACAGAAACAAGGGGCCGTATTCCAGTGAAGAACCATGGGAGTCTTTATGGATACTTCATTCTGCACAAATTGGTACGGCTCATGTATCTTTCTCCACATTGATAACATGACCCCAGAACAAGCCGTCGAGTTTTGGATTGAAAATATAAATGTAAAAGTCATTATCCTTTGAACTTTAGACAGAGTTGACTAATATTTGTATTTAATGTTTAATTTAGTTCTTTTAAAGCTAACTTGACCATCACGTCTTCAGGACTGGATTGTTCTCTGACTTCTGGTGCTACATTTTGGCTTCAGGAAGTGTGAAGCAAGCATAAATAGTTGTTCTCTGACCTGCTCTGGCACAAGTTATGTTAAAATGCACAAGGGACAGTGCAGAGACCTCAGTAAACAGCAGAGCCTCGGATTAGTATGCTCTCAGCCTGATTTCTTGCAGCCTGCAGCGCTTTTATTGTTCAGTTTTCAGAGTTGGGATTCTTTGACCTATGTCCCAAATATCATGCCACCAAACGCATACAAGAACAAGCATTGGCATAGCCAATAGGTCTCGCCTTTGGGACCTTATAAGTGTTTAGCCATGCAACAGTTGATGTTGTTGCACCAAGGATATTGTGCTGCATAACTAAATACTTACAAGGTCCCAAAGGCGAGACCTATTGGCTATGCCAATGCTTGTTATTATGGGCGCAAAACCCGAACATGTACAGCGTTCAGGGGCGGCGGGTGTTAATGGTCAAAAGGGTGTTGCCTACCACCCTGAGGGGAGCGGCAAGAAAAGAACTAAGAAACGCGAAGCAGCTGAAAAGAAGTGATTGCTCTTCCTTTGACTGGGGCAGCGATGATACACTTTGCAGACGTCCTGCTGCGCATGTGCCTGCCGGGTGAGGTCTTCTTGGCCCTGCGGGCACAAGCTGCAGAAGTGACATTCCAGCAGAGGCTGTGCTAAAGTTACAATGTCATGAGTAAGGTTGCTTTTCGGGCGCTTACACAATGGCCTCAGGCGGAGTTCACAGAACTCCATTCATTTCTATGGCAGGCTGAGACGGAGAAGGAGGGAGTGGGGTCATCAGGAAGGGGTGTGGGCTGTGGGAGGGGTGCAGCTGGCTGCTCTCTTGTTCCTCTCGTGTCATATGCCTTATGCAGCTGAAGCGGAGCCGGAGCCCCTTTCTCATCTTGTTTGTGCCGCGCAGGCCCAAATGATACATGCTGATAGGAACCTCTTATGCCTCTAAGCTGCACTGATCCAGAATTGTGCATCTCCCTTTCTGCACAGTCTCTGTGCACACGTACCTTTTTCATATACCCAAAGGTATTGGCGCATATTTCACGAGTGCCCTGGCCACATTACACAAGGTCAGATATTTTTAGGCACTTGAGGCTGTTTTACAGTAACATGCGTTTGTGCCTGCTTTGCGTGCCCCCGGGGCACTCTGATGTTACACAAGGGGCCACAGACACTTGTGGGGGCCCTCCTGTAATACTGAACGCGCAGGCGCACAAACAGCACCAGGGCTTTCTCAAAGGGGCGTTCCCTCATTTGCATAGGAGCAGGCCCCATGCAAATGAGGAAATCCCTTTGCCTCTGTGCCGGTGCCATAAAACAGACTTGGGCGCAGAGGCAAAGAATCTCTCAGGAGGCGCACTTTCTGTGCACCACCTAAAAGGTGGCACACTGTCAGTGCGCCCCCTGATGGTAGTCCTTTGGTGGGGGGAAAGGGGTCCCATGGACCCACCAGACATCCCCTTGCAGGTGGGATCTCTAACCCCCCTTAAAAGTGCAGGCGGGTTGCCGCCTGCACTGTGAAAACACTGAGCACCTTCAAGGTAGCAGCTCCCTTTCTCACACGATTGCACTGTCCCCAAGGCAGTGCGAGTTCGTGGCATAACATGGTGCATTTTCCTGGATTGCGCTGGGTGCACCTTTAAAAAGGTGTGCCCAGCGCAATGAAGGACAATGCGCGGCATGTTAAATGTGGCCCAGGAGGTGAAGCAATTTCCCCAGAATCACAGGATATACTAGAGCCGGCTCTGAGACTCGAACAGTGCTTAGTGCTTTTTTCCTTCTTTCCTCCTCTGGTTTGCCTCGTCTGCTACATGTAAACATATTTTCACTGAGAGAGCTATAGTCTGTAACTCCACATTCTTTACATTTATTACGAAAAATGTAAAATAAAAAAGTTGCCAGCACAGGCACATTTTGTGGGTAAGACTTTCAATTGTCTTAATGAATGAGAACAGGTGTGAGACTTTCTTGTGCTCGCACACCCGCCAACATTTCTGTAAAATTCTCCACCTTTGACTAATGTACTTGATTTCTCAGCAAGGATCTTCTTGAGCACGAGCAGTGCTTTCTATCGCTTGCGCTCCATGATTACGATTGAGTCGTGGTGTACTTTTCAGTTTAATGCTGGCAGTGTGCGCTTCTTTGGAGATCAATCAAACATTTATAGAGTGCGGCAAATCACCCGTGAAGGTCTGAAGGCGCTGGAGTTGTTTGCTGATGTGTGGTGGTTTGTTCATTCGAACAACCAGGCCTTGAGTTCTTTTCTGAATCGCTGGAGTGATGGGGCGGCCCTGAGGTGCAGGGAGAGGTCCAAGCCTTGGCCGCCAGGTGCAGGAAAGAGCGCCCTCCTCTGTTGCTTCGGCAGATCTGGGGGATGTCCGCGAGGAAGAGGGAGGAGGATTTCAGGTGTCTGGTCGGTTGGTGGAAGGTCATTCTGTAGTGATGACTGACATGTTGTAATCCAAGTAGGTTTATTCAGGTAAATAAACAGGTAGTATAAATCCTCAGTAAGTCCTCATAAACAGGTATATATAGTCCTGTAGGGCAGCCTGTAAGTCATCATCAACAGCCCCACCCGGAGCAGCCTGCCTGCTGCTCAGCCCATCCACCAGCTGTCAACACTCACACCAGACACCCAAGCATTCCACTCATGGCCCACACACCGAACATTCCACTCAGAACACAGACACACAGGCTGAGCAGCTAGGACATGGTAACGTAGGAGATAACATAGAAATGAAACTACACATTCATTTGTTGATGTTTGTTGGTCCTTTGTTGTGCAGGGCTTTGTATGCGTCAACATCTTTAACTGGCGTCTCTTCTGTAGTTTCCGGAGGTGGGGTGTGATATGAGTCCATCTGGGGAGGTCGAGGTGAGTTCTGTATTGTCTGTAGTCTCTTCAGTGATTCCTACATAGAGTGTGTTCCCATAGTCCAGCCCACTGGTGATAAGGGCCTTCATGACAAGATAAGACCAAAATCAACCTGAAACTTACAATAAACAAGACGCCACATGCCCTGAGAGGGGGAGTTCTATGGGGAATGCAGCGGCCCCTGCCCTCGCAGGAAGCTAAATGCAGCTTAGAAACTCATTCTTGTGGGCACAACCCCCTGGCAGCCGGTGATGGCTGAAGGACTTGGACGCGTCCTCTGTGTGATGGCTGCTGCCGGTGATGGCTGAAGGCACCTGCACGGACAGTCTCCTCTGTTTGATGGTGTCATAAGGTTTCTGCACATACACGGCATAATTAGCAGAATTCATATATAGATCTTCAGCATTAAAAGATGCATAATATTTTAAATCGGCAAACAATGCTTCAACGGCATGCACATCCCAATCATCAGAATGAATATTATTTTGTACTACATCACCCATTGAAACACGAAGGACATTAGGTACATTAATAATTTCCGTCGGACCATGGATTTGATAGTTCACTGCATCCCATACGATGCCATCAGCAACTGGGAAAGCTGAAATGTTCACAAATGTGTGGTCACGCTTCATGATGTGAGACGAGGAATGAGGAGCCAAAGTTCCAGAAACATAGTCTACAGCAGAGCGTTCAGGTAAATAGTGACCATTGATTAGTAGAAAAAACACTGTGACAAAGCCAATGGACATGAACAAAAATATCAAGAAAAGTACCAACCAGATGTATGTCCAGGGGGAATCAAAAAATTGTCTCTAAACCAGGATATAAAAATACTGAACTTGGACGGAACTTTTGAAGATGTGGAATCCGAATCAAAGGAATAACGAGTCGGGCTTAGTGGCGTTGTTGGTTGATGGGCCACCGATTCTGATGCAGGATAAGTATACTCGTCCTCGTCGATATTGGTGGAGAGTTGGGGATCAATCGTAGTTTCAGGCAAATCAACCATCTCAATTACAGCATCAGCGATCGTTCGTGCAGATGGACTATGAACATATGTCCGATAAATGGCAGGACAAGAGACCGCTGGTGTGACACTATTCAGGATCGGCCAGGCGCTGTAGCTTGACATTTTCAACTGAGATGTATCTGTTCTCTTTGCGACCAGGAAGCGGTGGTAAAATGACTGTACGTGTTCCCTTCAGGCCAAGAACTGGAACCGGTGCACGAAAAGAGGGGCCAAATTCTTTTTTGTTTTCAACCTTCTCTCGAACCAGTTCTCCAACTTTCGGAAGCCAGCCGGCTACCGGAATCTGCAACGCAGGATCTGTGGCTGAAGGCAAATGTGTAGTTGCAAGTTTGTCTCGGGCTTCTTGTAAGTCCTGTAACATAGCAGAGTGGTTATCTACATCAAACTTGGCGGATTGCGCCGCGATGTCTGGACCCTCAAGGTCAGGCACAAACATTCTTATGCCAAAGAGCATTTCGTATGGGGTCCGCCCACCCAGAGGTCTTCTAGGGAGATTATTAAGTGCACGCTGAACGGTATACAAATGGGCCAGCCAGTTCCTGCCAGTACCTAAAACCCTAGCTGTTAAGGATTGCTTTAAGTCACGGTTCATTCGTTCAACGATAGAGTTGCCCTCAGGCCTATACGGAGACGAAAATTTCACCCGCACCCCAAGCGAAGCCATTGCATCCTTGTAAGCCCTAGAGGCAAACGCTGGACCTTGGTCCGAATGGAAGGTGCCGCATGCGAAAATTCCCACAAAGACACGCAAATCCCTGATTACATTTCGGGCGTCAGCACTCCGTTGTGGCCAGACCCAGAGAAACCGTGTGCACGAGTCCACCGCCACTAAGATGTATTTATAAGCAGTGTCTGATGAGAATGGACCGCAGTGATCCAAGTAAACACACCCAAAGGGTCTGTTAGCAATGCAGAGCGGTGTTTGTGGTGGACGTGTTACCGTGGAAGGCTTAATCTGTTGACAAACGTCGCAAGAAAGAACAAAAGCACGGGTGTCTTTATATAACCCACGCCACCAATAACGCTGCTGCAAGATGGAAACTGTAGCTGACACACCTGCATGAGCCGAAGCCATGCCTTCGTGTGCAGCTGATATCAGGCACTCCTGCGGTCCGCGTTGGGGATCAGCCGATCTCCAACGTCAGGTATAGTTACATAAGGAACCTGATCGGGACTTAATGTGTAAGAATACTTGGAAGGGAAACCTGTAGGGTAATTATTACCTTCCTTGGTTGCAGCAATAGCTGCTAATATTACAGGGTCTATTTTAGACATGGACCTGGTAACCGCTGCTACTGAACACGTGACTACTGCTGAACGGGCAGCTTCATCTGCCAGATCGTTACCAATAGCGTGTGCGCCCACCCGCTGATGGCCTAAGGTGTGAACCACCTGTGTGAGGGGCAGACGTTGTTGCAATTCTGCCACTCGAACCCAAAGCATTTTATGCTTAATTGTGCTCCTTTTGCGTCCTTGTAGTCATTTTTCGACCAGAAAAACAGATTGTCATTGTAAGATTTTACACAGTAGAAGGAATCACATACAATAAGAGTGGTCTCATCCTGAGAAGCGAACTCAAGCGCAAGTAGCAATGCATGCAGCTCGGCCAATTGTGCGGTACTATCTCCAAGTGTGCGAGTATGCACTGCAGAGGATTTGAACTTTCCATCTACAAAGGAACCCGCAACAATAGCACATGCAGCTGAATAAGCGTGCTTGGACCCTGTGGCCGGTTGCGCCGAACCATCGGTGTAGATCACACATTTGTAATCCTCAAGCGGTAGTAAAAACAAAGGAGGAGGATGAACGAATTCATACTGTAAAAACTCCTGAGTCTGAAGAGAAGAATCAAAAACAAAAGTGACGTCCGAAGACGTCAAGGATGTAGCCCATTGTATCCAACGGGGATGCATTGCTTTTGAGTTCGGTACACTTGCCTTTGTTACTGCCTCTAGGGCAGGACAGGGTGTTACCACTAGAATCCGCTTTCCCTGTGCCAGTGCGCGTTCTTTTAGAATCGCCATTTGCACTGCAGTTAGAACTTTTTCGACAGATGTAAGCGCAATTCAGCGGAAGTGTACAGATGTGACTTGTATGCGATGGGTACTGTATCACCTTCATTAAAGGTTAAGTATGTGAATCCCACCGCCCCGGAATTATTCTAATCACCAAGTTTGTGTGGTTATCACGAGTCAAAAGATATTTAGACTCCAATAGGTCTGTCTGCAAAGACTGCAGAATTGAGGTATGCTCAGGCAGCCAGCAAGACCTTGAATAAGTAGGTTGTATCAAAGCATACAAAGGCTTGATACGCTGGGCATATTCGGGAATGTAAGTACGCCCGAAGTTCAGGAAACCCAGCAAAGACTGAAGCTTCTTCAGAGTATTTGGGGGGCACAAATGTGCACATTTTTCCAAGAAATGAGGGGCTAAGCCCTTACCTTCGTTATTGAGCTCATAGCCCAAGAACAGAACTGTAAATTCAGCAATGTGTGATTTAGCAATGTTAAATTTATAACCCTGCTCCGCAAATTCAAGAATAATGCGGTCCACACGGGACAAATGCTGAAATAATTACGTCGTCCGTCAGATAGATGTCATCTACGTACGAACATGCGTCTTGATCAATGTCATTTAACAAAGAAACAACACGGGCGGCGAATATACCCGGACTATTTTTGTAGCCCATGGGTAAACGCCGGAACTGGAATAATTTACCACCGGAAGTGAATGCGGTCCATTGACCACTCTCCGGGGCTAGGTTGTGCGTGTAGAAACCGTTTGAAAGGTCAAGTGTCGTTTTGTATTTTTTACGAACAAGACTGTCTACAAGCGCAGAACTGTGTGTATTTTGCACCGCAAAGTTCCGACAATGAGTATTTAAATGCCGGTAATCCAAAACTAAGCGGTACGATCCGTCGGGTTTAGAAACCACGAAAAGGGGATTGTTCATAGGTGATACGCATGGTTCAATTACTCCCTGATATTCCAACTGTGTCAGAATTTCGGAGACGGGGCCTTTTGCCTGCCGTTTTATGGGATATTGGGGTTGTGGCTGCGGTAGTGACCGCAAAGGTATTGCATGAGGAGGTGATTCTTCATCCCATCCCACATGGTTGCGGTATAACGCTGGTGCCAGGTACACAGCCCACTCAGCTGCAAGTGCTTCAGCTTTGTCCTTTGGGACATGCCTTGATAAGCTTGGAAGGATTACCTCCTCTCCTTTATGTGCAGCTAAAACGAATGGGGGTGGCCAATCCACCTCTGCTAACAAAATGTCATATGAAGAGGTTAGATTTTCCCAAAAAATCCCTTTTATTTCACGCGGTATGTCACCTTCAATTTGTATGACTATATTATATAGTCTGTCAGGGGTGCCACTCTCGTGTCAGCTGTCTCTACAGTAACGAATGTTTCAGTTGCTGTCGCCTCCATATGAGGACGTAGCGCCTCCCGCACTATGGTAACTTCCGCGGCGCTGTCTAGGAGGGTTACTGCCCACGTCCAATTCTGGAGTCTCGTTCTCACCGTCTGTGGCATATTTCGCTGTTACAGCGGCAACCTTTTTCTTCTGAAATTGTGGTCGGGAATGGTGAAAGTCTTCCGCTTTCCCTCTGACTTGTTGTCGAGGTTGGTCTCGCTCCTGGGGAGCCTCTCGGCCCCTTCCTCTATCTTGACGTCCTCCTCCACCAGCCTGTGACGACGTCTGGGCCTGTGAAGAACGAGGAGAACGCGTATCAGAGCTCTGAAACCTTTCTGGTGATTTAATCCTTGACCTATCACGTAAATCATAAGTACGTTCAGAAGAAACCGAAACTGGGGAAGCGCCTCTCGACCCCGGCTTCTTTTGTTGCTTACCCTGTTTTTTCTGTCTCCAACTCTTTTTAGTGAAGACCGGTTTATCATCTTTCTCAGATGCACTTTTTGTTTGTATAACTTGTGTTTGCGATTGAGTTTGCATTTTTACAAAAGGCTTGTTGCCAAGGCTATTTCTTCCAATTGTTTTATAAGCCCGGGCAATAATTTTCGGTAATTCGCGGGGCCTGTCCAACTCTGGGACCAAAGCCAAAGCATTCGCTACTTGAAAGTTCATAGCATCGCCCTTGACATTTCCAAGGATCAGCTCAGCTACTACATCAAACACTCCCACTAGTCTCATCCCTAATTCCACAGCCGCTTCAGGGCCATGTTCATCCTGTACTTTTTAATTACAGAGGGTAGAACCGTCATGGAAGGAGTTCCAAAACATTTTGAATAAACTGCTGCGAATACCTTACCCCAGTTTTCACATGATGTCAAATCGGGGATTATGTCTTTTGGCAAACTTATCGTGAGGATGCGGTGTTTATCTACTGGGGATGTATGTGGAAACACTGCTTCTATCTGATCGAACTTTTCGGCAAGCCAATAAGGATAATCGTCCTTATTTTGTGGACGTTTGCCCATCACAGAATTTACCATGACAGGACTTATAGTCACTCCAGCAGCAATAGCTGGTTGGCCTGCGACTACAGGAGCAGCTCCATGGAGGCTTCCTGTAACGTATGTCACCAAGGCTCGATGCACTCGCACCAATTCGGTATGCATAGTGCGCAGTTCCACAAGCGGTAATGCCAGATAATTTGGATGCGGGGTATACCCGGCCAATTTAGGCCAAGTGGCCCCCTGAATTGATAAGGGGCCTAAACGAACTGCGGTAGTTGGTTGTGGTAGGGCGCCATTGAACCAAACACGGTGCTGCCAAGCCGTGAGAGGCACTTCAAGAACAGTATAGGGTCGATAGGCAGCAGGAACAGCGGTGGGCTTATATTCATGAAACAGCTTATCACCTGCATCCACCGCTTCAAAAGTGATCCAAGTGTAAAACACTTCAAAGTGATAAGCCGCATCGGCTTGAACCACAAAGACCAACTCGACCCCAGCATCGGGCACTCCATACACAGCTAAGTGGTCTCGGAGTGCTCCTCGACTATGTGCAGCTATCGCCACACCAGCCATGACTAAACAATTATATACGACAACCTAACAGGGAGCACAAAAATGGGTCTATTAACTAACCTTTTTTAATAATATCAAGCTTGAAAGAACCTATAAAATATTCAATATAGGAGGTATCACCGTCACATACGCCTCCGGAAGCGTACGCGAGGGGTTTATGGACAAGCACAAGCACTACTCAAGCGTCTCGCAGATAAGCTGCCCCACGGTGGTCGCGCCATGTCATAAGGTTTCTGCACATACACAGAGCTATGCACAGGAAAATGGGACCCTGGAATACAGTGGTTTGCCACCATATACCATAGCACCCAAAAACCCCAACCCAACTAGCTTAGCATCCCATTAGCACCCAAGTACTAATGTTTGGACAACCCAGAACACGGTATCTTTATCTCAGGACTCACTGAAGCAAGAACACTCTTTCGCCACTCACTCGTACTTGTCCACAAGGTGCGTAGGAAGAGACACTGGATAGGTTAAAATGTTTATTCCAACTTACGTGCTCTAATGTACAGTACACGTGTCAGTACTAATAGCATAATGCATATTACTAATATAAGCAGCATGGTTACAATTCCATAGAATACAAACGGGGAAAGCATCTCAGAGCTCAGTGGATAAACGTATAAATAACATTACCACCCTCCCCTTGCAGTAAGATAGTTTATTATAAAATAGAAGACCTCTGGGCTTTGACTAGCGAACCCCCATACCTCAGTCTCTAGATGCAGAATTACATCAGCAGGACATCATAGCTCTTCTCACTGAAAGGGATTTCTCCAAGTGTGTTTAAGCGCTAGTAAACCACAGTATTAAAAGCATATCAAATTCTTCATGGCAATTGCACATAATGTTATGTCTGGGTGCGCGAGACTGGCCATATCAGGAAGAACCAGAATACATTGTTATGCGACCTTGTACATGTTTGTGCAGACTGAGCCCAAAAAGGTGAACAACAGAAAATGCAGACAGTGCAAAAGAACTTGGCACGAGCAAAGGGCGAGGAAGGCCCGGCTCAGTGTAACGTGCGCAAAGAGAAGCAGCATGGCAGCCAGGCCTAGGCCAACATAACAAGGCAGGTAACAATCCACAAGACAATGGCTGAAGGGCTTGGACGCCTCCTTTGTGTGATGGCTGCTGCCAGTGATGACTGAAGGTGTCCGCATGGACAGCTTCCTCTGAGTGATGTCTGTGGCTGGCGATGGGTGAAGTTGTCCGCACGGACAGCCTTCTCTGTGTGATGGCTGCAGCCTGTGATGGCTAAAGGGCTTGGACGCCTCCTCTGTGTGATGGCTGCTGCCAGTGATGGGTGAAGGTGTCCGCATGGACAGCTTCCTCTGAGTGATGTCTGTGGCTGGCGATGGGTGAAGTTGTCCGCACGGACAGCCTTCTCTGTGTGATGGCTGCAGCCTGTGATGGCTAAAGGGCTTGGACGCCTCCTCTGTGTGATGGCTGCTGCCAGTGATGGGTGAAGGTGTCCGCATGGACAGCTTCCTCTGAGTGATGGCTGCAGCCTGTGATGGCTGAAGGGCTTGGACGCCTCCTCTGGTTTGATGGCTGCGGCCGGTTATGGCTGAAGGTGTCCGCAAAGACAGCCTCCTCTGGTGTGATGGTGGCGGCCTGTGATTGCTAAAGGTGTCTGCATGAACAGCCTCCTCTGTTTGATGGATGCGTCCAGTGATGGCTGAAGGGCTTGGACACCTCCTCTGTGCAATGGCTGCTGCCAGGGATGGCTGAAGGTGTCCGATCGGACAGCCTCCCCTGTGCGATGACTGCGGCCGGTGATGGCTGAAGGTGTCTGTATGGACAGCCTCCTCGGTCTGATGGCTGCAGCTGGTGATGGGTGAAGGTGTCCGCATGGACAGCCTCCTCTGTGTGATGGTTGCTGCCAGTGATGGCTGGAGGTGTGTGCAGGGACAGCCTCTTCTGTGTCATGGCTGTGGCCGGTGATGGCTGAAGGTGTCCACATGGACATATGAAAATAGACATAAAAATGATGTGTGGAAAAGATCAAACTAGTTTTCTGTAGGAAGAACAATCAATTCGTCCCTACATGTGGGAACCTAGTTCCCAGACTTGTTATTTTGGTAATTTAAGCACTCACAAATCTACCCCAGGTTGACTTTCACTACGAAACGTAATATTTTCTTGAAAATGCACAAGAAAAATAATCAAAACATATAACAATAACACAAGAATCATCAATAATTCCTAATTCCTCCCTACCCATATAGTCTAGTGACAGTTGAGGAAAAAAAAACACACAATACATGCGCAATCCGTATGGGAGATAGTCCAGTACACACAGAGGAGGGATACTTCCAACCTCCACACAGTCCCAAAAGTGTGTATCCGGGAGTCTTGCATGTGATTTTTAATCAGTCGGACGTCTCCAATTCATGAGGTCGACGCATTTGGGCCCACTGAGTTGGGCCTCATCAGGACATGGGCAAAAGGAAGACCACCTACTAAACAATATACTGAAGTAACTAGATCAAATACTCTACGCTGCTCACCAAGGGTGCCACAACTCCCATGCATGTGACTGTGCCAGCACTTAAAATAAAAAAGCACATGGAGATGAGAACACGTAAAAACATATAAAAAACGGAACAAAACCTCATGCTAGAAAATAGCGCCTCGGTGGGCTACAAGAAGAGAATAATGCCACCTCCTGTGTGAAGCTAATGTCATTCCTGTCACCAGGTGCCAGAACCCCCTGTGTAAGAAACTAAGTGGGGTAAGGAACAGGAACACTAAAAAAGCAGTGCCCCTAAGGTCTGTGTTGAAAAGGGCTAGTACTCACAATGATGTGTGAGGCCTTGAACTGGGCGGGGTAAAGCCTCCTAATGGTGCCTCCAAAAGAGCCTGGTAAAACCCAATGGGGACAAAAGCCAAGTCAAAAAACAGTGCTGCGTCCCACGAATGAATGGAAGGCCAAGGAACAAGAAAGGGCTAAAGTTCGTTCTTCCAAGAGAGTACGCTTGAGGGGGCTTCCTAACGATAGCCAAAATTTCCTGTACAAGCAATCACTTAAGTGTAGTGGAACGTACTTCCCAGAGGACACGCTTCAAAAGGCTTAGTAACGATAGCCTCACTTCGGGGCAGATTTACAAGCCCCCTGCGCCACCAGTACGTCAGTTTTCGTGACGTACTGGTGGCGCAGGGGGCTGCTCCATATTTACAAGGAGAGGAAAAGCCACCCTGCGTGACTTTTCCTCTCCTTGTAAATACGGTCCTTTCACACGCAGCACTTTGCGGTGAAGGGGCGTTCCATGGGTGTTGCTGTGGGTCTTCCCACGCAACACCCATGGAACAAGACACATCTCCAGATTTACGAGAAATCGTAAATCTGGAGATGCGTGTGAATGCTACGCCACCCTAGAGGTGGCGTAGCGAGCACTAACGAGGAGAAATGTTTTCATTTCTCCTCGTTATTTCCTCTTTCAATGCGTGCTGCATTCTACAGCACACATTGAAGGAGGAAAATGCCTGTAGTGATTGTTTTTGTGCAGGAAAGTGACCCTTCCTGCACAAAAACAATCTCCCCACGACATGAGGCATCCTTGCACCATGGTGCAAAGGTGCCTGCGCCGGCGCATGGCTGCAGTTTGTGCGCCAGCGCAGGGGAAGCACAGGAATGTGACATATTCTTGTAAATATGTCGCATTCCTGTGCTTCGAAAGTGCCGCAGCGTGGCGCAGCCAAGGAGCTTGCGGTGCCGCGCTGCGGCACTTCCTCGTAGATCTGCCCCTTCGTGTACAGGCAATCACTATGCGGGCGAAAGAAAAACGAGTTCAAATCGCCAGCGCCTGACCAAGGCACACAAGGAGACACGTACCTAAAACTACAAAGGGAGCGAGGCCCCGGTAAATACCTTGGGGCAGATTTATGAGCCCCGTGCGCCACATTTTCGCCGCCGTTGCGTCACTTCTGTGACGCAGCGGCGGCGTAAACCTAGCGCCATGCTGTGGGGGATTTACAACGTGACGCAACTCGAGAGATGAGTCACGTTGTAAAGCCCTGCGCCACATGAAACCTGCGTCAGGTTTCATGTGGGCGTGCCGGCGGAAGGGGGGCGTTCCTGCGCAAGGAAGCCCCGTAAAAGTGACGCAGTGAAATCTACAAGATTTCACTGAGTCACTTTTACGTCCCCGCTGCGTCAAATCCTTACGCCTGCTTCAAGCAGGCATAAGGAGTGACGCAGCATGTTAGGCATAGGGCACCCCTGAGCAGTGCTGGAGTTGCGTCGGGCTTGCGACACGACTCCAGTACTGCGTCACCCTTCCGCCGACAGATGCGTCACGCTTCTGTTTATCCTTGCGCCACCATGATGCGCCACATTGTAAATGCGGCGCGTCTGTGGTGGCGCAAGGGTAAACTTGCGTCACGCATCTTCCCTGGCGCATCCCTGCTGATTTGCAGGGATGCACCAGGGAACGTAAATCTGCCCCCTTAAGTGTAGTGGAGCACGGGGAAAACACAGCGGGGCAGATTTGCGTTCCCTGGCGCATCCCTGCAAATCAGCAGGGATGCGCCAGGGAAGATGCGTGACACAAGTTTACCCTTGCGCCACCACAGACGCGCCGCATTTACAATATAGCGCATCATGGTGGCGCAAGGATAAACAGAAGCGTGACGCATCTGTCAGCGGAAGGGTGACGCAGTACTGGAGTCGTGTCGCAAGCGCGACGCAACTCCAGCACTGCTCAGGGGTGCCCTATGCCTAACATGCTGCGTCACTCCTTACGCCTGCTTGAAGCAGGCGTAAGGATTTGACGCAGCGGGGACGTAAAAGTGACTCAGTGAAATCTTGTAGATTTCACTGCGTCACTTTTACGGGGCTTCATTGCGCAGGAACGCCCCCCCACCTGCGCCCGCATGCCCACATGAAACCTGACGCAGGTTTCATGTGGCGCAGGGCTTTACAACGTGACGCATCTCCCGAGATGCGTCACGTTGTAAATCCCCGCAGCATGGCGCTAGGTTTACGCCGCCGCTGCGTCACAGAAGTGACGCAATGGCGGCAAAAATGTGGCGCACGGGGCTCATAAATCTGCCCCAGCACCTCCAGATAGCCATTCGGGAGACGCGCACCTGATGCTGCAGGTCCTAAGACCGAGTCCAAGGTATTGTAAACCGACAGGGCCCAAAGGCGCACAATCTTAACGTCTATTAATCGACATAAGGCAGAGCTGGTGGTGCCGCCGGGACCACACTCAAGTGCTGTACAGGTGGAAATCAGCGCAATCCTATGAGGGGAGCGTGTTCAACTGCTAGGGACTCAATAGAAGAAAAAATACCAAAAATAGGGGCGGACCACAAAGAAAATGCGTGTACGCGTATTGCAACTTTATTGAGAGTGCCGCTGGAAACAGTGAACAGCCCTATTTTAGAGAGTGTAGGTCCGTCACCAAACCGTTGGAAAGCCACAGAGGACACATATTGTTGCCAATGGAACATACATAACACTGCCAGGAGGATCAATACAGTAAAACATGCACTTAGGAACAGACGGGAACATTGTACAAATATTACAGAGTACTGGCAATCAGAAGCTAGAAAAATCAGTTCTTTGCAAACACATTTCAAAAGGCTTTACAGAAAAATGGGAAGAGGTATATATGATTGTACTGTGGTTCCAAAGGATGACCCTGTTTTCAAATGTAAAATCCTAACACCACCCATATGTCTCCTAAAGGACAAAGCTGGAACACCTATGTGATGTTAATTAACAATTGGTCAAAGAATCCCCTTGTTGGTCACACCCCAGAAATACAGAACAGAGCAATGACAGGGCAGAACATGATGGCTTATAACAGAGCCGATGTCTCGCCGCATTCCTTTAAACCTCCAGTAGCTGTCTTGTGCTTTTCAATCATTCTCGCCTCCAGCCCATCCAGCGTAGCCTGCAGACTCACTTTGTTTGTATTTTGTACAGCCATCAATACTGACCACTGAGTGTCATTTTCAATGTGCCCCTGCTGTTGAGAATGTTGTACCAGCGGGGCTCCCTGTACAGCACACCTTATTCTGGATTTGAGTTGTAGAATGCGTGTCTTCACTGGTTGTATGGTTTGTCCTATATAGAACAAATCCCAAGGGCGTTTGAGACAGTAAATAACATTCTTTGTGTTGCAATTCGAAAAGTTTTTCTGATAGTGTACCTTGCCATTAACGGTGATGGAGTTTGCGTCTGTTGTCTTTTGACATGCGGCACAGTTGTGACATTTAAAGTGCCCAATTACAGGGGAAGGCCTAACATTCCTCTTAGACCTTTCTTGGTTTCTGTTGGTCGTGATGCTTTGACTACATGTTGAGTTATATTCCTTCCTTTGAGGAAGGCAAAAAGAGGCTGGGGGACACGTAGATGTCTAATCATCCTCCAATTGCGTTGTATGATTTTTTTAAGTTTGTTCGCCTTGGAGTTGCATGTCAGCACGCAAGTCAGAGGATTAGACTCAGGTCGGTTTTGGCCCAACAGTTCCTCCCTAGCTGTGAACCAAGCTTTTTTTGGGGCGTTCTTGACTAGTTTTTTTGGGTAGCCTCGATCTGTGAGTTTAGTTTTTAAACACTCAGCATTCTTAAAATAGTCTTGTTTATTTGTACAGTTTCTACGAATTCTTAGAAGTTTACTTTCAGACTTCTAGGGTGGCCGCTAGTGAAGTGCAAGAGTGTGTACCGATCGGTGGGTTTGGTATATAAACTCACTTCCAACAAACCTGCATTTTTTGGATCCACACATCGAAAAAACTGATCTTCTCACTGCTGTAGGATACTGTGAATTTGAGATCTAGGATTCTGGCATACAGCCAGCTGTGGAAGAGTGGTAAAGTCGTCTGATCTCCATCGCACGCCATAAAAATGTCATCGATATATCAGATCCACTTAAACATTTGTGCTTGGAAGGGGTTTTCTGAATTATAGATCCATTTATTTTCAAAACTGTCCATCACCAGCTTCACTATCTCTGAGGCAAAGCAGCACCCCGTAGCTAGTCCCTTTATCTGTAGGAATAGGGCGTCCTTGAATGTAAAGAAATTGTTCTTCCGGCATAATGTAGCTAATGCTGTGACAAAGTCTGTAGGGACCAGGTGTGGACGTTGTCTCTGGTCAAAGTTATTTTTTAGAACAATGAGCGCCTCATCTTGAGGAATGTTTGTGTATAGCGCTTCTATGTCAAATGACACCAATAACTGCTTCTCAGGGTCAAAAGGGAGGTTTTCGATTTTGGTGATGAGGTCCATTGAGTCTCTAACAAACGACCTAGTATTTATAACAAAAGGTCTTAGAAAGGTATCTATATATATGTCTGAGTCTGGGTGGACGTGGAGTTGATGACTGGCGAATTTGTTAATAAAGATGCAATTTCGTTTTTTATACATGAACGTATCGTTTTTCATATTGATATCGACTTTCTCAATATTAATATTCCCCCCTCTAGTTGAATTTTCTATTACACTATCTAACCCATACTTCATGACAGTTACTTTATTGGGGGTCTGTTGTTCTTTAAGTTCGCTTTTGACAATTACTACTTTCCTAGTTACTTGCATTCTACCCAATTTGAGGACTGCTTTTTTACAGCAGGAAATCACGAACTGCACGGATCCACATGAAAACAAAAAGACAATGAAAACAGGAACCAATGACATGCACAGACCAGAGATCCACCGGGGGAGCCAAGAGAACCAATTCAAGAACCACTCCTACTCAAGGGCACTTCCCTCCTCACACATGTCTCTTTGTAAATGGTGCAGTGCTTAGATTGCAAGAGTCAATATCCCGTTATCCATGTCATTCCCAGGGAAAAACGTGTAGCAGGACGCACGGATCTTGGCACACACCCCTCCCTCTCTCGCTGTCATTAAGTATAACACATAACGATGCTGCATCACCATGAGGCGATTGCTCTCAGTTCTTCCTTGATTGAATGAAGGCCGGGCTCAGTGCTGTTCATAATTTTAAGAATTTCCCACCTGGTTATCTGGAGCCAGCAGGCATTAACTTTTGTCTGCAGGGTAAAGAAGAGTATAGATCCTCCCGCCAATACTTGTGTATCCGTGAACAGTCTGACTTTTTCTGGAATGTCTTAGTACTGAGCCCAGTCAAAATAATCTGCAGTTCTTTTTTCACGAGCCTGATGCAGCAAGGTTGTCTTATTCCTTAGTGGGTGCTGGTACAAGTCCGACAGTTCTTCAGAAACAGAGTTCACATCATCCGGGGACGAGCTGAATGTAGGCAAACTTGCCGCA
Organism: Calotriton arnoldi; assembly: GCA_963921515.1. Lineage (NCBI taxonomy): Eukaryota > Metazoa > Chordata > Amphibia > Caudata > Salamandridae > Calotriton > Calotriton arnoldi. Next base: position 425,427 of record CAWUFW010012057.1, on the reverse strand, counting down.
CTGCCAGTGGATATCCATCAGCGTGGAGGTGACCCATTGCATATCCGGAATGTGCACGATCATGCAGCAGTTCTCATTTGTGCCCAGTGGAAGCATTCTTTTTCCTCTAAAACACAAGGAATACATTGTAAGTTTCCATACAATTAGGGGTGGCCCCTTTCCTTCTATCCAAGTGTATTCACCTACCTCTGTATCCCAGATTTCCTTACATGGGGTGTCTATGCTTTTGTCCAACCCTCCCCCATGTGACTCATTTCCCTGTGTATCATCGAGTTAGATGGCCCTACACAGGAACTTCATGTTGGGGGTCCACTTGTTGTTAAAGAAGACTGCCCCAGAAACGCTAAGGGCCATCCTAGGACCACAAATAGAAGCAGGAGTGGATGTGTTTGTGCATTGAGTTGGGGGTTTAGCTGCCTCCAAGAATCTCTTCTCCGGAAAGTCGTGGGGCCAAACATTATCCTCCCCTATAGTTCCCTTTCGGCGCATCCTGTCTAGCTCAGTATGAATATCGCTAGACTCAGTGAAGAGGTATCAAGCTGTTGGGTTGGTCTCATATCTGGTCATATTTACTAATACTCAGTGGCGTTCTACCTTGCTTGGCTGGATTTTGACCCTAATTGTGCATAGGTATAAGTGGAGAAGGCGTTTTGCTTTTTCGGGGGCCACCTATTAGGACAAGTAAAGTCTGTCTGCACCTACTGCATGTGGTATCGGAAAAGAGACACAACACGATCTGGCTGATATCTTGGAGCTCACTGCAGTCATGTGCTGACACCATGTGTTGTGCAAGAGGGCACTGTGTAGTGCATGTGGGATGCTAGTTTTTGGGATGGTGTAATTGTAAGTGACATGGGAGAGATCCCTGTGAAACGCTGTGGTATCTTTTGAACCGACTCCATTTGGCCAGGAGGTTCTCTAGTAGTGAATAGGTGCACCAGCACCCAAAATAGACAGAGGGTACATAGAAGTGTAATAATACATATGTTGTAATTGAACATTGCAGGTCTTGGTATGGACCCAGGGGAGGTGTCTGTGGTTCTCTGGTGATTGTGTTTTCTCATTTAAAAGTTCAAACAAATAGTTCACAGTGAAGTTCATAATCTTGATTCGCACACTTTACACTTCAGATCCATGTTGGGGTGTTGATGTGGCAGCTGAAAGGTGCTGCACTTGGCGGTTCAATTGCAGACCTGTTGAATAAGAACTTGGTTCATGTGCGTCGTCGTTAATGATTTATTCTTCGGGGTTCCAGTAGTTCCCTTTAGGGGTGTGTTCTCCACACTCCATGTATATAATTTTTTAATGAGGCACCGGAAGGTGGCCCCGGTCATGGCATCTTTTTGATAACTGAAAACTTAAAGTTGGCTTATTGGTAATGAGACAAACTATTCTCTTTTATGAGCCGTTGAGCTCCCTTCCCCCCCTTTTCATCATAGCTAACTGGGTGCTTGGATTAGTGCAAAATGTTTATGGAGTGGTCTTGTCATCATAGGGGTGGATCGCATCAGTTTTTAGTCATGGTTTTATGGGTGGTGCTAGTTTTCCAAGACCCTGTCTCTCCTGGTGTGGGCAGCGTCTTCCAACCTAAATGAGTGTGGGACTGTGCGAGGAGGGGGCATGTCACTATTAAGTGTTGTTGATGGTTGCAACGTACTTCGAGATCATGTGTGTGCATCTCTCAGTTCCTGACCTGCGTTGCGCAACGTGACCCCCCCTTGTGGCTCCAGAAAGCTCGACTCCGCCTTTTCTCTAGAGACTTCTTTTGGGCTAACTTTGGGATTCTTTTGGTTGGGTTTTGGGTGTTTCCCTGGGTCTCACGCAATCTGCTACCTTATTTATCCTGAGGCAAAGGGGGTTGGAAGGTTGTTCTGTGGTCCCCATGTGCCCCTGATTATGCAGTCTTGTGGTGTCCGAGGTCGTGGCCAACTGCTTTTTCCGGATGGTGCATAGGAGGATTGGTGCGTTGGTTAGCTACTATGCCTGATACGGGGATGAGTGCACTCAGCGTTCTACTCTTGCCTGGAGCTGTGATGGACATTGGGGATCCCCCGCTCCCAGGCACCCTTTCTCCCTCGGACCATGACCATGTCCTGTTTCATTTGGGCCTGCTGTTCCTGAATGTGACTAGGGGCTTCTAACAAGTGGGCATGCTGTCAATATTTTGGAGGGGTATGGCTTGGTGGCCAGACCCTGGAAACTTGGAGGATCTGAGAGGTAAAAGTAAGAAACATTGCTGGGATCTAAAGAACGTAGATAGTCTGGGGCTAGGGCCACAAACTCTCACCGAAGTCTGCCCAGTAATGATGATGTTAATGTTAATGTTACTAAAATTTATAAAGCGCACGTATACCCGGAGGTGTCTTGGCGCTGAGGACATTAGTAGACCTGCTTGGGCGTCTAGTTCTGGAACAACCAGGTTTTCAGTCCCTTCCTGAAGGAGGAGAGGGAGCTCGCACTTCTGAGCTCAGTCGGAAGAGTGTTCCAGAGTTTAGAGGTACCATAGCAAAAGCTGCGGCCTCCCCAATGCGCTGTTCGGATTCTGGGCACTGTCAGGAGTTTGGCTCCTGTAGAGCGAAGATGTCTGGTCGGTTCATACCAGGCGAGAAGTTTTTGCAAAAAGACAGGACCTGTGTGGTTCAATGCTTTGTACGCCAGACACAGAGCCTTGAATTTTATCTGTTGTGCTACTGGGAGCCAATGCAGGCTGTAAATCTCTTTAGATACGGATTTGCACCTGGGGATGTTGTACAGTAACCGTGCAGCTGTATTTTGAACACTCTGAAGCTTTTTTAGGCACTGCTTCTGAATGTTTAGGTACAGCCCGTTACAGTAGTCAAGTTTAGACTGAATCAACGATGTGACTACCGTTTTTCTGGTGTCCACAGGAATATAAGGGAGAATCTTCCTTACTTTCTTGATAAGGAAGTGGGAGGCGGAGACAGTAGCATTTGTGTGCTGGGTAAGTGAAAGTTTGTTGTCCAACCAGACTCCCAGGTTCTTAGCCTTAACCGCAGGTATAGGTGGATCTCCCATCTCTGCCGGCCACCACAGATTGCCCCAATTTGGTTGCATATTACCAAAAATCAGGATCTCTGTTTTATCAGAATTGAGTTTCAGACAGTGTGTACTCATCCAACGATTAATGGCACACATACAATTCTGAAATTGCTGAGTAGGGGGAGCCTGATTTTTATATGCTGCCAACACAATCTGGGTGTCATCAGCGTAAGACGTAAGACTGAACCCCGAGTCCCTAATCAAATGGGCCAGTTCGGAGACATAAACGTTAAATAGTGATGGGCTCAGGGAGGAGCCCTGTGGCACTCCGCACGGAAGGGTATAAGGCTTAGAGTGATACCCATCAACAGAAACTGTTAACCTCCTGTCCTTGAGAAAGGAGGACAGTAAGGCCAAAGCTGTGCCCCTGACCCCCAGCCTCTCCAGCCGCTGTTGCAAGAGGGAATGATTGACAGTATCGAAAGCGGCTGACAGATCAAGGAGTACTAGAGCAGCCGTACCTCCTCCATCCATCACCGCTCTGATCTCCTCTGTGGCTTTAATAAGAGCCGTTTCCGTACTGTGTTCTTGGCGGAAACCGAACTGGGAGTGATCAAGCAAGTTGTTTTGACGAATGAATTGGGTAAGTTGGATATTCATAAGTTTATCAATTATTTTAGCAACGGCAATCGGGCTATAGGACGATAGTTATTTGGGTTAGTTGCGCCCAGGGTGGGCTTTTTTAACAGCGGGAGGATGGAGGTGTCCTTCCATGCGGACGGAAAATTGCCAGAAGCAAACATTGAATTAAAAATTTCTGTTAACCCTGGACTCACCAGGTCCACAATTCCTTTCAGAAATCCTGGCGGGCATGGGTCCGAGGGAGATCCTGACTTAGCTTTGTGAATGTATTTCGCCACTATTTCAGATGAAATAGGTGAGAAGCAAAGCAGGGTGTTCTCATCCGAGTCAGGGCTTATCAGAGGGGTAGTGGAGAGGTGCGCTGATGTATCCTCAAATTTTTTTAAAATGTCCAGGACTTTAGTTTTAAAAGCGGCTGCAATGTCATCACAGGACTTTTGATTGCCCTTGAACCCTGTAGTCTTGGGTGTAGTGAGTTTGTGAAGAGTGCTTTAGAGGAATGTTTTGCTTCCTCAATCTGTTTGGTAAAATGGTCCCTCTTTTCTGATATCAGTAAATTTTTATACTGTGTTATGGCACTTCTGTACACTCTCTTCTCAGGTGAGTGATAGTTTGCCCGCCAACACCGTTCTAATCGGCGGCATTTTTGTTTTTCTTTCCGTAATGCGTCGGAAAACCAGGGTGCCGAAGGAATCTTCCTGTTCCCTGTTGATGAGCTGGGATTTCCTCTGCAGCTCTGGGACACCTGGATACTCTGGTGAACCTCCCGTCTGCCTCGATACCATGCAGGCGCCTCACAACTTATTGATTCTTGTGCATGTGTCGTGGAGATTGTGGGATCTTCAATATTACATGAGTATTTGTAAAGCGCATGGTATCTTGGTACAGAATAACAGATGTTTATTGTTACCCAACTCAATGTTACTCATTTTATCAACCTCAGAAGGATGAAAGGTTGAGGGGACCAGCCGGAATTTGAACCTGTGACCATGAGGTCGAACACAGGACCCTACAGTGGGTGCATTAGTCCACTAAGCCAGCAGACCCGGCCAGTGTATGGGGATCCTGGCTCCTGACATTGGAGGACAGCCTCGTTTTCGAACTGAAAGGGGGGCTTCTATTGAGTGGAGGCGCTGTTGGGGCTACACACCATGAAGAAAGCATCGGTCCCGAGCCATAGCCCGAGAATGGGGACCTCTTGAGCTTGTGATAGGAACCTGTTCCCATTGACTTTGGGCACGGGGACCTGAGTGCCTGATTTTTAAGGACTTGATCTGAGAGCTGCCCTGCCCCCTCGTCAGACTGCCCTCCTCCTGGGGTGTGGTCAGCCAAATTTGCCCTGGAAGATCAGCAGAAGAGCGGGACCTTGGCTCCCGCAGGCACCCTTGATGACCCGATCGACAGAGCACGTACAGCAGCTTAGATGCAAGGGAAAAGTTTGTATGCCCTTGTCTGTTTGGTCTTTCTTTTAGTTTGCCACCATTTTTGGGGATGTGGGTGAATGGGTGGTATTTATTCTGGAGGTTTACATTACTGCATATTTGGACTCTGTGTTTGTGTGAAGGTATTTCACCCCAGACGGTCACCCCTCCCTGCCGAGGCTGTGGCCCCGGTCCTTGTTCGGCTGAGTTCCCTGTCTGCAGTTGCTGCTGCCACATGTTTGTGGAACTACCTGATCCCTTTGGCAGTGGTGCAGTGAATGACTGACCTCCCTGTGGTTGAATGTAAGGTGCATTCAGGTTTCCCTGTGCTTGGCTTTGTGGATAAACGTTCAAGGGGTTTTGTGATGGTTGGCCCTGGCCCATCTATCTCTGTTCATGGTATGCTTTTAACTGGCATCTGTCGGCCAGGTAGCCTGTCCTGTGGCAATAGTAACATTCCCTAGGGTCTGGTTGCTGCCAACCTCCCTGGTCTCTGCCGCTTTAGCTACATTGAAACCCTCTGGGGTTTCGCGGTGGAGCTCCTTTTAAAACTGGTGCCATTTTCACGCTTGCGGCCAACGCAGCCCCCTCGAGGGCAGTCTTTTTCAATTTGTGTTGTACCAATTTAGCAGTGTCTCTCTGGGGTTGCCCCTGTATGGGGATCCTCCTTGTGGGTCACTGAGTGGGGCCTGTGTGTGACTGCCCACCCATCCCATACTTAACCTTCCTCCCCATGCTGTCCGCGTGAACATTTCCTTGCGGTGGGTTTCTGCTTCGCTTACGTGCAGCATTCTTTACAATAGCTAATGCGTTTAGGTATCATATTCAGAAGTGGAAAGGGGTCCTCAGGCATGGCGAGTGCTCCATATGGCACCAGGCAGCCTCGTCTTCGTCACCCCCAGGTGCACGGAGGTGCCGTGGTGGTGGCATAATCTGAGGTCAACGTTTCAAAAGGCGCATGGGACCTAGCGGTTACGGCCATTGCTCCTACATGCCTTGCCCCTGTTTCTTGTTCTGTCCCAGGGGACTCAGTGGACGTGTGGCAGTGAGTGTGACATGCCCATGGCTAAACAAGTTTGCAGTTATCAAAAAGTCCTGCCATGTATGCTGAGACCTTCTCAGCGAAGGTGGTCTGGTTGGTAGGCGGTGTCTCTGCTTGTGTACTTGTGATGCGGGGGTGTTTCAATGATACGGGTCCTAGAGTGGGGGCCACTGGAGAGGAGCAGGCCATGGTCCGGTCGTCAGAAAACTGGATGGTCATTTTTAGTTTGGTCAGAAAATCTCTTCCTAATAGATTAGTCGGGAATGAGGGAGAATACAATAAATGTTCCCTCCTATTTCTATTTGTAGGGGTTGCATGAAGGGGATCCATGACACCATACCTGAGAACCCTTCTATAACTAGTTTCTTTCAGTAAGGGGACCATCCCTTCCCTTAGGCATGACCTTGCCATCCTTGTGTTTATTACAAAGTTGTAAAGTGTATTGTTCACGAGTACCATGACTACTGGTTCTTCCTCTGGTCGGCCCAGGGTTGACAGTATGAGGCGTGTGTGCCTGTTCTGCCTTGAGCATCAGTTCCCGTATTTCTCCTTTGATTGACTGGGTGAGTCCCATAATCTCACCCTGGAGCTTCCGTCATCACCCCCAACAGCTGTATTATTGTCTAGAACCACCACTAATCTCCTTGTCTTTCGTATATGTTTGCCTGAACCAGTGGGACTGCATGTTCTCCATGCTGCTGGGGTTCTATGTGTCGGATGCGACGGAGGGGGGGGGGGGGATCGAACGTCTGGGAGCCTTTCCATTAGACTCGGGTGGGGCTGAAGTTGTCTGGGCATGCTGGCCTGATGGTTTCTCATGCTTGGGCCTAACCATACATTGTTCGGTGGGGGACATGCTGGCTCTTAATACTGGTGGATTGGAATATACCAATGCGGGGGCGGGGGACTGGCGTGAGCATTTCCATACCTGCATATGGTGGTGGAGTTGCTAATGCTTTGCTTGCTAACTGTGATGAAGGTTTTTCGATCTGGGCCTCATCGAAGATTGCCCATAGTTGTAATAATGCCTCTCTCCTATCTTCCTTTTCACCTGTGTATTTGGTTTGTATGTGTGTTCTCATATGTTCAATTGTGTTAGTATCAAAAGTTCCCCTTTTGTCCAGAGAAATGCATGTGCCTTCGTGAGTACCATTCTTGGCAAACCTTATTACGTTTTTTAGCCTGTGTGGGGAACTTGGTTTGCATGCGCTTCAGTGGTGACTCCATGGTAAGTCTTGTAGCTTTAGTGGACAAAGTACACCTTGGCTTCTTTTTGGGGAATCTTTGGTTTTGATCTTAATTGTGGGGAAAATTAACATGATGTAATTCTTGTAATTACGTTACTATGATCTCAGCGCTATCTACAGATGCATCAAACAATTCAATATGAACATTTCATCACTACAAATAACAATGCTGGTGAAGGGCGGCGACATCGGTAAAAAGTGCAGGTAAAAAAACTGTATCTGAACGATGTCGACTTTTGGCGTCAAATACAGTTTGTGAGAAATAGCAGCACCCTTGTATGAAACATTAAATCATCGACAATAAACACAATACTTAGGACACAATACAGTTTGCAATAATTGATAGCACCATAACATCACATTACATTTCAACAATCTCATCAACACTGGTAGAGAAAGAATGATGACTTTGTCAAAAAAACAATTTCTTAGCCCGCTCCTAGCGCATGTTATCCTGTTACCAGGGGAAGCTCTGCGCGGTACACGGACCTCAGCGAGCCTACAAGTCTGCCAATATCAGCTCCAGGAAAAAGGTAATAACAATAATTCACAGAAAAAGGGAATAACTCGAGAACCACAGGCCCCTCTTGGCCATACACAAGTTACACCTAGTTTTCAAGGTCCAAATCTTTTTCCTTAACAACCGAATCACACCTTTTATCACACCCAGGGGCCAAGCATACCGTCTGTGTTACGCCCAGCGGGCTAAGCTTACCACCTGAATCACGCCCAGCGGTCCAAGTGATTAACACCTCTCACTTCCTTCAGATGCCAGCAGTGTTGAGAAACCAGTAGTACAAAGAAAACCTTTTAAGACTAAAAAATAAGATTCTGCAAAGCATGCTGGAGATGCTAGTAGATAAGGATAAAGCTTTGGAAAATAGAAGCTTTCAGGTGTGGGAGGGACATTGTCATCAGAAGTACATCAGCTCAAGTGTGGAGAGCTCCAGGGCTCGTCTTTGAGCCCTACTCTCTTCCTTTAGCTGATATCATCTGTCTAGCAGGCTTCGCGATGGTCTCAAATGCCGATGACACACAGATCATCATCTCTCTCTCCTCCAATATCGGACAAACCGAGGCCAAGTTGATGGAATCCATGGAGCAGGTACAAAAATGGATGCACAACGGCCACCTCAAACTAAACGGCGATAAAACAGAGGTTATGCTGTTGGGAAATAATCCCGCCCTCTGGAGTAGTTTCTTATGGCGTTTAGGTTTGGGAGATTACCCCACCCCAAAAGATGAGATCAAAAGCTTGGGAATACTATTTGTTAAGAACATTACCATGGCAGCACAAGCCAAGAAATTGGCGGGATCATGCTTTGGACTTTTAAGAGTCCTTGGGAAGACTATTAAATGGCTCCCCATTGACATCCGTAGAATTGCCATCCAAGGACTCATTGTGTCTCATTTGGATTACGGTACTTCTCTCTATCTTGGGAGTCCTTTGTTTGTCACGAGAAAACTACAGGTGACACAAAATGCTGCAGTCAGACTCCTGCTGAATATCCCCAAATGTTACTCTGCACGACCGGCAAGAGAATTGAGTTTAAGACTCTTTGTATCGTCCATAAAGTAAGACATGTTCAGAGGCCACATATCCTGAAGCAATTCCTTGTTCCTCACCAGAACGCACAGGACTTACGATCAAACAACCAATCTCTCTTGGCGATACAAGAATAAAAAGAGCCAGAAGCGTAGGACGCTCCTTTGCTCCCAAGCTCAAGAATTCACTTCCGCTAATTTTAAGATCTAACGATAACCTGCTGAGTTTTCAGGGAACAACTGAAAACTTATCGGCTCTCCTAAAGTGATTTCAGTCTTCCTCATTCAGGTTACCTGTTAGTGCTGGGAAGCCCATGTTTGGGTAGCCATGCGCTTTATGAGAACCTTGAAATGAAAAAAATGAAAGGTGCCAACTTCGCCCGATCAGGATAGATTTGTCACAAAAATAGCATCCATAGCCATAAAGGACTATGCAATAAAGTTTCAACTTTCCTATCATGCTGACTATTGAAAAAAGGTGGCTTCTAGGGAATCGCCTACGAGACCGCCTTATGACTACTTCGTTAGGACATATAAAATGGGCAATATGCCAGATTTCGGTCAGTGGCAGGGCGCTCAGGTTATCTTTTTACGCTTCTCCCTAGTTTGCCGTACGTCAAATGCTTTATTAAGATTCTGATGAAGCTTCTTACCCTCTGTGACGGCTGCTTCAGGATGAACCTCCGCCCGCGGATTCAGCAGAACTTCAATCAATTGCGGCACCTTCCTTGATGCGCAAATGGAAATCTGTCCGGGCGTGGTCTCCTTCCTTTGGCTGCAGTCGGGTTTGAGGTACAAATCAGCTCCTTGCTGGCTCGCTAAAATGTTGCTTGAACATGAAATACCTTGAAAAAACAAAAGACAAGAGACGTTTGGCAAAACACACAGTGCGGCGGGAGTACAGCTACAGACAGCTACAGACTGGGTTCTGAGGACTGTCTCAATGTACAATCGATCTGGAATGGATTCTTGTACAATTCATTGAATGTCATAAACAGTTCCGACGATCATTCTTTGGTGAGGAATATGAACCCCTGTCTTTGGAGTCTTTAATTAATGTATTTGATAGAGAATCCAGGTGGCCTCGACCTTGGGTGGACACGATGCGGCCAGTGGGTAGTGTGTCCAGATGTCCGGCATGGGGAGTGCGTGATCACTGCGTGTACTTGTATGCTGCGTCCTGATTGGCTATATATTCCTAACTTTATGTGGCATCTGACTTTATGGTGTTCTGGGAGCATGCGTACCCCTCCGGCCATGTGTGTTTTATTGGTGCCTATCCCCCTGGACCATTGCGATGTCGCTGCGCCTATCTGTGGGACAGATCTGGGATTTCCTGTTCACGTTTTTGTCTGCCAGCTATGTGCCACCCACCTGTGACCTGTCAATGAGTGACCTTGGGCCTGGGCCTCAGAGCCTGCCTGAACACGTATTTCTGAGACGGGGTAGACATGGAGTTCATAACGGGTGAATTTGTTAATAAAGATGCAATTTCGTTTTTATACATGAATGTATCGTTATTCATATTGACATCGACTTTCTCAATATTAACTCATTATTCAGAGTGTTCAAGGGGACTTATCCCTGTTTGGGAATTTTCAGTTTCCTGAGAAATTCCTCCACATGTTTCGATCTTTATCCACTCTTTCATCTTGTTTAACATTTTTTATTCTTTTTCTCTTCTTTAGTCAACCATTCGTGAAAGTCTCATATTCGCTACCCCACTTTTTCTTCCATTTAATGGTGATCTTGTGCCATGCTAGCACCCCTATCAGCTGCATTGTTCTCTTTTTTATTTTATTTTCATTTTTTATAACTATTTTATGTTTTTTCCAAGGTTGTACTATTTTCTCCCCTTCTCATCGTCGTCATCAATCGTGTACGTTGGCTTAAATATCGAAAGTTAGGCCAATATATTGTTTTGGGCCAGGTATACTTTTGTCTCTTTGTCTGTGATTCGTTGCCTCTGATTCTTGGCTTACTCCCTCACCTGTCTCTAGTTGATCTCCATTAGTTCAAGTGAACAAAATACAAGGGGGCATATATACAAGCCGCTATCGCCACAGGAACATCAATTTATAGACGCTCTAGTGGTGATACGTGCTTCGCCTTATTTACAAGGTGGCGTTAAACCTTTTAATGTGGCTTAACGCCGCCTAGTACATAATGCCCCCTGTCACGCTATACTTAGCGTGAACCGTGAGGGCAATGGGCGTTGCAGTGGGCGTTCCCCTGCAACACCCATTGATTTTGACGGTGCCCCCTATTTACAAGGGTGGCTTAAATAGGGGGCAGCGCCAAAATTAAGACCAGGGAAAACCTGTGAAATAAGGAAAAACGTTGTATTTCGCCTCGTTTTTGCTGTTTCTATGTGTGCTGCATTGTGCAGCAAAACGCCATGCATGGGGTGGCTGCGTTTTCAGAATGGCAGAGCTCTGCCATTCTTTTGTAAGTATGCCCCATGATCTTTCCTGGGCAAGCCTACGTTATGTGGAATGCCTAGTACAACAAGCGCAGGGTACATCACATTCCAAGAACTTGCCTCATTCAGTTATTATCTCAACCCAGACTAACTGTTTCTAACTACTCCTCTATATTGTGTGTAGGGACGTCGCATCCTTCCCCTCACATTGCACGCACTCGCACCATCCTGCCCAGCCTACTCTTATTGTAGTAGTCTCTGTGCAGGATTTTAAACTCTATCAGCACTGTCTAGCCATAATCGCTATTTCCCTTCGGAGCATTAACGCCACCTCCCAATCTATATCTTCGAGGGGTTCTGGGTCTTTCTCCCTGTTGCTCTTCATTTTTGGAGTCACTCTGGTCTATATATCGATGATACGGCACCCCCCTCCTGGGCTCCTCGTCATCTCTGGCTTTCTGGTGCCATAGAGTCTGCGTTCTCACCAGTCTGTCCGCTATGTCGCATGGTATGTTTGAAATATCCGTGTTCTTCTTCTCCTGAAATGGGCTTCACACCCCCCGATTATGTCTGTGTTAAAGATCCCTTAAAGGCTCTAAAGGGCCCCAACACTGGAAGGCTTTCAACTTCTGTCCTCTTAATCTATCCCCAGTCCACAGTGGGGTTTGTACTTTAGACCTAGGTATTTTTATGTCCCAGGCTGTGAAAGTCATTTGTGTCGCCAATAGGATTTTTTGTCTCTCTTTCCCCCCCACAGAGGAGGTGCTCACATGAGGAGCTCGCTAAGATGCATTGCTGGGCCCCTCTGGAAGCACAGCTCCAATCATGTAATGTCTGAAGCTGTGTCACCCAGAAGGGGGCCCTAAAGTCTGGTAGGGCCAGCCCTCAATTGTAGGTCGCCCCACATGGAGTCCCCAGCGCTGCCCTGGAATTAGATCCGTTCCAGTAAAGGACTGCAGCACCTTGTCTACTCGGAGAAATAGGGACACCGGTGTCATGTAGGGGGTGAACGTAAAGCACCTTAGCAAAAACACTCATTTTCGGAGTGTTCGCCCCTCACTCACATCTCCCTCACCCTCTTAATATGGTTCTACATTACTTTAAAAAACATTTCTAGAATAGGTGTTGCAAATGTGCCTAAATACTTACACCTTATGTCAGTTGCTCTGATGGCGAGAAAGCACAAGACACACAATTGATGGACGGAATGCAGAACAAATCAAAACATTCACCCCCAGTCAAGAGATCTGGTTTAAATCCATCATTCTTTTGCTCACCATGCCGCCCCAGTTTAGACCTGGCCATATGCAAATCAGTCTTGACCCTGTGCCTCATGGGAACAGTCCAGCCCGAACTGCCAAGCCAGGTCCTCCCTGGACCGGAAACAAGCATCCTAGGACCGGTTTCGGGGTTTCACCTCTCTTCAGCCAGGATAGCTTGAATCCAGTGGCACAGTGAGCCCGGGACCCACATCTGGGCATACCCGGCGCACTTAGGGCGAGAAAGCAAAAGACACACAATTGATGGACGGAATGCAGAACAAATCAAAACATTCACCCCCAGTCAAGAGATCTGGGTTAAATCCATCATTCTTTTGCTCACCATGCCGCCCCAGTTTAGACCTGGCCATATGCAAATCAGTCTTGACCCTGTGCCTCATGGGAACAGTCCAGCCCGAACTGCCAAGCCAGGTCCTCCCTGGACCGGAAACAAGCATCCTAGGACCGGTTTCAGGGTTTCACCCCTCTTCAGCCAGGATAGCTTGAATCCATTGGCACAGTGAGCCCGGGACCCACGTCTGGGCATACCCGGCGCACTTAGGGCGAGAAAGCAAAAGACACACAATTGATGGACGGAATGCAGAACAAATCAAAACATTCACCCCCAGTCAAGAGATATGGTTTAAATCCATCATTCTTTTGCTCACTATGCCACCCCAGTTTAGACCTGGCCATATGCAAATCAGTCTTGACCCTGTGCCTCATGGGAACAGTCCAGCCCGAACTGCCAAGCCAGGTCCTCCCTGGACCGGAAACAAGCATCCTAGGACCAGTTTCGGGGTTTCACCCTCTTCAGCCAGGATAGCTTGAATCCAGTGGCACAGTGAGCCCGGGACCCACGTCTGGGCATACCCGGCGCACTTAGGGCGAGAAAGCAAAGACACACAATTGATGGACGGAATGCAGAACAAATCAAAACATTCACCCCCAGTCAAGAGATCTGGGTTAAATCCATCATTCTTTTGCTCACTATGCCACCCCAGTTTAGACCTGGCCATATGCAAATCAGTCTTGACCCTGTGCCTCATGGGAACAGTCCAGCCCGAACTGCCAAGCCAGGTCCTCCCTGGACCGGAAACAAGCATCCTAGGACCGGTTTCGGGGTTTCACCTCTCTTCAGCCAGGATAGCTTGAATCCAGTGGCACAGTGAGCCCGGGACCCACGTCTGGGCATACCCGGCGCACTTAGGGCGAGAAAGCAAAAGACACACAATTGATGGACGGAATGCAGAACAAATAAAAACATTCACCCCCAGTCAAGAGATCTGGGTTAAATCCATCATTCTTTTGCTCACTATGCCGCCCCAGTTTAGACCTGGCCATATGCAAATCAGTCTTGACCCTGTGCCTCATGGGAACAGTCCAGCCCGAACTGCCAAGCCAGGTCCTCCCTGGACCGGAAACAAGCATCCTAGGACCGGTTTCGGGTTTTCACCCCTCTTCAGCCAGGATAGCTTGAATCCAGTGGCACAGTGAGCCCGGGACCCACGTCTGGGCATACCCGGCGCACTTAGGGCGAGAAAGCAAAAGACACACAATTGATGGACGGAATGCAGAACAAATCAAAACATTCACCCCCAGTCAAGAGATCTGGGTTAAATCCATCATTCTTTTGCTCACTATGCCGCCCCAGTTTAGACCTGGCCATATGCAAATCAGTCTTGACCCTGTGCCTCATGGGAACAGTCCAGCCCGAACTGCCAAGCCAGGTCCTCCCTGGACCGGAAACAAGCATCCTAGGACCGGTTTCAGGGTTTCACCCCTCTTCAGCCAGGATAGCTTGAATCCAGTGGCACAGTGAGCCCGGGACCCACGTCTGGGCATACCCGGCGCACTTAGGGTGAGAAAGCAAAAGACACACAATTGATGGACGGAATGCAGAACAAATCAAAACATTCACCCCCAGTCAAGAGATCTGGGTTAAATCCATCATTCTTTTGCTCACTATGCCACCCCAGTTTAGACCTGGCCATATGCAAATCAGTCTTGACCCTGTGCCTCATGGGAACAGTCCAGCCCGAACTGCCAAGCCAGGTCCTCCCTGGACCGGAAACAAGCATCCTAGGACCGGTTTCGGGGTTTCACCTCTCTTCAGCCAGGATAGCTTGAATCCAGTGGCACAGTGAGCCCGGGACCCACGTCTGGGCATACCCGGCGCACTTAGGGCGAGAAAGCAAAAGACACACAATTGATGGACGGAATGCAGAACAAATAAAAACATTCACCCCCAGTCAAGAGATCTGGGTTAAATCCATCATTCTTTTGCTCACTATGCCGCCCCAGTTTAGACCTGGCCATATGCAAATCAGTCTTGACCCTGTGCCTCATGGGAACAGTCCAGCCCGAACTGCCAAGCCAGGTCCTCCCTGGACCGGAAACAAGCATCCTAGGACCGGTTTCGGGGTTTCACCTCTCTTCAGCCAGGATAGCTTGAATCCAGTGGCACAGTGAGCCCGGGACCCACGTCTGGGCATACCCGGCGCACTTAGGGCGAGAAAGCAAAAGACACACAATTGATGGACGGAATGCAGAACAAATCAAAACATTCACCCCCAGTCAAGAGATCTGGGTTAAATCCATCATTCTTTTGCTCACTATGCCGCCCCAGTTTAGACCTGGCCATATGCAAATCAGTCTTGACCCTGTGCCTCATGGGAACAGTCCAGCCCGAACTGCCAAGCCAGGTCCTCCCTGGACCGGAAACAAGCATCCTAGGACCGGTTTCAGGGTTTCACCCTCTTCAGCCAGGATAGCTTGAATCCAGTGGCACAGTGAGCCCGGGACCCACGTCTGGGCATACCCGGCGCACTTAGGGCGAGAAAGCAAAAGACACACAATTGATGGACGGAATGCAGAACAAATCAAAACATTCACCCCCAGTCAAGAGATCTGGGTTAAATCCATCAATCTTTTGCTCACTATGCCACCACAGTTTAGACCTGGCCATATGCAAATCAGTCTTGACCCTGTGCCTCATGGGAACAGTCCAGCCCGAACTGCCAAGCCCGGTCCTCCCTGGACCGGAAACAAGTATCCTAGGACCGGTTTCAGGGTTTCACCCCTCTTCAGCCAGGATAGCTTGAATCCAGTGGCACAGTGAGCCCGGGACCCACGTCTGGGCATACCCGGCGCACTTAGGGCGAGAAAGCAAAAGACACACAATTGATGGACGGAATGCAGAACAAATCAAAACATTCACCCCCAGTCAAGAGATCTGGGTTAAATCCATCATTCTTTTGCTCACTATGCCGCCCCAGTTTAGACCTGGCCATATGCAAATCAGTCTTGACCCTGTGCCTCATGGGAACAGTCCAGCCCGAACTGCCAAGCCAGGTCCTCCCTGGACCGGAAACAAGCATCCTAGGACCAGTTTCGGGGTTTCACCCCTCTTCAGCCAGGATAGCTTGAATCCAGTGGCACAGTGAGCCCGGGACCCACGTCTGGGCATACCCGGCGCACTTAGGGCGAGAAAGCAAAAGACACACAATTGATGGACGGTATGCAGAACAAATCAAAACATTCACCCCCAGTCAAGAGATCTGGGTTAAATCCATCATTCTTTTGCTCACTATGCCACCCCAGTTTAGACCTGGCCATATGCAAATCAGTCTTGACCCTGTGCCTCATGGGAACAGTCCAGCCCGAACTGCCAAGCCAGGTCCTCCCTGCACCGGAAACGAGCATCCTAGGACCGGTTTCGGGGTTTCACCCCTCTTCAGCCAGGATAGCTTGAATCCAGTGGCCCAGTGAGCCCGGGACCCACGTCTGGGCATACCCGGCGCACTTAGGGCGAGAAAGCAAAAGACACACAATTGATGGACGGAATGCAGAACAAATCAAAACATTCACCCCCAGTCAAGAGATCTGGGTTAAATCCATCATTCTTTTGCTCACTATGCCACCCCAGTTTAGACCTGGCCATATGCAAATCAGTCTTGACCCTGTGCTTCATGGGAACAGTCCAGCCCGAACTGCCAAGCCAGGTCCTCCCTGGACCGGAAACAAGCATCCTAGGACCGGTTTCGGGGTTTCACCCCTCTTCAGCCAGGATAGCTTGAATCCAGTGGCACAGTGAGCCCGGGACCCACGTCTGGGCATACCCGGCGCACTTAGGGCGAGAAAGCAAAAGACACACAATTGATGGACGGAATGCAGAACAAATCAAAACATTCACCCCCAGTCAAGAGATCTGGGTTAAATCCAGCATTCTTTTGCTCACTATGCCACCCCAGTTTAGACCTGGCCATATGCAAATCAGTCTTGACCCTGTGCCTCATGGGAACAGTCCAGCCTGAACTGCCAAGCCAGGTCCTCCCTGGACCGGAAACAAGCATCCTAGGACCGGTTTCGGGGTTTCACCCCTCTTCAGCCAGGATAGCTTGAATCCAGTGGCACAGTGAGCCCGGGACCCACGTCTGGGCACACCCGGCGCACTTAGGGCGAGAAAGCAAAGACACACAATTGATGGACGGAATGCAGAACAAATCAAAACATTCACCCCCAGTCAAGAGATCTGGGTTAAATCCATCATTCTTTTGCTCACTATGCCACCCCAGTTTAGACCTGGCCATATGCAAATCAGTCTTGACCCTGTGCTTCATGGGAACAGTCCAGCCCGAACTGCCAAGCCACGTCCTCCCTGGACCGGAAAGAAGCATCCTAGGACCGGTTTTGGGGTTTCACCCCTCTTCTGCCAGGATAGCTTGAATCCAGTGGCACAGTGAGCCCGGGACCCACGTCTGGGCATATCCGGCGCACTTAGGGCGAGAAAGCAAAAGACACACAATTGATGGACGGAATGCAGAACAAATCAAAACATTCACCCCCAGTCAAGAGATCTGGGTTAAATCCATCATTCTTTTGCTCACTATGCCACCCCAGTTTAGACCTGGCCATATGCAAATCAGTATTGACCCTGTGCCTCAATGGAACAGTCCAGCCCGAACTGCCAAGCCAGGTCCTCCCTGGACCGGAAACAAGCATCCTAGGACCGGTTTCGGGTTTCACCCTCTTCAGCCAGGATAGCTTGAATCCAGTGGCACAGTGAGCCCGGGACCCACGTCTGGGCATACCCGGCGCACTTAGGGCGAGAAAGCACAAGACACACAATTGATGGACGGAATGCAGAACAAATCAAAACATTCACCCCCAGTCAAGAGATCTGGGTTAAATCCAGCATTCTTTTGCTCACTATGCCGCCCCAGTTTAGACCTGGCCATATGCAAATCAGTCTTGACCCTGTGCCTCATGGGAACAGTCCAGCCCGAACTGCCAAGCCAGGTCCTCCCTGGACCGGAAACAAGCATCCTAGGACCGGTTTCGGGGTTTCACCTCTCTTCAGCCAGGATAGCTTGAATCCAGTGGCACAGTGAGCCCGGGACCCACGTCTGGGCATACCCGGCGCACTTAGGGCGAGAAAGCAAAAGACACACAATTGATGGACGGAATGCAGAACAAATCAAAAATTCACCCCCAGTCAAGAGATCTGGGTTAAATCCATCATTCTTTTGCTCACCATGCCGCCCCAGTTTAGACCTGGCCATATGCAAATCAGTCTTGACCCTGTGCCTCATGGGAACAGTCCAGCCCGAACTGCCAAGCCAGGTCCTCCCTGGACCGGAAACAAGCATCCTAGGACCGGTTTCAGGGTTTCACCCTCTTCAGCCAGGATAGCTTGAATCCAGTGGCACAGTGAGCCCGGGACCCACGTCTGGGCATACCCGGCGCACTTAGGGCGAGAAAGCAAAGACACACAATTGATGGACGGAATGCAGAACAAATCAAAACATTCACCCCCAGTCAAGAGATCTGGTTTAAATCCATCATTCTTTTGCTCACTATGCCACCCCAGTTTAGACCTGGCCATATGCAAATCAGTCTTGACCCTGTGCCTTATGGGAACAGTCCAGCCCGAACTGCCAAGCCCGGTCCTCGCTGGACCGGAAACAAGCATCCTAGGACCGGTTTCAGGGTTTCACCCCTCTTCAGCCAGGATAGCTTGAATCCAGTGGCACAGTGAGCCCGGGACCCACGTCTGGGCATACCCGGCGCACTTAGGGCGAGAAAGCAAAAGACACACAATTGATGGACGGAATGCAGAACAAATCAAAACATTCACCCCCAGTCAAGAGATCTGGGTTAAATCCATCATTCTTTTGCTCACTATGCCGCCCCAGTTTAGACCTGGCCATATGCAAATCAGTCTTGACCCTGTGCCTCATGGGAACAGTCCAGCCCGAACTGCCAAGCCAGGTCCTCCCTGGACCGGAAACAAGCATCCTAGGACCAGTTTCGGGGTTTCACCCTCTTCAGCCAGGATAGCTTGAATCCAGTGGCACAGTGAGCCCGGGACCCACGTCTGGGCATTCCCGGCGCACTTAGGGCGAGAAAGCAAAAGACACACAATTGATGGACGGAATGCAGAACAAATCAAAACATTCACCCCCAGTCAAGAGATCTGGGTTAAATCCATCATTCTTTTGCTCACTATGCCACCCCAGTTTAGACCTGGCCATATGCAAATCAGTCTTGACCCTGTGCCTCATGGGAACAGTCCAGCCCGAACTGCCAAGCCAGGTCCTCCCTGGACCGGAAACAAGCATCCTAGGACCGGTTTCGGGTTTTCACCCCTCTTCAGCCAGGATAGCTTGAATCCAGTGGCACAGTGAGCCCGGGACCCACGTCTGGGCATACCCGGCGCACTTAGGGCGAGAAAGCAAAAGACACACAATTGATGGACGGAATGCAGAACAAATCAAAACATTCACCCCCAGTCAAGAGATCTGGGTTAAATCCATCATTCTTTTGCTCACTATGCCGCCCCAGTTTAGACCTGGCCATATGCAAATCAGTCTTGACCCTGTGCCTCATGGGAACAGTCCAGCCCGAACTGCCAAGCCAGGTCCTCCCTGGACCGGAAACAAGCATCCTAGGACCGGTTTCAGGGTTTCACCCCTCTTCAGCCAGGATAGCTTGAATCCAGTGGCACAGTGAGCCCGGGACCCACGTCTGGGCATACCCGGCGCACTTAGGGCGAGAAAGCAAAAGACACACAATTGATGGACGGTATGCAGAACAAATCAAAACATTCACCCCCAGTCAAGAGATCTGGGTTAAATCCATCATTCTTTTGCTCACTATGCCAC
Source organism: Calotriton arnoldi (assembly GCA_963921515.1). NCBI lineage: Eukaryota > Metazoa > Chordata > Amphibia > Caudata > Salamandridae > Calotriton > Calotriton arnoldi. The sequence goes on along the minus strand of CAWUFW010012057.1, from coordinate 405,683 downwards.
CCCAGTTTAGACCTGGCCATATGCAAATCAGTCTTGACCCTGTGCCTCATGGGAACAGTCCAGCCCGAACTGCCAAGCCAGGTCCTCCCTGCACCAGAAACGAGCATCCTAGGACCGGTTTCGGGGTTTCACCCCTCTTCAGCCAGGATAGCTTGAATCCAGTGGCCCAGTGAGCCCGGGACCCACGTCTGGGCATACCCGGCGCACTTAGGGCGAGAAAGCAAAAGACACACAATTGATGGACGGAATGCAGAACAAATCAAAACATTCACCCCCAGTCAAGAGATCTGGGTTAAATCCATCATTCTTTTGCTCACTATGCCACCCCAGTTTAGACCTGGCCATATGCAAATCAGTCTTGACCCTGTGCTTCATGGGAACAGTCCAGCCCGAACTGCCAAGCCAGGTCCTCCTGGACCGGAAACAAGCATCCTAGGACCGGTTTCGGGGTTTCACCCTCTTCAGCCAGGATAGCTTGAATCCAGTGGCAAAGTGAGCCCGGGACCCACGTCTGGGCATACCCGGCGCACTTAGGGCGAGAAAGCAAAAGACACACAATTGATGGACGGAATGCAGAACAAATCAAAACATTCACCCCCAGTCAAGAGATCTGGGTTAAATCCAGCATTCTTTTGCTCACTATGCCACCCCAGTTTAGACCTGGCCATATGCAAATCAGTCTTGACCCTGTGCCTCATGGGAACAGTCCAGCCTGAACTGCCAAGCCAGGTCCTCCCTGGACCGGAAACAAGCATCCTAGGACCGGTTTCGGGGTTTCACCCTCTTCAGCCAGGATAGCTTGAATCCAGTGGCACAGTGAGCCCGGGACCCACGTCTGGGCATACCCGGCGCACTTAGGGCGAGAAAGCAAAAGACACACAATTGATGGACGGAATGCAGAACAAATCAAAACATTCACCCCCAGTCAAGAGATCTGGGTTAAATCCATCATTCTTTTGCTCACTATGCCACCCCAGTTTAGACCTGGCCATATGCAAATCAGTATTGACCCTGTGCCTCAATGGAACAGTCCAGCCCGAACTGCCAAGCCAGGTCCTCCCTGGACCGGAAACAAGCATCCTAGGACCGGTTTCGGGGTTTCACCCCTCTTCAGCCAGGATAGCTTGAATCCAGTGGCACAGTGAGCCCGGGACCCACGTCTGGGCATACCCGGCGCACTTAGGGCGAGAAAGCAAAAGACACACAATTGATGGACGGAATGCAGAACAAATCAAAACATTCACCCCCAGTCAAGAGATCTGGGTTAAATCCATCATTCTTTTGCTCACTATGCCACCCCAGTTTAGACCTGGCCATATGCAAATCAGTCTTGACCCTGTGCCTCATGGGAACAGTCCAGCCCGAACTGCCAAGCCCGGTCCTCCCTGGACCGGAAACAAGCATCCTAGGACCGGTTTCGGGGTTTCACCCCTCTTCAGCCAGGATAGCTTGAATCCAGTGGCACAGTGAGCCCGGGACCCACATCTGTGCATACCCGGCGCACTTAGGGCGAGAAATCAAAAGACACACAATTGATGGACGGAATGCAGAACAAATCAAAACATTCACCCCCAGTCAAGAGATCTGGGTTAAATCCAGCATTCTTTTGCTCACTATGCCACCCCAGTTTAGACCTGGCCATATGCAAATCAGTCTTGACCCTGTGCCTCATGGGAACAGTCCAGCCCGAACTGCCAAGCCAGGTCCTCCCTGGACCGGAAACAAGCATCCTAGGACCGGTTTCGGGGTTTCACCCCTCTTCAGCCAGGATAGCTTGAATCCAGTGGCACAGTGAGCCCGGGACCCACGTCTGGGCATACCCGGCGCACTTAGGGCGAGAAAGCAAAAGACACACAATTGACGGACGGAATGCAGAACAAATCAAAACATTCACCCCCAGTCAAGAGATCTGGGTTAAATCCATCATTCTTTTGCTCACCATGCCACCCCAGTTTAGACCTGGCCATATGCAAATCAGTCTTGACCCTGTGCTTCATGGGAACAGTCCAGCCCGAACTGCCAAGCCAGGTCCTCCCTGGACCGGAAAAAAGCATCCTAGGACCGGTTTCGGGGTTTCACCCCTCTTCAGCCAGGATAGCTTGAATCCAGTGACACAGTGGCACGGGACCCACGTCTGGGCATACCCGGCGCACTTAGGGCGAGAAAGCAAAAGACACATGTTGGACTTGGCCCTTTTTAGCAGGTTCACCCCTACACTTTTTGCCTGGTCTGTAACCTAGTGTTGGTGGTTTTAGGCCTCTGGGCACTTTCGCACTGTGGTCCAGTGGAAAGTGCGTGCGCGCTATGTGCACATTTAGTGAGATTGACCTGCCTCCCATAGGAATGCATTGGGGATATGTGTGCCAGTGGTAATTCCTGGTATGAGAGGAGCAGTGTGGTCAAGTTTAGTATGTGTGAATTTGTGAGAATAAATGCTGCGCAATGGTGTGCGCAGATTTATTATGGCTGGTGTAGAAATGCCACTTTTAGAAGTTGGCCTTTCTGTGTGCTATGTGTCTGCCTGCCTGATGTGGATTGCATTTCTGGCTTTGTGAGTGACAGGGGCTGGGAGGTGTGTGTGGCTCCAGGAGGGGCAGGGTGAGTCAGCGCTGGGCTGAATAGGACACCTGGGCTAAGGGTAGTGGGAGGAGTAATCCCCTGACTCTGAATAGGATGGTGCCTGCCCTGTACAATGCTGGCTCCACCCCCTGTGGTGCGTCTGATGTCCCTAGCCTGTCCTGTGAAAGGAAAAAAGGAGTCATCATAACAAAGGACTCCTGAACCAGTTGCATCTGGTTCCCCCATGCCGTGCACTTTGTAGACAAAGGAAAATGGTGTATAAAAGAAGGGGCTGTGACCCCATGAAAGTTGTTCAGTGTTCCTGTTCTGTTCCTGCTAGGGCGGGCTGCTGCTGGGGCCCAGGGGGCGCTACCATGAGGGCTTGCCTCCCTGGGCCCTGCATTGCCGTTTTCATCTTTGAGGACCTTTTTACTGGGACCCCTTTGACTTTGATCCATTTTTCTTATCCTTCAGGACTCTGTGCTCTAGTGCCCTGTGAGCGCTTTACTTTTTATTTCCTAAAAGCGCTTTTCATAGCGCTGTGCTCCCTGCAGCTGAGGAGGAGCACTTCTATCCCTTTTAGAGGGAATCCCCGGCGTAGGGATTCCCCTGCATCGTTGGGTTCTTGCGGGTGCCCACCCCGCTGTTGATACCACGATTATCGTTATCCTGGCGGGTGCCCACCCCTCCTCTGTGTTCTACGATCGCGGGTGCCCACCCCGCTTATTTCTTTTTATATGCAGATAGTAGGTGCCCACCCCACATGGCGCCTGCTGCTAATCTTTAATGCGGGTGCCCACCCCACGATTTGCCGGTTTAATGAAATTACCGCTGCGGCCCGGTCCTTCCGACCAGGAAGTCAGGCAGCCGATGCCTGGAGCGGGGCGGGACTTCCACTTGAGGAAAGGAAGTCCCACTCGCCGCCGGAGATCCGCCCGGAGCCTCACAGGCTCCATCTAAAAGTCCCGGGTCCCAGGAGGGGGCCCGGGTGAAGGGAGGAGTGCGGCCGGAGCAAGCAGCGACCCCGCAGGCCGCCGCAAGAGGAGTCCCGCAAGAGGAGCTGGTGTGGAGGGGGCGCGAGGCACATTGTCGGTGCCTGCCCCTCCGCGCTTGGTAGAAGGAGTCGCCAGGAGAGCCGGTGAGTGGAGCTGGCTGGGGGGAGCAAAGTCAAGGCACCACGCCGGTGCCTCTTTCCCGAGCAGCCCCGCTTGTCAGAGGGCTGCTCCAACGCGGGGCACAGTTGTTTCCCGAGCCTGCGTGGCTCCAACGGGGGCATGATGGTTTTTGAGCCCCATGTGGCTCCAACGTGTGCCATCTTTGTTTAAAGGCCCCAGGGGGGGGGTCCTGAGGGCCAGTGGGGCCCGTACTGTTTAGTTGTGGCCATGATTGTTTTTAGAGCCCCGTGTGGCTCCAACGTTGACACATTGTATTAAAGGGCACAGTGGTGCCAGGCCTCATTTTGAGATACAGAGCTGCCCAGCAAGTAGCGGGCAGCTGCACCGTTTAGGTTATTCTTTCTTTGGGGGCACATCTTTTAAGTTAGGAGTGAGATGCACTCCTTGGCCCCCCTTTTCTTCACAGCTGCGCAGCACTTAGTGCCAGCTGCACCGTTTAGGTTTGCGCAATGGCGCAATTGGATTCAGCTGCTTGGCAGCCGCCCTGACTTTTGGACATAGGGCATTTGAGCCCCGTTGAGATGGCCAGTTGGCCAGGGGGACTGTTAGGTTTGTAGGGCGCCAGGCCCTAGTGTGATTTATGCCTCTGCTATGGTTCCTTTTACTGTGAGGTTATTATTCCCTAATGCGTTTAGGTTGTGAGTTATTCTCTACTGCGAGTTATGCCCCTAATGTGATTTATACTTAGGAGGTTAGGGTCTAATGCGTTTAGACTCATGAGATGTGTGCATAATGTGCTTATGCTGGTGAGGTTGGCGTATAAGGTATTTTGCGCCTAATGTGATACTGTGCATAATGTGGTTTATGTTACAGGCTGATGCTGAGTACAGTGGTTACCAGTGATTACTGGTTGTACGTTTATGATGTGTTCTACATTTATTATAAGTGCTACATTTACTAAGTTCGCTTTGTGATGGTTCTGACAGTGGTCCAGTTGGCCCTGTCAGGTGTAAATAATCCCTTGTAAATATGACCTAGTGCCAGGTGGCACCATGTATATTGTGTGAGTACTATTCTAATGTGTTATGAGAATACAAAGGCTATTTTTGATATAACCTTGTGTGGAGTTCCTTTTGTGGGGTGCCTAGTATGTTGTTGCTGTGTGCGTGCGCAAACGCTTTACACATTGCCTCCGGGATAAGCCTGACTGCTCGTGCCAAGCTACCAAGGGGGTGAGCAGGGGTTATCTTTGGCGTGTAACTCCCTCGCCCTGACTAGAGTGGTGGTCTCTGCCTGGCTTTGGCGCAAGCCTTAGCCAACCAGAGATCCCATTTCTAACATTGGTTGGCAGCGGTGGGGATTAGTACTTGCGTTTGCGCAGTACCACAGCGACAACTGGCTGCATTACAAAACTCTGCATTTTAGATAGTCACATGGAAAGGGATTATTGTTTCAAAGTTTGTTTTAAGTATCATTTCTTTGGAAATGTGTTTCTTGTTGCACTATGAGTTGAGTGTCCTGCCAAGGACAGAAACCAGAGAATCTGGAGGAGTGACTGCCCTTGTGCAGACTGCTATTGGGTTGGCCTAAAGCTGGAGGAGGGACTGCCCTTGAGCCATTGTGCTGGTTATTGGGTTGGCCTGCAGCTGAGGGAGGGACTGCCCCTGTGCTGTCTGCTGGTTCTAGGGTTGGCCTACAGTGGGGACTTAATTGGCATGGAGTCACTAGCTCGGGAGGGTAGATTATCCCCTAAGTGCAGTGTGAGTTTTCTGGGTTCCCCAGTAAGGGTGGGATCCAGTGGTGGCAGCAATATGAAGTCCAGTGCAGAAAGTCCCGGTCCCCAGACGGTGGTACCTGGTTCCCGGTTAAGAGGGGGCAGGTTGAGATTCAGGGGCAGTAAGATACTGTCTCACCAGTCCGGGGGGCGCATGTGGATGAGTGGTGTGTTGCACTGGACTGGGTGTGAGTTCTCTGAAATAAGGAGCTTGCATGGGGGATCTCCCCGTGGTAAGTGAGCTGGAAGTGGTTCCAATAAGAGTGGCTTGGGTATCTTCCAGTCCTGTGTGGTGGGAGAGGTTCAGTGTAGCCCAGCTAGGTCCCAGTAGAATGGGAGGGGTGTAGGGGCTCACGTCCAGTCTCAGAGGAGACGGAGTGAGTGTGAGACGGTGTGTCCCACGGTAGCCCGAAACCCAGTCTCAGGGCCTGGAGGGTTCCCTAAGGGAGCGCCAGGTCGGGGGCCTAGGCTGTACTTGTAGGCCATTTGAGGAGGGTCTTCTAGTCTCTAGAGGACGTGGAGCGTCTGTAACCAGAGCTCCAGCAGTCCTGGTGCTAGGCAGCACCGCTCCTAAGTGGAGGGTGCAGAAGTCCTGAGTGAGGGGTGAGAGGGGGAAAGAGTCCCCAGTGAGAACCAGTGGGTCAGGGGCCAGCCAGAAGGGCTGAGTCGCCAATGATTGGCCATGGTGACGCCACTTCTGTCCTGGGGGATCTGCACGCACTGTCAGATGGACAGGAGGTCGTGAGATGTGCGCCAGGCAGACTGTCACACGACACATTAGTTATGTGTCACCCTCGGGGGGGCATGCGTGCTCCCCGTGAAGTCCTGGTTCGCCGGGCATCTGACCAAAGGGTACCGTCCCTGGGTTGGGGAGCCAGGTTCAGGTGTTTGCCTGTCCAGGACAGCAGGGCGGCTGTAATCAGTGTCCAGGACCGGTTCATGTTTGGGGCCTTCTGACCCTTCAGGAAAGCCAACGAAGTGCGGGGCATTTCAGCGGGACCATCCCTCTGCATCTTTGGCATCTGCCTCCAGGTCTGTGTAAGCCGGTTTCACTTGCTGGATGTTTGACTTAAGTTCTTACCCAGTGTCTTCAAGCTAAGGTATGTGGACTTGTGCATCCACATCTCACTCAACCACATCCCTCATATACAGTCTTACTGGAGAGACCTCCAAACCAACTTTCCATCAATTGTGTGTCTTTTGCTTTCTCGCCCTAAGTGCGCCGGGTATGCCCAGACGTGGGTCCCGGGCTCACTGTGCCACTGGATTCAACTTTCCATATTTGAGTTGACAGGGCCTGTTTAGAGGTGTGTCTCACCAGTATAGCAGTCGCTGTTGATGCCATTATGTCCATTTGGGAATCGCTTGTAGGAGGCACTTGGGTCTCTGTTCCTCTGTGTGAGAAGCTGGCCTGGTATATGATGTCCACTAATGTAAGTGGGCACCCTATACCAGTCCAGACAACCCTTATGGCGACCTTTCTAAGGTCTTAGACAACCTTAGAAAGCTCTCCCAATGGTAACTGTGGAGGCAGACTTCAGGCTTAGTCCAGAAGGAGTGTAAAGCAGCTTGTTTTACCAGAATGCAATCTTATAGTTTAGATTAAGTGAAAAAGAACCACACCAAGTATCTATAAAAGGTGTTTATACAAGGTGTTTATAAAAAAATGTATTTATTATATAATACTCTCTAACAGGTTTAGATATCTCCTACCTGGAGATAAACACAATGCACACAATACTGCCGAGAAATACATTAATTAGCACAGAATACACTGTGGGCCCCAAGGGGGGGAACCAAACCATATACTAAGAAAGTGGTATAAGAACCACGACTCGGGTCAAGACAATGTCGAAAGGACGTAGAAGTGCTGGGGACCCAAGGAACCACCCAAGGTGAGTGACTAGGAGCCCCATGGAGAGCGTGTGCAGTGTGGGAACACGACTGCATGCTCAGTACAAATCAATGTGTAAGTCGTGGTTGGAATTTAAAGATTAAGGACCCTTCCCAGTGGACCCTGTAGAAACTCGATGGAAGACAGAAGGTTGGAGAGCCACCCCACCCATGGATACCCTAGTACCCATGTTACCTACACCAGGGAAGCTAGGTGAATAGGTGTGAAGTGGTGTCGGAAACCGCCATCAAACCCAATGGAGGACTTCAGGAAAGTGCCGCTGATGAAGAAGGAGAAAGTGTCCGGTGGAATCTGAAGGTGGATTCTAATTGAGAGGTACCTGCAAGCAGAGGGGACGGAGTCTATTTCACTCAGGAGTGACCAGGAGATCTGGAAGACGAATGCCCACCAATGCCGGGACTTGCAGGAGAGTTGACGAGGACCTTGACTCTGCAGCTGTGAGGACCAGGTGTCACTGAGGAAGACCAGGAGCCCTACACAAGCTGTCCCATGTTGGATGTTGAGTGCTGAGGGGTCGGTGTCCGGCAGGACCACCAACAAACCGTTGCAAATGCAACCAACGCAGAAGTGAAAGAAGGTGCACTGTCGGGACCAGCAAGGTCTGGGGGACTCACCACAAGCAGCAGAGTCAGGGCAGGCCCCGAGCAATCAGAGGAGCCCAAAAGAAGAAAAGATGACCCTCAACAGGACCCACAGGCCGGAGGCACGGGAGTCGCAAGAAGACCTCGAGCAGCTCACCAAAAGATGCAGACCACAGTGCAAGCAATGCGGTGTGGCCAAAGATTCTGGTCACTGGAGATGCTTGAGGTTGGGGCTACTTGGAGCCCGAAGATCTCGGTAGAAGGAAGCCAACAAGCCTTTGCAACAGCAAGTTGACGAGGTGAACAAGGGTTCGGTTCCTGCATCTCCCACGAGGGATACTGGCCTCAAACTTGGTGAGAGGGCAGGGCAGGCCTCGAGAGCTGTGGAGAACCACCACCTGTGTTGCAGAAACTTTCGGAGTCCATAGGAGCTCAGGATCAGCAGACCGGTCAGCTTAGTTGAGGTGCTTGCAAATGCAGGGAAGTGACTCGTTCACTTCAAGGGATATTCCTTCAGGTGTCTTGGATGCCCACAGTCCTTGGAAGATTCCTGCATGGTGCACAGGCACAGACGATGCAGCAGATTGAAAGGGGGATGAAGTCGAGCCCAAACTAAGTCCAACGAAGTCCAGAGTGCCCAGAAGGTAGAAGTAGAAGTGGTTTCAAAATTGAATCTTGTCCCACAACGAATCTAGGGACTCACCCACAAGTAAGCCCTTCAGTACCCTTAGGAAAGGGTTGGGACGATTCAGGGGACCCTCCCAGGGGAGGGTCTGGACAGGGGGGAGGTTACTCCCATGTCCTTTGTCCAGTTTCGTGCCAGAGCGGGAGCCAACGGCTCCCAGAGCTGGTTTGAACTGGACTATGCATGGGGACACCAAATGTGCCCCTCATGCAGACTGAGTGGTGTTGGCAAGTGCACCCACCCATCCCCAATACACTACATCCTGTGTGGGAGGTGGTCACACCTCCCTGTGACAAGATGCCTATTGTTCTGCCTTCCCCTGCTTGAGCTTGGCTCAGCAGCAGGAGGGCAACATTGTGTCTCTGGTCGGCAGCAGCCATGTTGTGCTGTCAGATTCTAGAAGACTGGTACCGGGAACACTGAGAGTTTAACTGAGGGCTCTTCCAGTGCTTGGAATCATACCTCCCACACCGTTTACGGTTTGGGGGTATGATTCCAACATGTTTGATACCAAACATGATCGAATTTGTTGCATCCATTTTCGAGATGGTCATCGTGTAATTACGCAGTGCCCCTCTATGTAGTCTATGGCTGCTTCACTGACAACCCGGGAGAATGGACTCCGTAGGCTTTAGGGGTGTCCTGCTCATGCAGGGGCACCCTCACACTTAGAAACAAGCACCCTGCCTTCAGGATTACAAATGCCTGCTATAGGGGTGATTTATAGGTTTTAAGTGCAGTGACCCTAGATATAGGAAACCCATATCTTTAGTAAGTGGTGCTAGCACCAACTTACACAGGCTGCAATGGCAGGCATGTAGATACATTTTGCATGGCCTCTCATGGGTGGCAGAATGCATGCTTCAGCCCATGGGGGACCTCTGGGGTACCTATGCCCTGGGTATCTTAGTACCATACACCAAGGACTGATAAGGGTACCCCAGTATCCAATCTTGGATGTACCTAAGTACTGAACATAACAATAAAAGGAAGAAAGCAGATAGACTGGGGTCCTGATTAGCAGGATCCCAGTCAGACTAGTCAATAACAGCTTAGCACCAGGCAAAAAGTGGGGGCAACCATAAAAGCAGATCCTACTTTCCTACACAACCCACTCCCCCCCAAGCGTAAGGAGATGAGACTAACCTTGCCCAGTTGAGTCTTCATTTTCTAAGTGGAAATATCTGGAGAGTCCATCTGCATTGGCATGGTTACTCCCAGGTCTATGTTCCACTGTATAGTCCATCCCCTGTAGGGAAATGGACCACCTCAAAAATCTGGGGTTTTCACCCTTCGAAGTGAGTGCCAAACAAGTATGGCCTCAACTTCTTCAGGGCCCAGACCACAGCAAAGGCCTCCCTCTCAATAGCTGACCAACGTTTCTCTCTGGGGGTCAACCTTCTGCTGATAAAAGCTACTGTTGGTTCTGGCCCTCTGCATTTAGTTGTGATAACACAGCCCCTACCCCTAACTCAGAAGCAACTGTCTGGACAATGAAAGTTTTTGAGTAATCAGTACTCTGCAGAATGGGAGCAGTGCACATGGCCTGCTTGAGGTCATCAAATGCCTTCTGACAGCTAGCTGTCCACTGAACATTCTTGGGCATTTTCTTTGATGTAAGATCATTCAAGGGAGTCACTATGGACCCATATCCCTTCACAAATCGTCTATAATACCCAGTCAGGCCCAAGAAAGCTCTGACCTGAGTCTGAGTAGTTGGAGCAACCCAATCCATTAGGGTCTGGATGTTGCTCTGCAGTGGTTGAACCTGGCCTTCACCTACCAGGTGGCCCAAGTACACAACCTTGCTCTGCCCTATCTGGCACTTAGTGGCCTTGATAGTGAGTCCTGCTTTCTGCAGGGCCTCCAAAACATTCTTGAGGTGGACCAGGTGATCCTCCCAGGTGGAGCTAAAGACAGCTATATCATCTAGATATGCTGCACTATAGGCTTCCAGACCTGTTAGAACTTTGTTCACCAACCTCTGGAATGTGGCAGGTACATTCTTCAACCCATGAGGCAATACAATAAATTGATAGTACTCACTAGGGGTTGAGAGGCTGTTTTGGTTTGGCATCCTCAGCTAGTCTGATTTGCCAGTAGCCAGCAGTCAGGTCAACTTGGCTGAGGCCAAAGTATCAATAAGTTCATCTGCCCTGGGAATTGGTTTTCTTTGTACTACTGGTTTTTCCACCCTTGGTGTGAGGTTTAGGTACTAGGACTACTGGGCTAGCCCAAGGGCTATCTGAAGGCTCAATAACTCCCAACTCTAGCATCTTTTGGACCTCTGTCCTGATGCAATCTCTGACATGGTCATACGAATATGTGACGTTACAACGCAATGATTTACATCGCGGTACATTACATCGCAGTTATTACAACGCAAGTCGTTACAACAACTTGCGCTGGAGGGCGCTGGACTTAGGAATAGTATGATTTTCTATTCCAACTCCAGCCTACGTAACAGTAGGGAAGGTGTTGCAATAGTAAATCATACTATTCCTTAGTGTATAGCGCCATCCAGCGCAAGTCGTTGTAACGACTTGCGTTGTAATGACCTCGATGTAAATGTATCGCGGTGTAACGACCGCGTTGTAAAGGTCGTTCGCCGATCATACTGCCTGTAGATGTTATTCTTTACAGGTAGACTCTCACCTGTGTCCACTTCATGGGTACACCAGGTGGTTTGACTGGGTGTCAGGGAAAACATATGCCTGAATTGACTGAGGACTTTCCTACAATCAATCTGCTGTTGATCGGTGAGGCTACCTGCCAAGGCCACTCAATCTACTGATCCATCATCAGGGTTCTGAGAGAGGAGATCAGGGAGAGGGTCACTCTCTTCCTTCTGTCCCTCATCAGTTGCCATGAGCGAGCCCATGTCAGCCCTGTCCACAAAAGGTTTCAGCCTGTTCACATGAAGTACCCTATGGGGACTTTTGAGATTGCAAAGGTCTACCAAGTAGGTGACCTCACCCTTTTGTTCAATTATAGTGTGGAGTCCACTCCATTTGTCTTGGAGAGCTGCTGGGGCCACAGGCTCCAACGCCCACATTTTCTGGCCTGGCTGGTAATCAGTCAGGACAGCCTTTTGGTCATGCCATGCTTTTTGGAGTTTTTGGCTGGCCTCCAGGATTTTGCTTGCCTTCTTCATGTATTCAGCCATGCCAGAACGCAGGCCAAGTATATAGTCCACAATGTCCTGTTTTGGAGGTTTGAGAGGTAACTCCAATCCCTCCTACACGAGACACAAGGGACCCCTGACTGGATGCCCAAACAGAAGTTCAAAAGGGCTGTAGCCAACCCCCTTCTGAGGAACCTCTCAGTAGGCAAAGAGAAGGCAGGGTAGTAGGACATCCCATTTTCGCCTAAGCTTTTCTGGGAGTCCCATGATCATAACCTTGAGGGTCTTGTTGAACTTTCAACAAGCCCATTGCATTGAGGAAAGTAGGGTGTGGTGAATTTGTAATTCACTCCACACTCTTTTTACATTGCAGCTATGGTTCCTGACACGAAGTTGGCACCTCTGTCAGTTAGAACCTCCTTAGGGAAGCCCACTCTGGAAAAAATTCCCAAGAGGGTCCTGGCCACTACAGGAGCTGTAGTGGTTCTAAGGGGAATAGCTTCTGGGTGTCTAGTGGCATGGTCCACCACCACCAGAATATAACTGTGCCCAGATGCAGTTGGAGGGTTCGTGGGACCAACAATGTAAATCCCAACCCTCACAAAGGGAACTCCAACCACTGGAAGTGGAATTAATGGGGTCTTTGTAATGCCACCTGACTAACCACTGGCTTGGCAAGTGGCACAGGAGCGACAAAACTCCTTTGTGTCCTCAGACATAGGGGCCAGTGAAAGTGAGAGACCAGCCTGTCCCAAGTCTTACTTTGCCCTAAGTGTCCTGCCAGAGGAATATCATGTGCAAGGGTGAGTAGGAACCCTCTAAACTTCTGGGGTATGACCAACCCAAGCCTGGTGGTACCAGGCTTGGGGTCTGCACCCTCTGAGTAAAAAAGTCCTTCATCCCAGTAGATCCTATGGGACCCACTGATATTCCTTGTAGCCTCAGCAGCAGCTTGCTGTCTGAGGGGTTCAAGAGAGGGGTAGGTTTGCTGTTCCAAACTCAAATCTGCCCTGGAAGGCCCCCCTATCCCCAAGAACTCAGCCTGATCAGGCCCAAGTTCCTCTGAGGCAGTACCTTCACAGAGGCTAAGATCATCTCCCTCAAGAGACTGATCTTCACTCTGAGTCTGTGAGGAGGGAAAAGCCTTACCCTTCCTGCTCCTTCTCTTGGAAGGCACCTGGTCCATTGTTCCAGGATCCAGGGCCTGTTCAGTGCTAAGCTGTTTGGCCTGAGCCCTTGTCACAGGAAACACACTTGCAGAGATGTCCAACATTTCTGCATGAGTCCTGAACTCTACTTTGGCCCAGGCTGAAGTTTCCAAATCATTGCCCAACAATCTACAGGTAGGCCTGAAGATATCACAACCTTATTAGGTCCAGTTACCCTTCCCCAGCTGAGATTCATAACTGCCAAGGAATGGTTAGTCCTGACATTGCTAGCATTGGTCACTTGGTACACTTGTCCAAGTATGATCTGGCCAGGAGACACAAGATTCTCTGTCACCATAGTGACACTGGCACTTGTGACCCTGTAGGCCATTGCCTCTTTTCCATTTATTAAAGGCTGTTGTCTGTACTTGCCCAAGTTAGTGGGACTTACCAGTAAGGTGGCAAGATCTATGCCACCATCACAGACCAACACAGCCTGAGCTGGAGTTCTGACTAGGTCAGAACCCATCTCAGAACCCAAGGTTAACCCAATAAATCCTTTGTTTCCTGCACCACCACTTGTGCTAGGGGGAGCAGTTGCCTTAGGGGCAATGGTGGTAGGAGTAGTCTCCTTGGCTTTTGCACAATCAGCATCCTTTGTCCAATGGGTTTTCACCTTACAAAAGTAACACCAAGGTTTCTTCTTGCCTTTCTTGGATGTTTGTGACTCCCCCCAGATGCAGGTTTTTGGGCCCTTGGGAAGACTCTTTCTTATCTTTGTAGTTGTCCCCACCCTTATCTTGAGTTTTAGAAGAATCTTGCTTTTTCTGGTCACCTCCATTACCATGGTTTTTCTGCTTCACCCTGGTGTGAACCTATTTGTCTGCCTTCTTTCCCAATTCTTGGGGGGAGGTCAGATCAGAGTCCACCAGGTACTGGTGCAAAAGCTGGTTCTGAGAATTATTAAGGATGTGCTCCCTCATAATCAAATTGTACAATCCTTGGTAGTCATGCACTTTGCTGCCATGTAGACAGCCTTCCAGAGCCTTAATGGCACTATCCCCAAAGTCTACCCAGTCCGGAGTCTGGGCCTTCTGGGTGTCTCTGAACTTAATCCTGTACTGTTCAGTGGTTAGGCCAAATGCATCAATGAGAGCACTCTTCAACACTGAGTAATTGTCAGCATCCTCTTCTCTAACAGTGAGGAGTTTATCTCTACCTTTGTCAGCAAAGGGAGCCACAGGATAGCTGCCCACTGCTCCTGAGGGACCCTCTGAACTTTACAGGCCCTCTCTAAAGCAGTTATCCATTTGTGGATGTCATCCCCAACATGGTAGGGAGGGACTATCTTGCTCAGGTTCCTATGGTCATGAGAAGTTTCACTAACTCTAGGAACACTGTTGCTGCCACCATGGGACTCTAGTCCCAAGTTCTTCCTAGCTCTCTGGATTTCTAGGGACTCTTTGTCAAGGGCCAACTGCTCTTGCCAGAGCCTAAACCTGACTTTCTCGAGTTCAAGAAGTTAGTATTCCCTATCCAAATAGTTCTCCCTCTTACTAGATATGGAGGTCCCTACTGACTGTCCTGAAGCATTGGATTCTACAGAGGAGGATCTAGACCTCCTTGGTCTACTCTGCACACTCCCAGGAGGAACAAAGGGGGCATCCTCTGGGCCACCTGTAATATCCTTTGGGAGATCTGAGTTGTCTAGGTGGGAGTCATCAGGCTCCACCTGGTCAGGGTTAGATTCAAGGTCATAGAGGGGTCCCCCTCCTGGCCTGTCTTCAGTCCCCTGCCCACCCATTCTTTCCTGTTCATCTGACCCACTGGCTTTCCTCAGGTTATCAAACAGTAACACCTCTAGGAGACGTTTAGTGTTGGCACTTTTCACTGCCTTCAGCTTTCTAGATGCACACAGGGCTTTCAGTTCTTGGAACGAAGGTTCACTGTATCTAGTAGGCAGAGAGCCACTGGCATCTCCTTTAGTAGACATACTAAGTGAGGTGAGGTGTTGCACCTACCTAACCTAGTGGGAACTAAACTCTCTGAGGTTGGAGAAAGGGTGTGCTAGACCCTTGACTTACCCAACCCTAAGTTCAGTAGAACATACTTATTCTAAGCTTGTATTATATGTGCCTAGTATTAGTGATGGTTTTTCAATTAATAAACACAAATGTGAGAAGTTGTCCTGGTATATAGTGTCCACTAATGTAAGTGGGCACCCTGCACCAGTCCAGACAACCTCTATGGTGATTTAAGAGGTCTTAGACAACCTTAGAAAGTTCTGTAAGTGGTAGCGGTGGAGAGCAGCCATCAGGCTTAGTCCAGAATGAGTGTAAAGAGGCTTGTTTTCCCAGAATGCAATCTTATAGTATAGATTAAGTTAAAAAGAACCACACAAGGTATTTATAAAAATATGTATTTATTATATAATACTCTCTAACACGTTAAGATATCTCCTACCCGGAGATAAACACAATGCACACAATACTTTGCAGAGAAATACAGTAAATAGCACAGAATACACGGTGGGCCCCAAGGGGGGGACCAAACCACATACTGAGAAAGTGGTATAAGTACCACGACTCGGGTCAAGACTATGGGGCCGATTCCGATGTCGGACGGACTCAGGTCCGTCCGACATCGTGCAGGAGCCGTAACCGACCGACCTGCTGTCGTCGGTTACGGCCTTGCAAGTACGATGCGACCGAACCCTGTTCGGTCGCACTCATATACTTCACAATGGGAGCATGCATTCCGAGCGGAATGCATGCTTGCATTGTGAAAAGCAGGGGTGCAGTTCATCCGTGCACCCTGTGGCCGGCACCCCAAGGTGCCTGCCACCGGGTGCAGGGATCAACAGAGGGGCACCATAGGTGCCCCCAGGCCGCCATTCGGCGGCCTTGCACCCATGGGGGCCCTACTGGGGGCCCCCAAAGACAGTTACCGTCTGCCTTTTCGTCCCGGAAAGACCGGCACGAAAAGGCAGTGAAATACTGCCATCGTACACCCTCGGTCATGAAGAGGCGGCCGGGGGAGTACTGAAGCATTTCCGGACGGCGGTCGGGCTCTCCTAGCCCGTCGTAAGCCATCCGGAAATCCGAGTCGGATTCCTTTCCGACCGAGCCCATCGGAATGGCTCGGTCGGAAAGGAATCCGGCCGGCACGTTCCGATTCGGTCGGAAGGGCTCCGACCATTGTTCGGTGCCCTTCCGGCCGAAATCGGAATCGGCCCCAAAGTCGAGAGGATGTAGAAGTGCTGGGGACCCAAGGAACCACCCAAGGTGAGCGACTAGGAACCACACGCGTGTGCAGTGTGGGAACGAGACTGCGTGCTCCGTACAAATCACCGTGTAAGTCGCCGTTGGAATTTTTGAGATTAAGGACCCTTCCCAGTGGAGCAGGGGTTGGGCGTGCGCCAAGTAATGAAGTCCAGAAAGTCAATATTATGTTTTCAAAGTAAGTCTTTATTTTCAATTGGTTAATTCTCACGAAAATGGAGTTTTATAGTCA
Source organism: Calotriton arnoldi (assembly GCA_963921515.1). NCBI lineage: Eukaryota > Metazoa > Chordata > Amphibia > Caudata > Salamandridae > Calotriton > Calotriton arnoldi. Next base: position 389,269 of record CAWUFW010012057.1, on the reverse strand, counting down.
GCCAACGTGTTTCGTTCTCACAAGGAGAAGTTTATCATGGCTGAAAGTGACATAAGGTTACATTTAAAATACTAAATATATTACAAAACAGAAGGGAAGGAGGAAAGAAAGGAAAAGACAAGAATTTACCATGCACCGGAAATTGAAAAAGCAAAAAACAATGACATCACAATTAAAAAACACGAAGACAAAAAAATCAATGCTGATTATTTACAGTGCACTTCATTTTAGGTACGGAGAGACAAATCTCTGCATCGCACAATACGGAGTGTGGGAAGTGAAAGGACAGTATAGAGCAATTGGTAGAGACTAGACGGAAAGTAATAAATTGTGGATCTAAAAACCAGGAAGTGAAGTACACGTACAAGATGTGTAAACCAGCATTGATTTTTTTGTCTTCGTGTTTTTTAATTGTGGTGCCATTGTTTTTTGCTTTTTCAAGGACTCACGGGCTACGGCATAATCACTCCCATCCCACGAACTACTGCACCAGGCCTCCAGCACGTCACTCATTCACTCTTGACCTCTCCTCACTCTCAATGAAAAACCTTACCCCTCCCCAATGACCCCTCTCAACTTATTAGACTAAATGATTCACTGACAGGGATATTCACACTCTCCTAAGCTCCTATGACCCAATGTATGCCATCAACACATACAATAAATGTCAAATCGAGACAATCTAAGCTACCCATACAGAGAACCCAGGGTTAATCCCAGATCCTTAAACAAGAACAACCTCACACGGCTCAGCACCACAGAAACAACTCTAGCTAACAGCAGTCCTAAGCTTAAATGCAAGCTTCTCAACTGCAGATCTGCAGTAAGACTCGCAGCAGATATTGCTGCCCTCATCCTCGAACATGAACCTGAAGTCCGAAGCTTAAATGCATGCTTCTCAACTGCAGATCTGCAGTAAGACTCGCAGCAGATATTGCTGCCCTCATCCTCGAACATGAACCTGAAGTCCGAAGCTTAAATGCATGCTTCTCAACTGCGGATCTGCAGTAAGACACGCAGCAGATATCGCTGCCCTCATCCTCGAACATGAACCTGAAGTCCGAAGCTTAAATGCATGTTTCTCAACTGCGGATCTGCAGTAAGACTCGCAGCAGATATCGCTGCCCTCATCCTCAAACATGAACCTGAAGTCCGAAGCTTAAATGCATGCTTCTCAACTGCGGATCTGCAGTAAGACACGCAGCAGATATCGCTGCCCTCATCCTCGAACATGAACCTGAAGTCCGAAGCTTAAATGCATGCTTCTCAACTGCGGATCTGCAGTAAGACTCGCAGCAGATATCGCTGCCCTCATCCTCAAACATGAACCTGAAGTCCGAATCTTAAATGCATGCTTCTCAACTGCGGATCTGCAGTGAGACACGCAGCAGATATTGCTGCCCTCATCCTCGAACATGAACCTGAAGTCCGAAGCTTAAATGCATGCTTCTCAACTGCGGATCTGCAGTAAGACACGCAGCAGATATCGCAGCCCTCATCCTCTAACATGAACCTGAAGTCCGAAGCTTAAATGCATGCTTCTCAACTGCGAATCTGCAGTCAGACTCGCAGCAGATATCGCTGCCCTCATCCTCGAACATGAACCTGAAGTCTGAAGCTTAAATGCATGCTTCCCAACTGCGGATCTGCAGTAAGACACACAGCAGATATCGCTGCCCTCATCCTCGAACATGATCCTGAAGTCTTAATGCTGAGCGAAACCTGGATAAATGACTCCTCTGAACCATCACCTACTCGTCCCTCCTAGCTATGACATCATTAGATTAGACAGATCTAGTGGGCATGGTGGGGTTATCACCTGTATATACCGTAACAAACAACTACAATCCACTGCTCTCTCGTCATGCAAATACCTACGCATCGAGGCTGCATGTAACACTAGGCAAGTATGCAAATTCTTTGTGCTCTACCATCCTCCATGAGACAACCTTTCCTTCATTAAACAGATTGTGGAAATTATCTAAACTAATGCGAATCTTCATGGCACTCAGATCTTCCTCGGAGATTTTAATCTCCACTGGAATGACATGAATGACCCTTCAGTAAACATCCTAAAAGCCTTCCTTATTGGCCTCAATCTTCCCCAAATATGCAATAGCCCTACTCACTTCATGGGAGCAACTCTAGACCTAGTCATTGCCAACTCCATTAAACTTGAATCTATTATCCCTTGTGACTGGACGACCACCACTGCATCACCTTCCTCATCGCAGAATCTGCGAGAACTAATAAAGGGCAGCAAAAAAAAAAAACACACGGGCAAAGAAACCTGCGAAACATTACCTGGAAGATCTGACAACCCTCCGATGTCCATGACCTCACTGAACACTACAACCGATCCATGACAAGCATTTTAGACACAATTTCTCTTTTACAGTCAAAAAGAATGTCTTCCGAAGTCTTCAAACCCTGGTACAATGGTAGTCTAAACACTGAAATAAGAAATCTGAGACTAGCGGAATAATTGTGGAGATCCTTGCCGTCCCTTGAACATCTCAAACATCTGAGAACATTAAGGACCATCTATAACTAACACATTAGAATCTCTAAAGCTAGCCACTTCAGAAACGAATGTGAGCAAGCAAAAAATCAACCCAAAATCTTTTTACATTGTTAAGCTTGTATCACTGACAGAATATCGAGTACCAGAATATCGAGTACCAGAATATCGAGTTACAAAAATATGGGGACAAAAATATCGTTGTCAAAAATATCGACCTCCTATCTTCATAATGGTAAGTACAAAAATATCGAGAAAAAAAATATCGTTGTTAAAAATATCGAAGTACAAAATATCGTTTTTTATATGTATAAAAATAATGTAAAATAAATTAAATAATACATTTAACTTAAAAAAATATTTTGATTTATTTGTAAATTTTAACAATTATAAGTAATACATTTAATTAAAGAATAAATTAAACATACATATATAAAATGTAATATATATATATATATATGTACTTAAAAATAATTAATAAATAATAATTTTAATTAAATATAAAATGCTACAAATGTATTAAAAATTATAAATAAATATATATATACATACACCTGTAACATAAAAATTATTTCAAAAAAATGTATATTATAAATTACAATATTACAATATTTAATATTTTTTAAACCTACATTTTACACTACATTAAGTGCAACAGTATGGAAACTGTTGGATAGCGTAGGGGAAAAAATTACAATTCCCACTCCAGCGAGTGCAACAGTAGAGAAAGTGTTGGATAGCGGAGGGGTAAAAATTACTATTCCCACTAAAGAAAATTCAAATTTAAAAACAAACAAAATATCAACTACAATACAAAATATAATAATAAACCCAAAAACAAAACATATATAAAAATAGAAAAATTTACAAAACATAAAAACATATTATAATGTAGAACAAATCTAAAATGTACATAAAAAGATGAATTTTTTTAATGTAACAAAAAATGAACAAACAGATAAATATTTTGGAATAGAAATTAATTTTAATCAAAAAAATATGTAATACATGAATGTAATAATTGTTTTCCTACCCTATAACACCACACAATTTACAACACACATCTAAATTAAAAACAAAGTGTACCTCCATAATTACCACAATTATCAATTAAACGATTATTAATAATTTAAAAACACATTTAAAAAGGTAAAAATTAATGTACTAATCAAACGTTAGAGCTATAGAACCTAAATCCCCAAACAAAATAAAAATAAACAATTACCAAAAATATTTATCAATTAATAAATGAATATTAATGATCAAGTAATGATTCATTAATTTAAACTAAATTACTTTTCACCCTCTTACCCAAAAAACACCACAACACACACCTAAAAATATTTACACAATTTCCATAACTAATTTTACATTAATAAATTAATATCAATTAACAACAATTCATTAATTCATTTAAAAAAATTACTTCCCACCATTTACCACTATAAACCCCACAACTCACACATCAAAATAATTACACAATTGCCATATTTGAATTTTAATTAATTAATTAGCATTAATCAACAAATAATTAATTAATTTTAAATAAATTACCTCCCACCATATTCCCCTATAAATGCCACCTCCTATTTCTTGAAACGTGACACAATTAACATAATTAATTAAAAATTAATTAAATAATTAATTAATAACAATTAACAAGCAAAATATAAATAATTATTAATAAATTAATTCACACAATTAACACAAAATAAAAGAAATAAATATTATATAAAAAATATTAATAAATGTATTAAAATTAAATTACTTCCCACCCTACTCCCCTATCAACCCACAACCCGCTCCTAAAAAAATAACACAATTAACATAATTACCAATTAATTAATAATAATTAACAACCAATTAATACATAATTAATAATAAATTAATTCCCACAATTAACAATCTAAAATATTAAATAAATAAATATTATTTAATAAAAATATGAATAATGTAATTATAATTACATTACTTCCCACCCTATTCCTCTATAAACCCACAACCCGCTCCTTAAAAAATGACACAATTAACATATTTACCAATTAATTAATTAATAAAAATTAACAGCCAATTATTAATTAATTAATAATACTTTAATTCTCACAATTAACACTATAAAATCAAAATTAAATAAATACTAATAAATAAAAATTAATATTCAATTTATTATAATTAAATTACTTCCCACCCTATTCCCCTATAAACCCACAACCCGCTACGGAACTAAAACGCAAAATTTAATTAAAATAAAATTAATAACTTCTAAAAATGTAACACATATATTAAAAAACAAATGCAATACTTAGACAAAAAAATAGAGCACATACATTTAAATACATACTAAAATACGTAACACTAACTAAAAAAACGATATTTTTAACAACTATTTTCTTGCAAACGATATTAATGACCGATATTTTTAAAAATGATATTTCTTACCTTAAACTCGTTATTCTTGACCACGATATTCTGGCAGTCGATATTTCTGTATCTCGATATTCTGCACTCGATATTAGTGCAAGTCGACATTTCCAACTCGATATTCTGACTCTTTACCGTTAAGCTTCAATCAAACATCCAACTCAATCACTCCCCTTTGTGATCCGCGCCACAGCTAAAATGCAAAGATTTTGCTACCTTCTTCATAAAAAAATCAACAAAGATGGAGCATGATCTGCGGACTGCATTGGAGCACCTGCCGATCTTACCACATATCAGCCCCCACCCTCCTCAGCCTTTGGTGCCTCTGCTCGCTCCAATTAATACCCCCAAGAACAATGCCTCTTAGAGCTTATTCGAAACCTTGAAACACGATTCTAAAAACTCTTACAGCATTGAGACCATCCAACCCCTTCAGTGACCCTTTGCCATTGAATTTCTTCAGTGAGATTAAACCGTCCATACTCCCACTATGGGCCAAGATAGTTAATGCCTCACTGCTCCAAGGCTCTATCCCAGGCTGTCTAAAGCATGGACAGGTAACCTCTATTCTTTTAAAGCCTACTGCTGATCACGCCGCCATACACAACTTCCCCCCAATCTCCAACATTCCGTCCCTGGTGAAGCGCATAGAGAAATGCGTTCATGTCCAGCTGTGTAACCACATAGAACAATTCCAACTACTTGACCAATTTCAATCTGGCTTACGTCACGGTCATAGTACAGAATCCGCTCTAACTCACAATGTGGATGATGCGCTCAAAATGCTGGATCAGAATGATTCCTGCCTTCTGATCCTCCTCGACCTATTGTCAGCTCTCGATATGGTTAAACATGACTGCTTAGTCGACCTACTGGAGCATAGGATGGGGCTCTCATGGCATGTCCTAAACTATTTCTCCTCTTTTCTCCACAATAGAACTCAAAGGTTCAAGGTTAATCAGCCCCTATCTAATCCCTCACTGGTCACTCTAGGGGTACCACAAGGGTCCATGCTCTCACCAACTCTCTTCAACTTGTTCATGGAGCCTTTAACGGAAATTTTGAACCCATCCAACATCCATTATCACGTGTGCCGATGACATCCAACTGTACCTGAAAGTCTCCTCCCCAGAAGATAGGTCCCTCAACACCACTCTACTGAAAGCCCAAAACTGGCTGACTCTCAATCACCTTAAATTAAACGCTCTAAAAATGGAATTCCTCTTAATCACCCCCCCAGTCACACGTCATCAGTGAATGGATGAATCAGCGAACAGCTCTTAACTGCATAACACGCATCATTGACTCCACGAGTCTGCTGGGGGTAATGCAGATAAGAGTTTGAACACGCAAAAGCACATTAGTGCTCTCACCAAAGGAGAGAACCTCCAAATAAGCATCTTAAGGACAATAAAACCTCCCCCCCGTGACTTCAAATCTGCTGTTCAAACGCTAGTGATCTCCAAGTTGGACCATGGAAGCGCACCCCTCTGCGGCCTCCCTAGATCTAAGACGGCTCCAATAAGGGCCTCTCTTGACTCGGCTGCTAGACTCATCACTGGCTCTAAAAGATACCACCATATCACGCCGGAGCTGAAATCCCTAAACTGGCTCCCATATAAAGAAAGGATACAACTGAAGATTGCTTGCATGACCCATAAAGCCTTACACTTTAACACCCCGATACACCTCGCACACAAACGTCCTCTAGAAGTGCCAGCGCCCTACTGCTGAGGCCGCAGAAATTCCATAAAAAGAAACTTATGATCGAGTTTTCTCGGGTATTGCCCAGAAAATTTGAAACTCCCTGCCCCCTGAAATGTGGCAAACCCCTCAACAACATCTTTCAAAAAGGAAGCTAAAGCGTTATTGATGAACAAATTCTTGCCCTAGAACCTCCCCGACCCTTGTTTTTTTATCTGACTTTTAGGATTGCATCTTGATTTGTGGGTTTCAGAGAGTAACTTACTTACTTTTGTACTTTTTGTATTTACTTTTGTTGTTAGATCCCTAGCTTCCTTCTTTAATATATTTGTAAAGTGCTTCACATATTCCTGATCCGCTAATCTCCAGGCCCGCTCTGACACATTTCCCCCACCCTTTGCACATTCCTCAACTGTCTATGATTAGTCCTTGTTCTGTTGGCCTACAGTTTTTCTCCTCCTGTACCTTTCGATTATCCTGTTGTCTGATCTATATGCCTACTCTTTATCGCTCAATTGTAAAGCGCTCTGATACCCCCCTGGGTCTTGTTCGCGCTATATAAAACATTTTAAATAAATACATTGTGGGGAGGAGAGTTAAAGTGCCTGCGGCTGTTGTGCTCTTTTCTGGAGCAGGGCGATAGAGGATTTTGGGTGAGGCCTCGAGAGAGCACAGAGAAGGTGACCACCATCTTGAGATGCGGACCACGCCACTCTTGATTTTTGATTCGGTCTGTACTTTAACTGCAAGTAGACATGCCTTAGGATTCTATAATATTTCAACCCCAAAGTCGACAAGAAGTTGTCACACATGTGCGTCCAATATTTCCTTATTATTGGGCAGCTCCAGACCATAAGTGAATAGTCTGTAACAGTGAATTTATGTCTAGTACAATTGCCACTATTGTGTCATTTAGATTGTGTCATGTGCCGTTGTGCTCCGGGATCTCAGGCGACCTGTGATACCATTGACCACCCTACACTTCTAGACAGGGTTGGGAAGGCCGGAGTCGCAGGGAAAGCCCTGGATTGGATGAGTTCCTTATTAAAGGAACGAACATTTCAGGGCTTTGACAAAGATTGCTCAATGGAAATCTTGCCCGTCACCTGTGGGGTTCTGAGGGGCCTCACTTAGTACTACGTCATTCAACATATATCTGCAACCACTGGCGGATATTATAGCTCCCTCTGGGATCTCCGTAGTCTCCTGGTTGTCTTTCTTACCCCAGACCCAGATCCTTTAACATCCACCCTCGGGCCTCGCCTGGAGGTGATAGCCAGCTGGACGAGCAAGTCTTGCCTTAAGCTCAACAGAGCTAGCACAGAATGAATTATTCTTCGGACCAACCCCTCTATCCAACAAGGCCTGCTTGGCCTACTCACCTCGCCACCCCCACCTCCAGCCCCTAAGGCTGTCATGAAAAGCTTGGTGATGTGGCTCAAAGATACCTTGACAATGGAAGCCCAGGCCACCAAAACCTACGGCAGTTGTTTTGGATTGTTGCGAATATTGCGCAAGATTCAGCCCCTGCTCCCACCAGACCTGAAGACAGGTGGTGGATTATGGAAATTCACTTTACCTGGGGTCTCCTAAAGGAGGTACCCAGAAACTCCTGGTTGTGCAACATGCGGCTGCATGCTTGCAGATTACTTGGAATTCCTAGATCTCAGTCAGCCATGCAGGGATTGTAACCCCGGCCCCCTGACATACCTCTGTAAACAAAATTGTTGTCCAGAGATTTTCATTTCTGTTTTCGTGTTTTTGGATCATTAGAGAAGTAATTTAGCTTGGGTAGACATTGCTAATCCAGCCAAATGTTTCTGGACGACATTTTTAAAAATGGTGGAAGTGTTCCAGTGATGATGTAATATTTAAAAAACCATGAGACCTATGTCCTTCATTTTGGTGTCAACACATAGGTTTTTGGGGTCAAGTAGTCTTATAGAGACAGAAAATAACTCCTCAGAGCGACCCTTCCACCATTTTCAAAAATAGCAGCTATAATAGAGGAAGAAGAGATGTATAGAAATGAAACAAATAATAATGGTTTTTAATCCTAATATGTAAACATCAAACAATGCTTATGACCTGAATATGAAAAAATAATAATGTTTATTACTCCTGTTTTAGACACATTTCCATAGTTCACTTTATTTGTTTCGCAAACGCTTGTGGTACATTTACAGAAAGTTAAATATTTGAGAAGAGCATATCGACAGGGACATCTTTTTATAGCACAGGCTTTGCAAATACATATACATGTAAGGTCTGTGGGTAGAGGCTTTGAACATTTTGTAGGGTTTAGCACCCCATCAGTATCTTGCCAACCAAATTCACACGCATGATCCAAAACATTTAGACATCTTCTGATCAAGTAGAACGTTCTCTTAATGTGCCCATGCACAGAAAAGGACGTCGGTGGAATGTCACTTAGCAGGACTGCTCTCTGAAACTCATTGTACCGAAGATCGTCAAATGTGTGACAGTCAGAACTCACTTTCCACACATGCACAAGGTATCGTCTTTAAAGTCACATTCTTCTTCTGTCTCAGCAAATCCTTTTAGACACTTTACAGGTTCAGTATTTTTGTATTTATTGTTAACTGTACAATTAATTAAAATCATTACAGTAAAAGCAATCAACATGTTGCAGCTAAAAACAATGAATAGAAAACATTTAAAATTTTGGGTAAAAAGGAATTTGCCGCCCTTCCCCAGTTCGACCACAATCAGCCTTCCCCATGGATTGTGGATGCAGTGGTGTAGCTTTATGGCAATCCGAAACCCCGCATTGTTCTATAAGGATGGATAACATTGTGCAACTGTGGCAGGTACCCGTTGACCTCTGGTCCGTGTTCCTGTGAGGCACTGTCCTAGGGAGGGTGCTAGAAGTGCGGAAAAGCGTCAATGCACATTTGAGACCACCTCGTTGTTGTTCCTTGGGTTTGTAGAGCATTGCTCCGAAGTTTTGTTTCGTTCATTTGCCGTTTTTAAGGCGATCCTGATGCGGTGAATGAATTTCCCCAGTCTTGCTAGGATCATTGTGCTAGACTTGGAAAAGCACATGGCTGACGCTTCGCTACAGGATTTTGTTCCATAGATGGTACAGATTGGACGCAGTAGTTGCCTTCGATCGTCAATGAGATTCGGGCAACAGCATAAGAGGTGCAGCCACGATTCCTTCTTGTATGGGCAGAGTCTGCAGTTTGTGGCGTCTCCCCTTCGGGCCCATGCCGGATTGAAGTCCACAATTCCTAGAGTGATTAATCTCATGGACAATATTTTACTTCGGGTTGATGGAGTGAGAGCGTCATTTAGGTAGACCTGGGCTTTGCCTGCCGTATAGGAGCTATTTAGCGGGTCTAGGTGTGGGCTTGAACGGAGGGATTTGCAATCAAGGTCGAATGAAATTTCGCCCACTTGTTTGTTTATAGCTCTTTTCCAGGTGATCATTGGAATTTCTGGCCTCGGTATGCTCTCTTCCACTATGTTCAGTGTCTTGATTGCTTTATGCAGGGCGGTGTGCCAGAGCGTACGTGGCTCTTCGAAAATTATTCTCAGTTGGTGTTTTAGTGAATTCGCTGGGGCCCTTAAAATCCTGAGATAAAGTTTTATAAAATCCCCCTGGCACATCAAGTCAGGCCTCGCCACGCCTAATTCCAGCCTTAGCCTTGCATTCCTTGCTGACCTCGGAATTTGAAGCACAGTTTTATATGCTTTAGATTGTATTGAGTTTAGGCTAGCGTGCTGTGACCCTGGGAAGGCAAGGTGGCCATAGCTGATTGCTGGCAGAAGTTTCACTTTTAGAACTTTCAATATTGGGCCAGCAGTCGGGCTGATCAGGTGGTGGTTTAGTTGCTTGAGTAGATGTATCACCATGTTAGCCTTAGTACTCTGGTGTTTCAAGTGGGCCTTCGCATTTGCCCGTTCCGTCAGCTAGACCCCCAGGTAATTGTATGACTCTGCCGTTTTGATTTGCAAGTTGCCCATTTGCCATTGCACTTTCTTTTTCTGATGGTAGGTCCCGAAGATGACGACCTTGGTCTTTCCTTGGTTTACTGTCAGGTTGTTGATTCTGTTGAAGTGAGTTAGTGCAGTTAGGGCTCTTTGTAGGCCCACCTTCGTGTGATCCATTATTGCTGTATCGTCGGCGTATTGGAGCACCGGCAGCCTCATGTTTCCTAGTCTCGGCGCTATTAGGCAGGCTCCTTTTAGGGCGTCCCCCAGGTCCGCCGTGTATAGGTTAAACAGAATGGGTGCCAGCACGCACCCTTGCTTCAGCCCATTCTCTGTGATTATTTTCGAGGACACTGTGCTGGTGCTGGTTTTGACTCTTACCCAGGTGTCCTCATAGAGCGATCTTATTGCCTTCAATAGGTTTGGAGGAATGCCCCAGTTTTCTAGTTTCCACCATAATCTTCTGCGAACAACTTTGTCGAATGCTGTGCTGTAATCCACAAAGCAACAGAAGAGTGGGGGGTGGTTCTTCCGGGTAGCCTGGGCGGACAGGTGGGTCAGTGCCAGTACATTGTCCATAGTCGATGCCTGTGACCTGAAGCCAGTCTGGTATGGAGGCATAATGCTGTTTTCCTCCACCCACTCCTCCAAGTCCTTTAGTAGCAGGCGGGCGTAGGCCTTGGCCTCAAGGTCGAGTAGGGCAATAAGCCTATAATTTGATGGCTTTAGGCGGTCTTCTTTTTTAAAGATAGGGACCAAGATGGAGCCCCTCCAGGAATCAGGCGTTGTTGCTGTCTGGAAAGTGTGATTGTATAGGGGAGTTAATATTGCAGCCCAAAAGTCGGGGGCCTTTTTGAAGACCGGCGCTGGGATCCCGTTTGGCCCAGGGGCCCCGTCGTTCTTCATGTTCTTGATGATCTTGATGACCATTTGAGGGTTTACTGGGCTGTTACTACACTTTGTGTGACCACCGGCGATCTATTCCCGTCAGACCGGTTGCAATGGCTGGCTTTCGTACCTTCTGGCGTGATGTACGGTTGCCAGTCTGGGCCATCCCCTCCGCGGGCCCCGTCTGAGCTATCTTTATGTGCGGGGGTAGTTGTGTAAAGCTGTTTGACATAAATCAGCCAGTCCTTTTCTGCTACTCCGTTCTCTCTTGAGATTCCTCTGCTGCTCAGTTGGTTTATGTGTCTCCACAAATGCGCTGGGTTCTTCTGCTTTAGCAGGGAGAAAACTTTGAGCCATTCCCTTTCCCTGGTGGCGTTTTTGTGTTCCCATATTTTCTTCCTTAGTGCTGCCCTCAATGGTTCAGTAGTTAAAGCTCCAAGTTTTGTTCCAATGTTGCTTATAGTGCCATCACCTGTAAGAATATGTGTCTTGATAAGAACACTGGGCATCTCTGGGTCAAGTTTCTTGTACAGAATATGAAGCGGGATTAAGTGTCTATTCTTGCCTGTTCCATAACTTATCCTTAACTCTCACAATCCTTGACTTATAAACATTGCAGCAAATCTAAGAAGCACAACAATAACATCTGTGTCATTTGACAACACAAGAACTCAATTGGAAGCATTTCAAACAGCCCCCTCAACATGTGGCACAACGCGAATGACAGCTTCAACCAATTTGCTGTGAAGTTCTTGAACAGTATGGCCCGTACCTTTTGAATATATCTCTGCAGGCACCAACTCCTCATTGACAATCATTCCAGTTGCAATAATTGGACATACAGGGGCCGATTACGATCTCGGCCGGTAGTGCTCCGAATCGGATTTGGATTCACAGGATCCGATTCGGAGCCCTGTTTCCCGACCGAATCGGACGCGGGTCCGGCCGAGCGAGTACGATGCAAGCACCCGCGAAATCGCCGACCGACTCGAACGCGGCTTCAACACGCTCCGACCGACTCGCAGGGACACGACTCGCACCGCGCTATGGAGACGTTTCCCGGCCGGGTAAGTACGATGCGCGCCACGAGCAGTCCGATCGACTCGCGCCGTCCGGCTCGACAAAGCTGTCGGAGCCGGACTTTGGGGGTCCGCGTCGGACCCCCCGGTATGCGTAGGCGCATGAGTCGCACACAGGGGGGACCCATGGGTCCCCCCTACCTGTGCATGTATGCCGCGATGCGCATGGACGCGTACACGCTGTAGGGGGCGCCCTTGTCCGCCTCGCACCCATTGAGTCAATGGGAGCCCGCGTACGCGTTGTACGACAGGCTCCCATTGACTTCAATGGGAGTCCGACCGAATCAAGTCCGATTGCATGCAAACGCATCGTACTCGTTCGGTCGGACTGCTAGGGTCCGATTCGGTTGGAATTCTCTCCGGGTCCGGCTCGGTCGGAGAGAATTCCGGCCCGAATCGGAATCGGCCCTCAGTGTTCACTGAAGCATCAGCAATGTTTTGGTGAGTTAACATCTGCAAGTTCATCTCGTTCGATGTTGATGAACAGAATTGATCAAGTTGCACAAGTGTAGGTGTCTAAATTTTTGATGTAGGCAAGGTCAATTGTCCCACTTGTAGACATTCGTCTCATTCTCTCACATTCTTTGACAGATAGTTCAAGATAACTGTCAAAGACCATGTGCAGTTCTTGCAAGGTGCACACTGACTTTGATATCTGTAGAACAGTCTTAACGACCTCCCCGAAGCTCTGCATGGATGAAATATTGACTATTCGCAATTGTGACATATAGTCCACAACAACAGCAGTTTTCAATGAGGACACCTTTTCGAATTGAAATTCTTCAGGTGAAAGTTTTTTCAAGCTCTTGTGTGTGCTTCACTGGTTTGGTTACGGCATCTCCATCAAATAATGCGTTTGTTGGAAGAATATCATGCGACAGAATGTCCTTGATCTATTCACCCTTTTCTTTTGCTACATCCATCTCTCTATGTGCTCGCAAAAGTTGTTCTTTCGTAACCTGTTTTGTAGTGGCTGGATGGACAAAACTCTTACTATCACAATTAAAGCGTGGAAGTTTAGCTTTAGTGATTAAGTCAAACAGCTTTTTCTCTTTCAATACAGTTCTGCATATAGTTTCGATCCATGTTCCAGGACATCTAGTAGACGTGTCTTTATATCGTTATCTCATTTAATCAAAGGAGGGGGGGAGAAGCAGAGATTCATTCGGCTTCTGTTAGGTATAGAAGAAATCAGAAGAGAATGAATCACACATTCTGTTATTACCAGGGTCTAGGGTTCGGGTATGTTGAAGAGCCTCATTCACATGCGACAAGCGGTGCGGTATATCTTGGTTCTCTGCCCTGTCGGCTATGTGAGTAGCCTCATCATTGGGTCTTTCATCACTCGAACACTGGGTTCTCCAAGTGATCTCCTTTTTCACCCGGAGGTGGAACGTCTGGTTTTATGACAGTTGTGATAAAAAGTGCGAAATTGTTCTAGCGTAGTGTAAGTTAAAATTCACAAAAATAACGGAAGCCCTTTTGTCTCAGGCATTGGTTCTATATTAGAACCTTTATCTCAATTTGTCGACCACTGCCTGAGACCACTGGTACAAAATACTCCTACATACCTAAAAGACACACAGGATCTCCTGAATCAACTCAAAGCCCAGACATTTCAGGAAGGGACAACATGCATGGTAGGACTCGATATAGAGAGCTCCTACATGAGCCTACCACAGGAGGCTGCTATACAAACCATAGAAGATATCCTCTTTAAACAACAATGGAGTCACAACACCCCTAGACATTTCATCATGGAATGTTGCCATCTAGCGCTGACAGAAAACTATTTTGTATATGAAGGAACCCTGTACCTCCAAACCCACGGTGCATCCATGGGCAGTACATTCGCTCCAGGTTTGGCAGGCCTCTATGTCAGTACCTTTGAGGACAAACTCATCCTAAACTACACCAACCCCTTCAGAATTAAGATTCTATTCTGGAAGCGCTATATAGACAACGTGCTAATGATTTGGACGGGAACACTGAATACTCTACCAGAATTTCATCAATGGCTGAATACACGACACAAATTCCTCAGGTTCACCTACACAGCGAGCGAACCTCAACTAGACTTCCTGGACATTACCATCTACATAGAAGGCGGTAACATCAACACAAAAACCTTCTACAAACCCACAGCAAAAAACAGTCTGCTGTCCTACAACAGTTTTCATCCTCGTCCTCTAAGAGAAAATCTTCCTAATAGCCAATTTCTGCACATCAGGCGAAACTGCAACAACATACAGGATTACAAGGCACAAGCAAAAGATCTGAGACAAAAGCTTAGACAACAAAAATATTCAGACAAAGTCATACAGAAATTGCCAGAAAAGAGCTCAACACCAACATTGGGACAACCTCCTAGAAACCAATAACAAAGAAAATAACCCAGATGTCCTGACGTGCGTCACAACCTACAGTACTGTCACCAATTTGGTGAAAAAAGCAGTCAATAAACACTGGCGTATCTTAACAT
Source organism: Calotriton arnoldi (assembly GCA_963921515.1). Lineage (NCBI taxonomy): Eukaryota > Metazoa > Chordata > Amphibia > Caudata > Salamandridae > Calotriton > Calotriton arnoldi. The sequence continues at coordinate 374,217 of CAWUFW010012057.1, read as the reverse complement.
CAGTAACATTTAACTGGCCAAAACCAAGGTTTGCCAACAAAAGAACTAGGAATATCCGGCACTTGCTAGTCCACACAAGACCACCACAAAAAATACCCACGGAAGAAACAGTGACTACAATGTGGAACTTACCACCCATCCTTGGTCATTACTCATACGGATCTTGTTTCGTTTGCAAACTCACTAAAGCCATCAAGAGTCTAAAACTGAGTGAAAAGTTTGAGTGGACGATCAAATACCACACCAATTGCAATACAACTCATGTTGTTTACATGATTACCTGTCCCTGCAGCCTTAAGTACATTAGCATGACCTGCAGAAAAGCAAAACAGAGGACCTGTGAGCACCGGAGTAACGTCAAATCTGGGAAATCCACCACCCGGATGAGCACTCACTTTCTTAACATGAAACACACCACCGAGGACATTCAATGGGTCATTTTGGAAACCCTGACCACGAAGAACAACAATGCAGAGCGCATCCTCTTTGAAAAGGACCAGCAGTGGGTCTACTGTCTGAAGACCTATGAACATGGCCTAAATGATAATATATCTTGGCTCTCTGTAATACACTGAAAGTCCCAGTTCAAACATCAAAACAACTATATATCAGAATAACAAACTATGCATAATACAGCATAAGACCATGTCACCCCCCAGAGGCCAGACCCAGTTCTATACTAATAAGAGGTACGTCACCTCTGAGGAATGACAGCGGACTCACCATAACAACACACCCTAATAACATATGGTGCCATCTTAAGCGTCACTGAGTCACCCCATCTAGGTGATCTATTGACCACTTTCAAAACAAAGACATCTGTTTCGACCTTTTTTTGACTTTCACCAATCCTTTTTACTAAAGAAAATAAAAATTCTTTTTGGTTTTTTGTGAAGTGCTACCTGGAGTGATTTTACAGATCCTTTTTACAAATTTATTTTCTTCAATAATTCTTGTATTTTTTCATAACATATCACTCCCACCACATAACCATCCAGTCTTTCTTCCATTTTTACCACATTCATGAGGTCAAAATAGCACTAACTTCCCGCCCGCCCTAACCAATTCCGGGGCAATAAGGACAGAGTCAGCACAAGCGCGACCAGGAGCTCAACAAGGTAATATGATTTTAATCTCTCTCCCCTGGCAATTCCACCCGCCTGTCCTCATACACAACGATTTGTTTTACCAGAGCGAGATTCCTTTGCGACCCCGTAGGAGCCAAATTGTTCTCTTACAAAAGGTAAATGTTCTTTCTTTAATACAATAGCAACCCACTGTCACACCTCCGTTACATTGGCAACGTCTTCACCTGCCTGCGCTCTATCACGTCACCAGTGTATAACCGCAGACAGACACCCTCAAAGCACTTTAACCTGCCATCATGTAAGAGGCATGATACGGCCGATAGCGAACCTTCAAGGAATAGGCCCGGGTCACAGTAAACGTGACTTGACCAAGCGCGCTGAACACGAGGAACACACAAATAATATGTAAATCTATCGCCCGCTCTACATTTAAGGTATAGCCTTGCGATACTTTCGACACCACGCACCAAAATTTAATCCCCTGCAATAATTTTGCGTGCCTCGCACATTAAGCATTTGAGACCGTTACAGAATCACAATTAACGTGACATAACCATGTGCATTGAACAAAATATATGTTACTCATTGTAATCCTGTCGCCCCGAACAACATTTAAGGGCTAGCCAGGCGTATATCGTAATTTTAATTACTTCCTATAATTTTGCGCGATGCGCACATAACGGGTATGTACTAGAAGATATGTATTTACATTTGGTCCTCCTAGTCGTCCTGCAGTAACTGAGAACACGCTCACCATCATACCGCAAGTATTGTCTCACATCCAGGACTAACGTTAACATTGCTTAGATTGGCACCAAAACCATCCCATTCTGCAAGCCAAACCTCACGTATTTTGGGCACTGCTATATTACTTTTACAAAAATGGGTTTCGTGATATGAAGATGTTTCAATAAGAACCATCACTTTGTCCTTGACATGATACCATCCTCCAGATCCTATGAATGAAATGCACTCCAAGCAGCATTACCGACAGCGCTTCTTCATCCTCACTACTAAAGAGGACGGATCTCAACCACACGCGCTTTACAGTTGCACTAAACTATTTCAGGCTTTATTCACAAACTCATCTAGATATTTTGTGATACAAATCATGCCCACCACTAAACCTTCCCAGTTCCAGCTTCACTAAGTTAATTTTGCTAAAACAGAACATGATAATACCTATATCGCAATGTATGAAATGTATTTCTATCTGTACTGTCTTTTATCTCTCCAGAGTTATAGACTAAATCAGCAACCAATACTCTAAAATGAAGACGAGCGAATGAGCTCAACGAAGATTGGTGAGTAACCTACTTACCGACCATAGGCTATTTTTGATAATAGCCAACTACGATCTGGTCCTGAAGAAGGCCCACAGACCCGTGAGGGCTACTAAGGGCTGAAACATGTCGACCTTCCACGAACTATCACCAGGTGCAGTGGAATAGTAGGACTTCCAGCAGAGCACCACCCTACACTTTTTAATCTTGCCCCATCCTCAGTAATTAAAGATTCAAACTGAGGACAGGAGGCATTTTTAACTTACACTTCGCTCGAACACTTTTGCACTTTTTATGACAACTGTCATAAAACCAGACGGTCCACCTCCGGGTGAAAAAGGAGATCACTTGGAGAACCAAGTGTTCGAGTGATAAAAGACCCAATAATGAGGCTACTCACATAGCCGTCAGGGCGGAGAACCAAGATATACCGCACCACTTGTTGCATGTGAATGAAGGTCTTCCACATACCAGAACCCTAGACCCTGGTAATAACAGAATTTGTGAATCATTCTCCTCTGATTTCCTTTATATCGATATCCACATATTGCTTGGTAATGAAGTTGTGTAGTCACACAGGCTCAGTCATTTCAAAGGGGTTTCCTTGCTGCTGCATGAAATGAAGAAGGCTGTCAACATGTTTATTAAATCGTTACCCTCTCTTTCCCACAATTCTGTGGTGAGGAACAGTTTCAGGATGGTACATTCATTATGAATTTGTCATCTCTCTGAAAACATTGCAAATTGAAAGGACTTCATGGTAAACTAGCTGCCATTGAGCAACATATTAACTTTTACAGTCTGACCAGCAATTCCCTTGGAGCTTTTCTGTGATCTCTGGATTATCTGTTCCAGTTTCATATCTGGAGCAACAGCATTGAACCTTCCCTCTCTGTCTTTCACCACAAAATGTGGTATTTTATTCAAAAATGTCTTTGGATGAATGTACTGTTACGATTCACTCTCTGTGCTCTCGTGCTCACCACCTGGGGGACGAATTGTGGGGCTTTCCAGTATTCTAATATGCTTCCAGACACTCCCCTGTATGCATATCCTGACTTCCAGGCATTTGGACATCATTTAGGAATTGACATCCATTCCCAATCCATGCCGGGTTTTGTGGAAGCCATCCTGCTCATGCCGGAAACTCCATTACCTACAATCCCCTGCTCACTGCTTTGTCTCCACCCCTGTGGGCCAAGGATGGGTGAAGGAATTCAGCTCACCTGTGGCTGGCTGCTGCTAGCCTTCTTACACCTGATGCATGTGATTACTGTGAGCTCTTTTAAGCCCCAGCTCCCTTCAGCCCAGTGTTGGTCATTGTAGCTGTATACCGGTGAGACCGATCCTTGTTTCCAGTGCTCCCTGAGCTTTTGATATTCCTTGATTCCTGAGCTGTAGTTAATCCTTGTTTCCTGAGTTCCTGAGCTATAGCTATTCCTTGTGCCTGAATTAGCACTGCCTGCAGTGCTACCTTGTTTCCTGAATTCCTGAGCTATAGTTATTCTTTGTTCCTGTTCCTGGGCTTCAGCTATTTCTTGTTCCTGATTTGCACAGCTGGCAGTGCTCTCTTGACTCCTTGTTTCCTGAGCTGTAGCTATTTCCTGTTTCCTTGAACCAGCACTGCCTGCAGTGCTACCTTGACTCCTGAAGCTTTAGTAATTCCCTGTTCCTGAACCAGCGCTGCCTGCAGTGCTACCGTGACTCCTGAGCTTTAGTAATTCCCTGTTCCTGAACCAGCACTGCCTGCAGTGCTACCTTGACTCCTGAAGCTTTAGTAATTCCCTGTTCCTGAACCAGCGCTGCCAGCAGTGCTACCTTGACTCCTGAGCTTTAGTAATTCCCTGTTCCTGAACCAGCACTGCCTGCAGTGCTACCTTGACTCCTGAAGCTTTAGTAATTCCCTGGTCCTGTACCAGCACTGCCTGCAGTGCTACCTTGACTCCTGAAGCGTTAGTAATTCCCTGTTCCTGAACCAGCACTGCCTGCAGTGCTACCTTGACTCCTGAGCTTTAGTAATTCCCTGTTCCTGAACTAACACTGCCTGCAGTGCTACCTTGACTCCTGAAGCTTTAGTAATTATCTGTTCCTGAACCAGCACTGCCTGCAGTGCTACCTTGACTCCTGAAGCTTTAGTAATTCCCTGTTCCTGAACCAGCACTGCCTGCAGTGCTACCTTGACTCCTGAGCTTTAGTAATTCCCTGTTCCTGAACTAACACTGCCTGCAGTGCTAACTTGACTCCTGAAGCTTTAGTAATTCCCTGTTCCTAAACCAGCACAGCCTGCAGTGCTACCTTGACTCCTGAAGCTTTAGTAATTCCCTGTTCCTGAACCAGCACTGCCTGCAGTGCTACCTTGACTCCTGAGCTCTAGTAATTTCCCTATTCCTGAACCAGCGCTGCCTGCAGTGCTCCCTTGACTCCAGAGCTTTAGTAATTCCCTGTTCCTGAACCAGCACTGCCTGTAATGCTGCCCAGACTCCTGAAGCTTTAGTAATTCCCTGTTCCTGAACCAGCACTGCCTGCAGTGCTACCTTGACTCCTGAAGCTTTAGTAATTCCCTGTTCCTGAACTAGCACTGCCTGCAGTGCTCCCTTGACTCCCGAGCTTTAGTAATTCCCTGTTCCTGAACCAGCACTGCCTGTAGTGCTGCCCAGACTCCTGAAGCTTTAGTAATTCTCTGTTCCTGAACCAGTACTGCCTGCAGTGCCACCTCGACTCCTGAGCTTTAGTAATTCTCTGTTCCTGAACCAACGCCGCCTGCAGTGCCACCTTGACTCCTGAGCCTTAGCTCAATTCTTGTTCCTGAACCAGCACTGCCTGCAGTGCTACCTTGACTCCTGAGCCTTAGCTCAATTCTTGTTCCTGCCCCAGCACTGCCTGCAGTGCTACCTTGACTCCTGAGCCTTAGCTCAATTCTTGTTCCTGAACCAGCACTGCCTGCAGTGCTACCTTGACTCCTGAGCCTTAGCTCAATTCTTGTTCCTGCCCCAGCACTGCCTGCAGTGCTACCTTGACTCCTGAACTTTAGTAATTCTCTGTTCCTGAACCAACACTGCCTGCAGTGCTACCTTGACTCCTGAGCCTTAGCTCAATTCTTGTTCCTGCCCCAGCACTGCCTGCAGTGCTACCTTGACTCCTGAAGCTTTAGTAATTCCCTGTTCCTGAACCAGCACTGCCTGCAGTGCTACCGTGGCTCCTGAAGCTTTAGTAATTCCCTGTTCCTGAACTTGCACTGCCTGCAGTGCAACTTTGACTCCCAAGATTTAGTAATTCCCTGTTCCTGAACTAGCACTGCCTGCAGTGCTCCCTTGACTCCTGAAGCTTTAGTAATTCCCTGTTCCTGAACCAGCACTGCCTGCAGTGCTCCAGTGGCTCCTGAAGCTTTAGTAATTCCCTGTTCCTGAACCAACACTGCCTGCAGTGCTACCTTGACTCCTGAAGCTTTAGTAATTCACTGTTCCTGAACCAGTACTGCCTGCAGTGCTACCGTGACTCCTGAGCTTTAGTAATTCTCTGTTCCTGAACCAGCACTGCCTGCAGTGCTACCTTGACTCCTGAAGCTTTAGTAATTCCCTGTTCCTGAACCAGCACTGCCTGCAGTGCTACCTTGACTCCTGAGCTTTAGTAATTCCCTGTTCCTGAACCAGCACTGCCTGCAGTGCTACCTTGACTCCTGAAGCTTTAGTAATTCCCTGTTCCTGAACCAGCACTGCCTGCAGTGCTACCTTGACTCCTGAGCTTTAGTAATTCCCTGTTCCTGAACCAGCACTGCCTGCAGTGCTACCTTGACTCCTGAAGCTTTAGTAATTCCCTGTTGCTGAACCAGCACTGCCTGCAGTGCTACCTTGACTCCTGAGCCTTAGCATTCCTCGTTCCTGACCTGCAGCAGTTTCCCTTCTCCTGAACTAGCACTGCCTGCAGTGCTACCTTGACTCCTGAGCTTTAGTAATTCCCTGTTCCTGAACCAGCACTGCCTGCAGTGCTACCTTGACTCCTGAAGCTTTAGTAATTCCCTTTTCCTGAACCAGCACTGCCTGCAGTGCTACCTTGACTCCTGGGCTTTAGTAATTCTCTGTGATTGAACCAGCACTGCCTGCAGTGCTACCTTGACTCCTGAGCTTTAGTAATTCTCTGTTCCTGAACCAGCACTGCCTGCAGTGCTACCTTGACTCCTGAAGCTTTAGTAATTCCCTGTTCCTGAACCAGCACTGCCTGCAGTGCTACCTTGACTCCTGAAGCTTTAGTAATTCCCTGTTCCTGAACCAGCACTGCCTGCAGTGCTACCTCGACTCCTGAGCTTTAGTAATTCTCTGTTCCTGAACCAACGCCGCCTGCAGTGCCACCTTGACTCCTGAGCCTTAGCTCAATTCTTGTTCCTGAACCAGCACTGCCTGTAGTGCTACCTTGACTCCTGAGCCTTAGCTCAATTCTTGTTCCTGCCCCAGCACTGCCTGCAGTGCTACCTTGACTCCTGAGCCTTAGCTCAATTCTTGTTCCTGAACCAGCACTGCCTGCAGTGCTACCTTGACTCCTGAGCCTTAGCTCAATTCTTGTTCCTGCCCCAGCACTGCCTGCAGTGCTACCTTGACTCCTGAACTTTAGTAATTCTCTGTTCCTGAACCAGCACTGCCTGCAGTGCTACCTTGACTCCTGAACTTTAGTAATTCTCTGTTCCTGAACCAACACTGCCTGCAGTGCTACCTTGACTTCTGAGCCTTAGCTCAATTCTTGTTCCTGCCCCAGCACTGCCTGCAGTGCTACCTTGACTCCTGAAGCTTTAGTAATTCCCTGTTCCTGAACTTGCACTGCCTGCAGTGCAACTTTGACTCCCAAGCTTTAGTAATTCCCTGTTCCTGAACTAGCACTGCCTGCAGTGCTCCCTTGACTCCTGAAGCTTTAGTAATTCCCTGTTCCTGAACCAGCACTGCCTGCAGTGCTCCAGTGGCTCCTGAAGCTTTAGTAATTCCCTGTTCCTGAACCAACACTGCCTGCAGTGCTCCCGTGGCTCCTGAAGCTTTAGTAATTCCCTGTTCCTGAACGAACACTGCCTGCAGTGCTACCTTGACTCCTGAAGCTTTAGTAATTCTCTGTTCCTGAACCAGCACTGCCTGCAGTGCTACCTTGACTCCTGAGCCTTAGCTCAATTCTTGTTCCTGCCCCAGCACTGCCTTCAGTGCTACCGTGACTCCTGAGCTTTAGTAATTCTCTGTTCCTGAACCAGCACTGCCTGCAGTGCTACCTTGACTCCTGAAGCTTTAGTAATTCCCTGTTCCTGAACCAGCACTGCCTGCAGTGCTACCTTGACTCCTGAAGCTTTAGTAATTCCCTGTTCTTGAACCAGTACTGCCTGCAGTGCTACCGTGACTCCTGAGCTTTAGTAATTCCCTGTTCCTGAACCAGCACTGCCTGCAGTGCTACTTTGACTCCTGAAGCTTTAGTAATTCCCTGTTCCTGAACCAGCACTGCCTGCAGTGCCACCTTGACTCCTGAGCTTTAGTAATTCCCTGTTCCTGAACTAACACTGCCTGCAGTGCTACCTTGACTCCTGGGCGTTAGTAAATCCCAGTTCCTGAACCAGCACTGCCTGCAGTGCTACCTTGACTCCTGAAGCTTTAGTAATTCCCTGTTCCTGAACCAGCACTGCCTGCAGTGCTACCTTGACTCCTGAAGCTTTAGTAATTCCCTGTTCCTGAACCAGTGCCGCCTGCAGTGCCACCTTGACTCCTGAAGCTTTGGTATTTCCCTGTTCCTGATCCAGCACTGCCTGCAGTGCTACCTTGACTTCTGAGCCTTAGCTCAATTCTTGTTCCTGAACCAACACTGCCTGCAGTGCTACCTTGACTCCTGAGCCTTAGCTCAATTCTTGTTCCTGCCCCAGCACTGCCTGCAGTGCTACTGTGGCTCCTGAAGCTTTAGTAATTCCCTGTTCCTGAACTAGCACTGCCTGCAGTGCTACCTTGACTCCTGAGCCTTACCATTCCTTGTTCCTGACCTGCAGCAGTTTCCCTTCTCCTGAACTAGCACTACGTGCAGTGCTACCTTGACTCCTGAGCCTTAGCATTCCTTGTTCCTGAACTGCAGCAGTTTCCCTTGTTCCTGAACTAGCACTGCCTGCAGTGCTACCTTGACTCCTGAGCCTTACCATTCCTTGTTCCTGACCTGCAGCAGTTTCCCTTCTCCTGAACTAGCACTACGTGCAGTGCTACCTTGACTCCTGAGCCTTAGCATTCCTTGTTCCTGAACTGCAGCAGTTTCCCTTGTTCCTGCTACTTTGACTCCTGAGCCTTAGCATTCCTTGTTCCTGAACTGCAGCAGTTTCCCTTCTCCTGAACTAGCACTACCTGCAGTGCTACTTTGACTCCTGAGCTTTTGCTCAATTCTTGTTCCTGGCCCAGCTCTGCCTTCTATGCTACTTTGTTTTCTTGATTCCTGACCCTGCACTATTCTAGTATACCCTTGTAGCCTCCCCTTCTGTATATCCTTTTCCAGTCCCTGCCTTTCTTCCCATTTCCTTGGTTCCAGTTCTAGTTTGCTGTCTTTCTATTCTGCTGTCTTGCTTCTGTTGCCTTGTATGTTTGTTACTTGCTTTCTGCCAAGTGTGCCCTGTGATTTCCTTCCTTTCCTGTTAAGCACTCCTCCTTGCTAGCTCCTTGTCTATTGTGCTTGTGTTTAGTTCTACCCCTTTGCTGTTACTGCCTTGCGTGTTCCTGTTTGATCGCCAGGATCCGTGGGCACAGCTGACTACCTAGGTGGTGTTTTTTGTTCACTGTGAGTATTGTCTTTGAGTTACTGTTATAACATCACCATAGGTATAAGCTCCACAGACCCTGCCTTTGCATACATATCCTATATGTGGGTATTTGCAGTCAGTATCTGTAACAGCAATTGTGGGTGAGGAACTTACTGAGCTTCAGTCTTACCGTGTGGAGCTCCTGAGTGCTTTATCCCACACTCACCTTTATTGTTAATGTTGTTTCATATATATGTCTTGCGCGTCCTTCCTGGGTGTAGTTTGTCTGAATGCTAAATTGCCTTGTGAGTACCCTTCCTTTCTGAGTCTTGCCCATCTTGTACAGGCTTCCCCTTTGGATCCCTTTTTCTCCTCTGACTCCTTGTGTGATCCTGGGCAGCGCTGTACTACTCTTTCTGTGCACGGTACGTTTTCTACCCAGTCCCCAGTCCTTGCTCAAGTCCCTGACTGTGTTCCCGACATAGTCCCGGACAGTCCCTGACATTTTCTGTAGAGGTATGGTTTTTCCACCTCTAGCTTCTTCACTCTTTCCAATTACCAAGACTCATATCTTAGGTAATTTATGCAATCAAATTCGTGAAACACAGTAATAAGTGCCTCCACAGTCTTCACGTGCAGCTCCCAATCACCATCAACCAAGTTTTTCACTAGAACTATCATGTGTAAAACATTTACCCAGCACTTGCAAAATTCTGATTTTTCTTCACATTTTTGACAAACTCTACGAACTTGGTTCTCAGGTTTTAAAATTTTGAACTGAGGGGTCGATTCCGATTCGGGCCGGAAAAAGCACCGACCAACACGGAGCCGGAAAAATTACCGACCGACACGTACCAGTGGCGCCCGACACGCCAAGTACGATGCAAGCCGCGATAAATCCGACCGACACGTTAGGAAACCAAGCCGACCGACCGAGCCGCTCGGAAAATAGCAATCCGGCCGGAAAACACGCGAATCCAACCGACCGACACGCACCCGGAACAAATCCGACCGAATCGTACCCGCCAACTCCAAACCGCAAAGTACGATGCAAGGCGCGAAAACACGACCGAGTCGGACGGAGGACAAGCCGTACGACCGACACGCATACAAAACCGAGCCGAAGCAACACAATACACCGCGACCGACGCGTACGCAGCATAGAAAACTGCACAAACACAGCGTGAACGAAACGGAAAACACCGTACGAGACCAATGCAGGGTCCGACTCGGTCACAAGAACGTTTCCAACATACACAAACAGCACAAAGGAAAAATCAACCAAAAAAAGGCCAAACAAGCAATTACCAAGCCACTAAATACTGGGGGGGATGGGGACAGAGAACAAAGACACACCCACAACTCCACCTATATAAAGGACACAAATCACTACCATGAGCCTTTGCAAATGCCATTCCACTTCCAGCACCCAAGAGAAAGCAACCACACACCCACAGCTCATCCCTCACACAAGCCACACACCATCAGCACACCAACAAATACCTACCTCACATACACCCAGCAAAACACACACTCACACACCCTCACCTGCACACCAACACACACATCACTCACCATCACCACCCATCACCATGCCCCCCAAGAAGAATCACAAGTTCCTAGATTGTGAATTGGAAGTCCTGGTAGACGAGATCCTCAGGGTGGAGCCACAGCTGTTTGGCACATTGGTCCAACAGACCCCCATGTCGCAGAAAACCAAGATGTGGGAGAGGATCATCAACAGGGTGAACGCCCAATCACCATGTCGGCGCACAAAGACCGACATCCAGAACAGGTGGTATGACGTGCGCAGGAGGGTACGGAAACTGCTGAAGCAAGACTACATCAACAGCCAACACACCGGCAGTGGCCCTCCTGCCAAGCCAATATACCTCAGGCCCTGGGAGGAGAAGGTGCGGGCCATCCTTCCGCCAGTGAGCGTATATGGACTAGAGGACATCCCAGAGCCTGGTGAGTACACAACAAATGTACACAATAAACTGCCACAAAACACACACAGCACTGTCAAGGGGAGAGTCAAACCATGCACTCATAGCAATTACACAGCAACTAGAACAGAATCATCCCAAAATGTGTATGTCAGTCAGATAAACACAACACATGCCATCAAAAAAGTCACATCCAACTGTGCCAACACATGTACAAACACAACCACAACTACAGCTAGGCAGTGGCACAAATAGAACTAACACACACATCCACACATGTAGCCACCACAACAACACCAACACACAGTGAAGACCACTCAAAGGAAGGAATTCTATGTATGCTGGCCAAGTCAGTGTAGCCAATAGCATCATGGGAGTCGCAGTCACACATATTGCCCCCCCCACAACTGTCCCATCAACACCACCCTGAACCATGCTCACATCACAGGGAGTGGAGAAGGACTCACAAGATGGCTGACACTGGCTACTGCTGTGGGGAGCACAAGGCCCTGCTGCCAACTGTGCACCAACAAACAGCAGGACACCACTGACTGACATCCTGAGAGACAACTTACACTCCCTGCAATGCAAGCACGTTCCATGGTGGGATATCTGGCTGGCTGGGTGGGAAGGGGGACTAGCAGCACTGACTATAGTCACCAGCACCTCCCCTCACCCCCCCCCCAACACAAACTCCACAGTACCCACCTGGTAGAATGCAATGCCCTCCATCCTAACACAAGATCCCACAAAGCACCACCACCCTGGGTTATGCTGTGTGAAGCACAGGGACACTCTTGGGACTCTTAGCCAAACAACTGCCAGGACAACACTCCCAGCCATCCTGTCAGCACAGCCAGCCCACCCCACAGGGAAGCAGAGTCAAAAGGAAGGAAGCATGGGCATGCTGGGAAGGGGGTGGAGGCAATAGCATGATGGGAGTCGTAGTCACAGACATAGCTCACCCTCACAACTGTCCCATCAACACCACCCTGAACCATGCTCACATCACAGGGAGTGGAGAAGGACTCACAAGATGGCTGACACTGGCTACTGCTGTGGGGAGCACAAGGCCCTGCTGCCAACTGTGCACCAACAAACAGCAGGACACCACTGACTGACATCCTGAGAGACAACTTACACTCCCTGCAATGCAAGCACGTTCCATGGTGGGATAACTGACTGGCTGGGTGGGTGGGTGGGAAGGAGGTCTGGCTGTCAACCAAACACAATCAATGCAGACCATGTTCACACCCCAGAGAATACATAGAAATGCCCAAATAATGCAGGACAATGTGCCACACCAATATCAACCCCTGACTGTGACGACTTAGGACAATACAATGTACAGGCCCGCACCCCGAGGCACAGTCACAACTGTCAGGTGTGTCAACCACTGATGCCTGCAGAAACATGACATACATTGTTTGTGTCTCCCAAAAACAGGTGATGATAGGGACACAGCAGCAGACGCTGAGGAGTCCCAGTCCCAGGCTCAAGAGGATGCCGAGCTCACTGGCGTCGTACAGCCTCTGTCCTCCTCGGACGATGAACAACCTGGCACATCCGGTGCAAGTCAACATGCTGCACCAGCAGGACCACCAGCTGCAGCACCAGCAGGTCCACCAGCTGCACCCCCTGCACCCACCCCTCCAACGACTGTCACCACGAATACCATCCCTGCCGACATGGACGGAATAAGGAGCAACACCAGCGCAGTGACCCTGGACCAACCTGGGGCCATGGACACCACCACCACCACCAACCCCCAAGGTGGACCAGGGTCATCTGTGCGTGCAACTGCACACACTGCACATGTCAGCAGGGGTGGTGGGAGGGGTGGGAGACAGAGGTCGCTGCTTGCAGACGTTGCTGGTGTGCATGAAGACCCACAACTGGTACGCATAGCTGATGCGTACCAGTCCAGCACCGGAGAGCTCAGCCAGGTAGTGGGGCTCCTCAGAGACATCAAACAGCAGCAGGCTGCCCATCATGCCCGCTTGGACTCCCACATGTCCCGCGTGGAGTCCAAGTGGGATGTACTACATGAGATGACGGCGGTGCACAGGGACATTTTACAATGCCTCCGCCAGATGAACAGCAACCAGTCCACACCTCCCTGTGTGCCAACAACATCTGGTACAGAACAAACTGCAACTGCCACAGGGAGGGAGGAGGACTCTGGCGGAGAGTCCCCTGCACCGCAGCAGCCTGCACTTGAGGGCCCCCCCCCAAGAAGAGGGGTCGTCCGAGGAGGGGAAAGTGAGAGGCTGATGGCCAAGCGCAACTCCCAGGAAGCCTGAACCTGTTCTGGATTTTCGCCTTTGTGCACAGACTGTTCACCCTGTTGGTGGCAACACTACTCCCACACATTGCATGGGGAGTACAAGTTGGAACAATGTGTCAGACAACTGTGGCCCCGATACTGGGGATCCTGTCTACCTGGACTTTCAATTCACCTAGGAACTTGGGATTGCAAGATTCATGTACAGCACAACCCATCCTATGCACTATTAACACAGATGTATCACAATAAACACACTAATACACCATACTTGCCTCTGTCGTGATTCCAACGTGGGTGCTGTTATGGGGATGATGAACTGCAAAATTACACTGTGTATGCGAACTGCAACAGCAAGGACAACACAGGCATGTGAGTACAGGCAACGTGACACATATGAGGGAGACACACCACCAGGGGTACACAACACATACACACCTAGGCCATCTGACTCATTGCCTACACTGATGTTGCCAGGGAAGACGGTGCAATGCACAGACACCACACCCATTCCCAGTTGTAGTCAAGTAGCCCACAGGTGCAGTAAGCAAATGGCAGTCAAATGTGTGACCACAGACAACGCACATCACTAAGTGAAGCACAGGTTTATTACACAGTAGCAACATGCCGTAACCACTACAGATGCAAGGTAACCCCACCTGGTAGCGGGCACACAGTCAACAACTGTAGACGGAAGGAAGTCCATGGGTGTGGCGCACATCACCTGTAGGGACACAACAGCTACCAGCCTGGATGTGCAATCACGTCGTCGGTGGACACAGTTGACCAAACGAATCTGAAAGTACCCTGTGAAGGACAGAAATGACACACAGTCAAAAGCAATGCAGTACAGGACAGATCAGCAAAACTCATGCACAATACATGTTACAAGATACCCACCCAGAACCAAGTTAGCATGTCAACACTGTTGGGGAGTACAGCCCACCTGTCACCACACATCGCAACACACATCCTGTCAAGTAGCCCATGGACACACTCCAACAGCACCAGAGCACCACCCACACATCATGCCAACTCACATCATTCACATGACACCTCAGGATACTCACATTCAGCTAAAGAAGTTGGTGATGAGCTGTGTGCGGACATCACCATCACCATCACCATCATCATCATCGTCACTGGCATCGTGGTCCAGGCCAGGATCCTCCACAGGTGGCGGATGTTGGTCATCGTCATCCTGGATAAGAGGCAACTCCTTCCGCACTGCCAGGTTGTGTAGCATGCAGCAGACGATGATAATCTTGCACACTTTCGCAGGGGCATATGGGAGGGACCCTCCGGTCTTGTCCAGGCAGCGGAAGCGGCTCTTCAGGAGACCAAAGGTCCGCTCAATCACTCTCCTGGTCCGACCATGTGCCTCATTGTAGCGCATCTGGGCAGGTGTCACAGGGTTCCTGAGGGGTGTCAGCAACCACGGCATGTTGGGGTATCCCGAGTCACCTACGGACAGACAAGTGCACATCAGCTGACTTGGAAAAGTGGGCGGAATACTACAGATCAGATCACACACAATGGCACAAAGTCAGTACACACCGACAAGCCAGGCACGCTGGTTCTGCATCTGTGCCATCAACCTGGGGATGCGACTACTCCTCATCACAAAGGCATCGTGTGCTGAACCAGGGAAACGGGCACACACGTGTGTGATGGTCATGTCTGCAAGACACACCACCAGTGCATTGACCGAGTGGTAGTGCTTGCGGTTCCTGTAGGCCTGCTCCTGGGCCTGTGGTGGTACCAAAGCCACATGTGTCCCATCAATGGAGCCAATGACATGCGGCATCCTCCCCAGGGCATAAAAGTCACTCTTCACGTCAGTGAGTCGTCGCAGTCTAGGGAAATAGATGTACCGGTTCAGGAAGAGCAACATTGCCGCCAAAACATCGCGGAGCACACGGCTGAACATGGTCTGTGACATCCCACCAGCAGACGCCACAGTATGTTGGAAGGTACCGGTGGCAAAGAAGTGTAGGGCTGCCATCACCTTCACCTTGGGGGTCAGCGCTGTAGGATACGGCCGGCCAGGCTGCAAATGTGGGGACAACTGCACTGCCAAATCCTCAATCAGCTGCCTGGTGAAGCGGTACCGTCGGATGCTGTCCCGTTCCACCATCGTTGCCAGGTCTGGGAATGGCCGATGGACAGCAGGAGCCCTGCAGTGCAGAGGAGAAGTAAGCAAGATCGTCAGTCACCCCACATATGCGGCATTGAACACACTCAAGATCCCAACATACATCATCATGAGGCACAACTACATGAAGTGTGCAGTACCGGAACGACATGTATGGTACATACATGGCCAACATCTGTCAACACGGTCCTACAGGTGGCATCAATTTGTCCCAGGTTGGCCCATTGGATATCATGATGCTGTGTCACAGTCACCCCCCACAGTGACATGTGAGGACAGATGTGCCCCAGGCACCACAGCTCAACGACAGGCACATTCCCAGGGACCCTGTAATGCCACATGGACACTGGCATCACCTGGAGTATCATGTGTACACCACAGCAAAACAAACATGACCCCCACAGGTAGTGGCCACACTTGCCATGGCAGGACAGCCATGGACGTCTGTGACACACACGCACAACATCAGAGTCCATGCACACACAACGTGGATGTGGAGACTGTCTCCCATTGTGCACATGAAATCAGAGACATTGTAAACACTACATGCACAAAGACTGTGGAGGGCCATCACTATTGTGCCACTGGGACACCCTGGCTCAAACATACCGTCCCACATGGGACTCACGGGGTATGTGACATGACATACACAAACACCACTGTGAAATGTGACCATGACACATGCACAGATATGAACAGTTGCACATCACAGTGGTCACGTACACGTAACACCCAGGATCCTGTCCCCATGAACACGTGCACAGCCTGGGGGTGGCTGCCCACAGGTGACACCCACAGGACAACATGTACACCAACATACACACAATAGGAAATGCAGCCTTACATGCCTTATGATAAGGTTTGGACAGGCTGTCGTGATGTAGGTGTGCCCCTCACTCCCTGGGAGCTATCTGTGGCTGGCATATGTCCATCTGAGACAGGCATGCTGACCTATGCCAGTCACATATACAGTGATGCGTTGAACCGCAATGGACCGATCGGTGCCTCCGGCCGGCCCATTGCTTTCAATGTGTGCGGGTACGCGTTGTACCCCTGTGCGCGTTGAACTGCAATGGACCGATCGGTGCCTCCGGCCGGCCCATTGCTTTCAATGTGTGCGGGTACGCGTTGTACCCCTGTGCGCGTTGAACTGCAATGGACCGATCGGTGCCTCCGGCCGGCCCATTGCTTTCAATGTGTGCGGGTACGCGTTGTACCCCTGTGCGCGTTGAACTGCAATGGACCGATCGGTGCCTCCGGCCGGCCCATTGCATTCAATGTGTGCGGGTACGCGTTGTACCCCTGTGCGCGTTGAACTGCAATGGACCGATCGGTGCCTCCGGCCGGCCCATTGCTTTCAATGTGTGCGGGTACGCGTTGTACCCCTGTGCGCGTTGAACTGCAATGGACCGATCGGTGCCTCCGGCCGGCCCATTGCTTTCAATGTGTGCGGGTACGCGTTGTACCCCTGTGCGTGTTGAACTGCAATGGACCGATCGGTGCCTCCGGCCGGCCCATTGCTTTCAATGTGTGCGGGTACGCGTTGTACCCCTGTGCGCGTTGAACTGCAATGGACCGATCGGTGCCTCCGGCCGGCCCATTGCATTCAATGTGTGCGGGTACGCGTTGTACCCCTGTGCGCGTTGAACTGCAATGGACCGATCGGTGCCTCCGGCCGGCCCATTGCTTTCAATGTGTGCGGGTACGCGTTGTACCCCTGTGCGCGTTGAACTGCAATGGACCGATCGGTGCCTCCGGCCGGCCCATTGCTTTCAATGTGTGCGGGTACGCGTTGTACCCCTGTGCGCGTTGTACCGCAATGGACCGATCGGTGCGCACCCATTGACAATGGGCTTGCCTGGCAACGGACGCGTTTTCGAATTTCGAACGAGTCGGTTGCTGGAAAATCAGTTGGTCACCCACAACAATGTTGCAAAATCATGTATGTCATGAAGTTGAAGTTTTGAAGGATGCTGTGGGCGTGTTTTGGTGCTGCTATTCCATGGATTGGCCAGATTCAGAAGATGCAAACGACTTGGACCTATCACTTTGGACACAAGGGACAGTATCTGCCTCTCCAGCACATATATATTGCTGCCTGTTCCCCTGAGAGCCCACTTGCCTGCACTACATGCTCCAGGACGACATCTGCCACTGCACTGCTGCTGTCTCTGCCCCTCTGGACCCTGCAATGGCACGTACTGTGGAGAGAGCCCCAGCCTTCAGCCTTGAGGAGAACCAGGCCCTGCTGGACAGCCTACTTCCACAGTACAGCAAGCTGTATGGGACACCAGGGGAGCAGGTGAGTGTTCTGTGCACTGCCTTTCTGAATGTGCATTTTGTCTGACTAGCAAGGCTGAGAGTCAGCACGCCACTGGCTAGCAGGCTCACTGAGTAGTTGTCACCCCCCATAGTGTGTGGTGACTTGCACTGGACAGGTATGGTGCAGTGACAGTGCTTCTGAACAGGGTTTTACTCCCCATGCAATGATACCATGTAGTGACTTCTGGAAAACTGTCCATGGGCAGCCGTGCACTGCCTGTGTACACCATGTGCCCCTGTGATTGCGACATGTATATGCAACTGTGTCATGCACGGATATGTTGCATGTGTAGTAATGGCCTTATCACTTTGTCATCCTGACAGGCTTCTGCCCATCGGAAGCATGAGATATGGAAGGACATCGTCCGGGCTGTCCGGTCCGTGGGGGTCTACAAGCGCCGGATCCGCAACTGCCAAAAGAGGTGGCAGGACCTTCGGGGCTGGACCCGGAGGATTGCACGGGTCCAGCTGAAGCTGTCGCCTCCTCGCAGGAGGGGCGGAACACGGACCCTGACCCCCCACATGCTCAGGATCCTGGCGGTGGTCTTTCCAGACCTGGATGGGCAGCTGAAGGCCAGAGAGCAGCAAGGAGGGGGTGAGTCAAAGACTGCACTGTGTACTCTGTCTAACATGCTATGTGCCCTCCTCGGGCCTGGTTAAACTGCCACAGTACAGCAGTCATGTTGTCCAGGAGCCATGTCCCTCTATTGTGCACTGCCCACTCCTCATCTGATACCCAGGTGTGGCCCTTACATGCAGGGAATTCTGTCACTTAGGACTGTGTCCTTGCAGTTTGCTTGACTCAAGGTGGGAGACAGCATCTGTTTCCCTGACTCTGTGGTGGGCATCATGGGTGGGTCCATTGCTTACACAATGCCTGTATTCTGACATGTATTCAGCGTGTTACTTTGATCTGTGGTCCAATTGCTGAGCTGATCCACCACATGTGGCTGGGGTACCTGGCACACACCCATGCTGCGGGTGGGAACAATGTTTGGGCCCCAGGAGTATGTATATGACGTGTGTCACACATACTTAGCCAGCTGCCTACAGTCCAGGGCTCATCCCTCATTCATGTGGGGCTGGACAGTCATGCCTACTCCAGGCCATACAATACACTCTGTACTCCCACTCCCGTGTATCAGCGGACACATTGTGCACAGTGATTTGACCCCTCAGGTGTCTGCCTCTGTGTCAGTGTGCTGTAGATTAGTCGCCAGGACTGCTGTGGAGTTTCTTGGTAGGGGCTCAGCATGCCACTGGAGATGTGACCATAGGAGACGATACTTGTGTGACACATAGGTGTCTGATCAGCTGCCCATGCAGACTGGGGCATGTAAATGTGAAGTTCAGGCAGCTGTTCCCCATGCATAGCAGAGTGTGAGGGGCTCAGGTTCAGAGGGTAGTGTCACAGGTCTCCCATATGTCCAATAGGTATGACCTGGACAGATGAGGGTTAAGAGGATGTGTTGTGGGGGATGTACATGTGCACTTGTGCAGCTCCTGGACTTGCATTCCCCATGACCTACTATTGTGACACAGTGCAGAGTGTTGTTGTCTGGCTGCAAAGCCATACATCACTGAGACAGTGATGTATGACTTTGCAGGCATGCCTCCGCCATGGCATGTGTCTACTGATTGGTGAGCCTGCAGGGGAGTGACATGTGCTACATGCACACCATAGTGGCGCTGGCTATCAGGACATGGGTGCATCATGGTGTCTGTCGCTGGTATGCATCACATGCATTTCCTATTTGACTCTGGGCATCCCTTTCATCCGGAAACCTGTACTGACTCAGTGGCAAGAGCTGTGATGTGTCCACACCGTGTCCTCTGCACTGTCCAACTACTGTGTACTTGGTGCATGTGTCAACACTGGGGTGTTGCAATCCAACAGACACCAGACAGATGGGTGCAAGGCCATGTGGGATGTGAGTGCCATGCTTGGCATCAGACTGACAATTGACTTCTCCTGTTCAGTTAGGGCACTTTTAGCAATGTACAACTGATGATGCCAGGGCTTGCTCTGTGATGTGCTGTGCTCACAGTGGTGTGTGCGTTATGTGCAGGTGACTGATGTCTGTCTGTATCCCCATTGTTTGCAGATACATCCACGGCCACGGAAGGGGACAGCTCCACGGACCAGGAGGAGCCGGAGAGCCAGACTGGGTCAGCAGCCGAGGAGTGGTCGGAGGGACCCAGTGGCACGGAGGGCGAGGGGAGCCACACCGAGGAGTCCTCAGCAGCATCCACCTCAGCTGAGGACCAGAGCAACTCGGAGGATGACTCCCTTGTGGAGGCGGGTGTCAGCAGCCACCACACCCCAGCTAGTGTTGCTGTCCCCGCCACCACCAGCACCACCACCGCCCTCCCATCGGCTCCCATTCCCCAGGTCCGTGGAGGCTCCCATGTCCGGGAGCGTGTTTCCTTTGGGCCAGGCACCGCACCCCCTGCCCCTGTGTCCCCTGCTGCCCTGAGTGAGGAGTCTGTGTACCTCCTTCGCCAGCTCCATGTAGGGCAGACAGCCATGCTGAGTGTCCTCCATGCGCACACCGCGCTGTTGACTCAGCTGGTGTCGTTCATGGAGGGCATCTCATCGGGCATGTCTGACCTACAGAGGGGCAATAGGTCCATGGACTCCTCCCTGACGGCAGCAGTGTCCCTCCTCAAACGGTCCCTCACCCCTCCTGCCTCTGCTCCATCCACACTCCCCAGCACCTTACCCGTCCCAAGCACACACACACCGGCACAGGCACACACCAGCACACACACATCCAGCACACTGACACACACGCCAATGACAAAACGCACACGCACGCACATTCAGGGGACTGAAGCCAGACTCACAGGGGATGGGGCCCTGGAACACACACACGCATCCACATGCACTGCGCAGTCCTCAGTTCCCTCTCCCTCCAAAGCACCCTCCCTTGCCTCACATGCAACCCCAAAGTCACAGCAGCTCTTCCTCTGTGACCTCGGCCTCTTCCCCACCGATGAAGCTGCTCCAGCATCCCGGGGGAAGAGGAAGCCCACCCACACGGAGCAGAGTGCCCCTCGCCCCCGGACACCCTCCCCCAGGCGCAGACGGACTGAGGCCCCCACCCGCAAGTCCCCCCGGAGTGGTAAGAGCAAGACCCCGCCACCGCCCTGCAGCTCAGGCACAAGGTCTCCGTCCTCCATCCCTCAGGCCCCCACTGCACAGGTGCCCCCACCACACCCTGCCCCAGGTTCCCCCACCCACAGATATACCATCCCCAAGATGCTCCGGCCTTCTCCCCTGCCACTTGCTCTCCCAGCACCACACCCCCCGCTGCGCTTGTCTGTGCCACTGATGTGGTGAGGGTGTCCTCCCCCTCTGTCCAACCCACCTTGCCTGTTCCCCATTCTCCTCCCCTGGAGGTAGGCACTGCAGTGGAGTCCACTACCGCCCTGTCTGACTTGGGCACTGCAGTGGCGGACCTGTCCACCCCATCTGCAGGGTCCACTGCAGTTGTGCCGGCACCCACGACATCTGAGTCATGCCCCCCAGTTGTGCCGGCACACACCATGTCAGACACCTCCACTGCAGTTGTCAGTGGCTCTCCAGCACCCACCACCCCTTCCCTGACTCCCCCTGGTGAGCCCTGATCCTGTCCCTGCGGTGCCTGGCCTGCCCCCCGGTTGCCCCTCCTAGTGGATTGTCCCTGGTTTTGTGCAGGCATGCGTAGGGTGACATCTGCCAGTGTCACCCTGTTTGAACTTTGACAATGGACTGGCCATTGGCCTTTGCTCTAATTTCTTCTGGACGTCGTTATCAAACAACACATATGCTGAATAAAGCAACTTTCTTTTCTCTAGTGCTCATGTTTCAGATGTACATGTTGTTGGTGCAGCTAACCATGCCCTTGCTGCAGTGATGGTGATATCTGGTATCATGATTATGAAGTGTTACTGTGCAGGAACCCATGTGGTCCAGGGGGAATGTGTCCTATCATGTGGTGTATCCATGTCATCAATAGCAGCATCTGAGGGTGTCATGTGTTCAGTATTTGGCAATGGGTTTCCTACTTACATTGGCAATTTCATATCTGTGGCTTCCACCCCTGCACATCTGTTGTGCCTGCCATCGTTGCATTTGTCTACTTCCCTGACCGTGTTGCCATCTCCAGTGGACATGCAGGTTTGGGCATCAATGGGGAGGGACTCATCCGTGTAGTCAGTGCAACATTGCTATACAAGTGTGTTGGATCTGTGCTGATGATTCCGTTGGCACATCCATGACCAGGCTGATGTGATGGGAGCCCTCATTTGGTGCTAATTGTTGATTGTGTGACCAAGTGCTCAGCTGACATGATGGGGCCCTACTGAGGCAACATATGGCACAGCTTTCCTCACACAGGAGTGGAGTCCCCTCATGGCAGTGTGTACACGTGTGACATTGCCTGCGCCCAAGGTGTGTGTTGTATGTGCATGTCTGTGTGTTCACTTTCATTCATCTGCGCATGCTGTGATCCCTAGTGTTGTACCTGTTTGTGATGCTTGCTGACTTGAGCTATGTTCCCCCAAATTCTTCTCCCTGTGTTCTCTGTGATGTGGGTGCATGGCACATTACTGGTCATCAGGGTGTCACCCATAGGTGTGTTTGCTGTCAGGGCTGAGTTTGTGTGCAGACGCAGATGGGTCACAGTCAGGTTTCCCCTTGGCACTTGTTGTTTGCCCCTGTCATGTGATTTCCAGTTTGTGTTATCTTTCAGTGATTGTGACACGTTGTGTGTGTGACTGCTGGCACTCCTCAGGGTCCGGGCTGCAATGTTGGTTGTTGTCTATGTGTGTTCTTTGTGGGTGACCTTGGCTTCTTCATTGGTGTGTGACTGTGGCTGGGATCCCATTGGTCGGTGTGGTATTGCCGTCATGTCCATGTACAGCGTAGTGTGCAGTGTGTCAGACATTCAGGAGTCTTGTTGAGTGTCCATGTGTGATGTGTTTCTACACCTTGGTTCCCACCCACCACCCTGGAATAGTCATGGGTGCATGTGCAATGTCACCAGTGCATGTGTACTTCACTGCTGCACATTGTTGGAGGTCGAGGGGTGTGGTGTTGAGTGTGTGCAGATGAGAGTTGTTGCACGGCTAGGCCCCTGCCTCCATGTTGGCCTTGGCTTACTGGCCATGCTGATTGATTTGTGCTTGTGTAGGTGTGATGGTAGTTTGTTGCTCAGGACACCTGACTGTGGTTCACAGTGTGAACGACATTTAGCTTTGTCATCACAGTGGTATTTTTATTCAGCCCAGGGTCACCACATTGTGGGGGCCCTGGGGGTGGTGCTGTGGTGTGTCTGTGACTTGCTGTGTCAGTTGTTGTTCCTACGTGCCTGTGTGACATGTGTGTTTTGTGCTCCCTCTCACCTGACAATGCCTGCTTGCCCACATAGGGGATTTGGATCCATGAGTTACCTTAGTGTGGCAGTGTATGCACATCTGTATGATTGGTATTCAGCTCTCCTCATGTGTTGTGTGGTTGCCTGGGGACACTGGCACCCCCACCCCTCACCTGCTGTGTATGATGACAGTGTTGGTCTGCCTGTTTGTGTTTGTGCATCTGCACCACTGCATTGGCATATCTTGGGTGTGCCATTGGCTGTATGTTGTTTGGTGTGTTTCCCCTGCTGTCCCTGGGACTCATAGGTCATCGGTCAGCACAGTGATCATGGTTTGTGTGTCCCATTGCTGCCATGGTATGGTATCTGTTCACCTCACATCTGCTGTCTCCACAGGGTATCTGCATTTGTGTGCCCATTGGTGCAAATATGTGGTTCTGCATTCTGATGGTCACTTCTGTCATTGTGTCATTGATGACTGTTGACGGTCTCAGCCCCCATGGGTGTTGTTTGTCTGCACATGGCCAAAGGAATGTTTCATTTGCACTGCAGTATTTGGCTCCCCCAATTTATGTTGCAATGGGACACATACACTACTTTGCCACGGATGAGTTTTTGGTTCTGTGACCAGGAATGATCCATGCAGTTTGGCAGTTGCAGCTCTTTCTTTGTCAACAATTACCTTTTGGTCACTGTGATGATGAGGGTGTAGACCCCATTGCCACAATGGTCAAAATGTGCTTCAGCTATGGACCCCACACTTGCCTTTTGGTCACTGTGATGATGGGGGTTTAGACCCCATTGCCACAATGGTCAAAATGTGCTTCAGCTATGGACCCCACACTTGCCTTTTGGTCACTGTGATGATGGGGGTTTAGACCCCATTGCCACAATGGTCAAAATGTGCTTCAGCTATGGACCCCACACTTACCTTTTGGTCACTGTGATGATGGGGGTTTAGGCCCCATTGCCACAATGGTCATGGGCTGCTTGCATTGTGGGTGCCACACACATATATGTGTGGCACATGTGCTAGGGGGTCACATTGTATGTTGAAAGTCATGTTCGGTGTTGTAGGCATTTGACACAGCCTACACACGCTTGTCATGGTGGTGGGGGGATGTCTTAATCTTGCATTCCCTAGGTTGTGGTGTGCTTGTTGTGTCATGCATTGTCCATCCTATGAGTGGGGGTGGTAGTAGTGGTAGGCATCCAGCCCCCCTGGCTAAGGGTGGTAGTAGTGGTAGGCATCCTGCCCCCCTGGGTGAGGGTGGTAGTAGTGGTGGGCATCCAGCCCCCCTGGCTAAGGGTGGTAGTAGTGGTAGGCATCCTGCCCCCCTGGGTGAGGGTGGTAGTAGTGGTAGGCATCCTGCCCCCCGTGGGTGAGGGTGGTAGTAGTGGTGGGCATCCTGCCCCCCCCTGGGTGAGGGTGGTAGTAGTGGTAGGCATCCTGCCCCCCGTGGGTGAGGGTGGTAGTAGTGGTGGGCATCCTGCCCCCCTGGCTAAGGGTGGTAGTAGTGGTAGGCATCCTGCCCCCCCTGGGTGAGGGTGGTAGTAGTGGTAGGCATCCTGCCCCCCGTGGGTGAGGGTGGTAGTAGTGGTGGGCATCCTGCCCCCTGGCTAAGGGTGGTAGTAGTGGTAGGCATCCTGCCCCCCTGGGTGAGGGTGGTAGTAGTGGTAGGCATCCAGCCCCCCTGGCTAAGGGTGGTAGTAGTGGTAGGCATCCAGCCCCCCTGGCTAAGGGTGGTAGTAGTGGTAGGCATCCTGCCCCCCTGGGTGAGGGTGGTAGTAGTGGTGGGCATCCTGCCCCCTGGCTAAGGGTGGTAGTAGTGGTAGGCATCCTGCCCCCCGTGGGTGAGGGTGGTAGTAGTGGTGGGCATCCAGCCCCCCTGGCTAAGGGTGGTAGTAGTGGTAGGCATCCTGCCCCCTGGCTAAGGGTGGTAGTAGTGGTAGGCATCCTGCCCCCCTGGCTAAGGGTGGTAGTAGTGGTGGGCATCCTGCCCCCTGGCTAAGGGTGGTAGTAGTGGTAGGCATCCTGCCCCCCGTGGGTGAGGGTGGTAGTAGTGGTGGGCATCCTGCCCCCTGGCTAAGGGTGGTAGTAGTGGTGGGCATCCTGCCCCCTGGCTAAGGGTGGTAGTAGTGGTAGGCATCCTGCCCCCCTGGGTGAGGGTGGTAGTAGTGGTAGGCATCCTGCCCCCCGTGGGTGAGGGTGGTAGTAGTGGTGGGCATCCTGCCCCCTGGCTAAGGGTGGTAGTAGTGGTAGGCATCCTGCCCCCTGGCTAAGGGTGGTAGTAGTGGTAGGCATCCTGCCCCCTGGCTAAGGGTGGTAGTAGTGGTAGGCATCCAGCCCCCTCTGGGTTGGGGTGGTGGCGCGCATTCAGGCCCCTGTGTGCATATGTGGCATTGGTGATGGGCATCCCGCCCCTATGGTGCTGCTGTTCCTGGTGTAAGTATATTCAGATTCCCCGTGTATGTGTGTGATGTGTTGTGTACGTGTTGTATGTGTTTTGTGGTTGGTGTCTGACTTACCTTCTGCGCCGTACGCGTCCGTGCCTGTTCCGGTAGTAGATGTAGAATATTGGTATGATCGGGACGAAGGGATTCATGGTTGGTTCGTGTCGTTCGTCCTTCTCGTTGCTTCGCGTCGTCCTCGTCGCTTCGCTTCGTCCTCGTCGCTTCGCGTCGTCCTCGTCGGTGCCGTGTTCGTCTCGTAGCCGTGGATCGTGTTGTGGCGCGATTTGGAGCTTATGTGCGCCTCTCCCGGATGCTTTGACGTGCCGTGCGTAGCGACGGGTTCGGCGCGTACGGGAAGCGCATCGTACTTGTCCGGCCGGACGGGGCTGCATTTTCCCTTCCGTGCGACTCGATTCGGCGTTTCCGGATTCGCCTCGGTCGGAGAACAGGACCTGGTTTGGGTGAGTACGGCTCGGCCGGAATTTTTGCTGTTGTGCGCATCGTACTTGCTCGTTCGGTGTGCTGTACGGATCGGTCGGGAAACTGGCTTTCGCATGGCTTTTTTCCCGACCGAATGGTATTGGGTGCGCCTCCGACCGAGATCGGAATCGGCCCCTGAGTGTTTTGAACAATGCTTGGCTTTGCATCATGTCTTTTTAATGAAGTGCACCCTGTGCCTTGTTCACTTCTCAGATAAGATATATAAACCGAATTTGTCATTCTTTTTCCAGAAAGCATTCCAAAGCTATATTTATATTGCCTCAGATATGATGAGCGTACCTTGTAACTAACGAACATAATGAGTTCTGCTCAATACTGACTGGACAGTTTTGCTTCCAAAGATGTCAGCCTCAATAAGTGCATCATCTATGCCACATCCACTGCGATAACTGCCTGCACCTTTTATCATGT
Organism: Calotriton arnoldi; assembly: GCA_963921515.1. Taxonomy (NCBI): domain Eukaryota; kingdom Metazoa; phylum Chordata; class Amphibia; order Caudata; family Salamandridae; genus Calotriton; species Calotriton arnoldi. The sequence continues at coordinate 347,677 of CAWUFW010012057.1, read as the reverse complement.
GGAAGACGCCCATCATTGGATAAAGATCATCAAATTATACGGGATTACTCATAAAAATGTAGGCTACAATACAGAAAAAACATTAATCGCTGAAAATTGGCAGGCTAGACTGGTCTTCAAGCTGAGCACGCACAGTTTGGGAAATTTTATAGAGCTGTGCATACTGTTGTGTAGTTTGCGACTGGAGATGGTATTACTGGTAAAAACCCAACATTCTTCAGTGGGACGGTATGCTGGGAGATCAGACCATGAATTCCAGTCCACGCAGGAACTGGCTTTTCTTCATCCTTCAGTCCGCACCAAAAAAGCGATGTGATAAATTCAGTTAACTCAGCTTTGTGGACCGCAGCATCAGGTAGAGGAAGTTCCATGTCCTCGGCCACTTTGAAACTTTCCTGGTGGACTAGGACGTGTTGATGGCTTGTAGTGATTTTGCACATGTCACCAAAACAGTTGGCTTATAAGTTTGCAGCTTTGTTTGTTTCTGCCTACAACTGACACAGCTTGTTTTCCAGCAGCTACTGCATTGGTTACGTCTTGAAAAAGCACCATGGCAGTATCATGTGTGCTGGATGTTCCAGACAAAGAAGAGCTGTCTTCAAAATCCCAATTATCAAGAGCAGCAATTGTAAATCCTTTCCTGGTAAAGTGACTTGGAAGTGGTGTGCCGTAGGATTCACAAGATTTTACAGCATGAGCTGCTGACAAGTTCCTGCTCTGTACTATGTCATTATCACTTGTTGATATTCATTGAAGAGATTAGCTCTCTACTTTTGTACTTGTCCTCGATTGTGGGGGAAGTCATTGTAGGAGAGTAGGATCTGCTTCACATGGGTACCCCCACTTTTTGCTGATGCTTCACTGTTTTTCGACATTAGTCTGGCTGGGGCCCTGCTAATCAGAACCCCAGCCTAGCTGCTTCCTCTCTAAAATGGTTTCCATGTGCCTTAGGCACATCTCTGATTGGGATCTAGAGTGCCCTTATAAGTCCCTAGTAAATGGTATACTATGTACCCAGGGCATAGGTACCCCAGAGGCCTGCCAGGGGCTGCAGCCTGTATTGTGCCACCCCTGGAAGGCCATCCAAACTGACACCACAGGTCTGCTACTGCAGCCTGGGTAAGGTGGTGCATGCACCCCTTACTGTGATATAGGTTACCTATATCACTAAATACATACACACATATATACCTATAAGTCACTCCTATGGCAGGCCTTATCAATCCTGAAGGCAGAGTGCGTGGTTCCTATGTGAGAGGGTGCCCCTGCATGAGCAGGGCCCCTCTGCAGCGTTCGGAGATCCTTCTCTGATGCTGTTTGTAGTGCAGCCTGACCATATACTCTTAAGCGCATTATAACCTTGCGTTAAATGCTAACTTTGGAATGGCTGCACCTAAACATGTCGTGTTTGGTGTCAAATATCTTGGAATACTACCCCCCCGCCAATTCTGCCGGCGGGGGTAGCATTCCACCCTTCTAGAGGGAGAGACATGTTAACCCTGGCCTGGCCGGTAACTTCTTTCTAAAGCCCTGGCATCACAAAATGGATGCTGCTGCCACAGACACGAGTCTGGCCTCCTGCTGCTGGACGATCTCTTTGGGAAAGATTGAAGCATTGAGAAGGGCCCTGTCTGAGGGACGAGTAGAGGGGAGAGAGCAGGGGTCCAGGTATGATTTACACTCAAGTGGATCTATATAATTTTTGGGGTGTGGAGATCAGCGTAGTAATTGTGGAAAGCTTCTAGGATCTCCTTGTGGGATGTCACTGGAAGTCCTGAGTTGTTTCTAATGGCTGTGGTTTCACTTTTATCTTTATAGTATTTTGAGTAGCTCGAGAGTGGTTTACCAGCTTTGGGACCGATTCACAGAACTAATCTGAGACAAAATCCTAAACTTAAGAATTTTGGTATTCACAGAATGTACTTACGACTCATTACTTAACGTCCGCACTTGGGCCTGAATTTCCGCACCCGGACCGTACTCTCCGCACCCGGACCGTACTCTCTGCACCCGGACTGTACTCTCTGCACCCGGACCGTACTCTCTGCACCCGGACCGTACTCTCTGCACCCGGACTGTACTCTCCGGCTAGGGCTGGACTCTCCGGCTAGGGCCGTAATCTCCGGCTGGGGCCGGATAAAGTGTAATCAATGGGATGGATTGCAATTTTTACAAAAAGGAACATTAGGAATGTGTGATAAATGGTAGAGAAGGTCATGAAAAACAGTTTGGGCAGGGAAAAGGGTACGGCCAGACACTACATCATAACCCAGAAAAGTTTTCTCCTTTGCATCATGGTACATGCAGTGCACAATTTGCGCTCCCCTCAGTGTTGACTGTAGTGTCAACACTACAGTCAACACCAACACTGAGGTTATGATGTAGTGTCTGGCTGTACTGTACTGAACTGTTTTTCATGACCTCCTCTACCATTTATCACACATTCCTAATGTTCCTTTTTGTAAAAATTGCAATCTGGCCCATTGATTACACTTTATCCGGCCCCAGCCGGAGATTACGGCTCAAGCCGGAGAGTACGGCCCTAGCCGAAGAGTACAGTCCGGGTGCGGAGAGTACGGTCTGTGTGGGGAAATTCCGGCCCGAGTGCGGACGTAAAGTTAGGAGTCGTAAGTTCATTCTGTGAATACCAAAAGTAGTAAGTTTAGGATTTTGTCTCAGATTAGTTCTGTGAATTGGCCCCTTTGTTTTTATATGTAAGTTTTTCTGCATTGGTCTTTTCTATCCATTTCTGCGCACGGGTGCTTAGTATTTGGTTGTATTCATATTGTAGTTTGCGCAGTTTAGGTATATCAATCAATCATTCAACCAATCAATCAATTAAATTCCTTTATTTCGCAATATTTCAATTGCATATAAAGTGCAGAAGTCTAAACAATTTCATCATACACAAATCTATCATAAAAGATACTTTCCATCTAAAAACAATAAAAACTGAAATAGTTAAAAACAGAATCTGTGTAAAGTTTTAAAAACATATCATTAACTTTCACTGTTCTCTAAGAGAACAAGTGTGGGCAGCGTTCTCCTCGGCCTTAAGGCTGACCACAAAAAGGACGCAATACAATAGCACACAAACTGATCCCCAAGCATTTGGATAAAATAAAGTGCTACCTGACACTGTCGAAAATTATGTCTCCATACAAGAGGCAAAATGAATTTTCTCCTTGGCTCGTCATAGAATTTACAGAAAAAAATAGGTGTAAATCTGATTGTGGAGATGAACCATCACATGGGCATGGAGGTAAGTCATGTAAAGAGTTCCTGCTACCCGGGTACCCCAGCATCAAAGGAATGTAATTTAGTCGGAACCTTACTAATATGAAGCGGTGTTGTAAGTTGGGAACCTGTGCCAAATAGGAATGCGTTTCCACCGGGGTGGAGGGGGACAGTTGGTAAAGATTCACTGAGGGTTCCAGATGATGTCCCTCCCTTCTTTCCCATATAGCTTTCAGGCAGAAGGCTTACTTCATCTTCGCTTTAGTTATCAACCTACAACTGGTTGGATTTTCATAAAGTTCTGAACAACCCAATGCCCCTAGTTCAGGTGTATCTTTAGACCCCGCGGACTGTCTTATTGATTCATTTAGGGAGCTGATTTCAGCCTCAAGAGACACCAGGCATTCATTTAGGGACTTACTTCTTGTAGCAGCTATGGAGAGTAAGGTACCCCTTAGAGTTGCCTTCAGTGCATCCCATCTGACTATCTCTGAGGTGTCGTTCGCTTTGTTTTCCTTAAGGAACTTTTGTATCGTGTCAGTGATATTGGTTTTAGAGGTTTCATCCACTAGGATTGCCTCATTGAGGCGCCATAATTTGGGGGGTGGTGGTGAGTCTATAATCGATAGGCCGAGTGAGATGCATGCATGGTCGCTAATTAGTATAAATTCTATTTTAGGGTTTAAGGCGGATGGAATCAGAGTTTTATCTATGAGGATATAGTCGGTTCTAGTGAAGGCATGGTGTGTTGGTAAGTAAAAGGTGTAGTCGCTGCCTTTTGGGTTAAATAGTCTCCAAATGTCAGAGAGGTTGTTATTCTTGCAGCATGGCCTCATTTGGTTGTGAGATCTACTGCAGAGGAACTTGTGGGCTGATGACCTGTCGAGGACGACATCCTTTGGGAGGTTGAAGTCCCCCCCCCCGGCGATGGTTCTGACATTTTCAGGTATTTCTGAAATGTGTTTGTCTAGACCTTACCAAAAAGAGACTGAGTTATTGTTAGGGACATATATGTTTATCACTGCCAACTCCCTGTTTCCCGCTAAAATCCTAGTGATTAGCCAGCAACCCTGGCTGTCATGTTGGTGAGATAAGACAGATAGACCTGTTTTTTTTGGGTTTTTTTGCAATTAGGGTGACAACCCCATTTTTGTGGGCAATGGAGGCGGAGATTAGGATGTTAGCAACCATGAGGCATTAGAATCAGTCATCTTTGGAGGACTTGATGTGAGTTTCCTGTCGTAGGATAACATCGGGCCCGATTCACAGAAGTAATCTGAGATGAAAGTCTAACTTTACGACTTTCAGTATTTACAAAGGGCATTTATGAGTAGTAAATTTAGACTTTTGGTCTAAGTTTAGACCAAAAGTCTACCTTTACTACTCGTAAATGTCCTTTGTGAATACCGAAAGTCGTAAAGTTAGTCTTTCGTCTCAGATTACTTCTGTGAATCGGGCCCATCTCCTTTTAATTCATTTCAGTAGTCAGCTGTCTTTTTCTGTTTGACCGGGTGGGAGAGACCCTTGGTGCTCAAAGAGAGGATTCTAATATCAGTCATAGTGAATTGTTAGTAAGCGGGTGGCTAGATAGTAGTTGACATCTTGGTTTAGGAAATGGAAGCGTAATCTGAATTTGCAGCGTGTTGCAGAACATTGCGTTACCAGTGTGTTATGGAGAATGAAAGTTGTAACTCTGCTTTGTGGAGAATTGTGCAGAGATTGAAAGGCAGGCTAATAGGCTGTGTAGGAGTCGGGGTGGTTGCCTTGCAGATCAGGTCATAGGCAACTTTAGTTCCTTAAGTTTGTCATGGGGGGCCTGGGGGAGCAGGTAGATGGGAGGAGAGAGAAGAAAAAGATAGGAAAAGAATTTAAAAAAAAAAGAAGTGACCTTGTCCAAGGAAATCCCCAAATCCAGAACCACCCACCTCCCACCCCATGAATTGTGGGACTTCCACATTTCCCCACCCTGGTTAGGACTGGGGAGAGGAAGGCCACGAGGGGGCTAAGCTGAGGCAGCAGCATGGGGTTCCATCCAGGAGTTGTATAAAACTGGGGATTGATCGATGCAAATGACATGTGCTACATAAAATGACCAGTGCAGCAGATCGCAACAGAGAGGACCAAGTTGCATAACAATCTGCACCGTATGTGGGATGGAAGCTAAGTACCTTGTGGGTAACAGTCTTCCATGTTGAGAGCGGATCGGGTATAGTGTAGAGAGGTTTAGACAGTAGTGAATCAGTTAATCATAGCTCTTCACTGAGACTTCGTGGTGCTGTGATCACACCTCCCAACTGTCTCTTCAGAAACTGGGGACAGCAGTAAAAAGACCGGCGTTGGTGATGTCAGAACAACAGCAGTGAGGGGGCTTCACTTGTCCTTTCAGACCCAGTCTCTAAATTGACATCAGTGCCTGATGAGCATTGAGCCACAAGCCGGAAATGTGAGGATTCTCTCGCGTAATGGACTTCCCAGGATGTTGGGTAGTCACCATGCGTTCTTTGCCGGTCACAACTTGAAATGGTTCAGCATCGAAAGGAGCATCAGCCTTCCATTTTCTATGCTGATGAACAAGCTCTCGATCATCTCGAGTTAACGTAACGTCTTTTGCATGTCGATGCTTGACTGTATAAGCCTTCATTTTACTTTTATGATCCAAGTCCTTCATGGGGGTTTCTTCCTCAGTATTTGATCTTCTGTTGGTCAATTGAGGTAACTTGGTCGTCATGGCTCTCCCGAACATCAAGGTTGCAGGGCTTTCACCTGTGGTTGAGTGAGGGGTTGAACGGTAAGCTCAAAGGGTCGAATTTAAGACAATGTTAAGGTCAAGCTTTTCTAGCACAGCACGCTGAACAGTTTTCTTAAGAGTACTCATGAAACATTCGACGAGGCACTTGGCCTGTTGTCAAAGAGGTGTGCTCTTCTGATGCTTCACATTAGAATGACTGAGAAAGTCTCTGAACTCCCGGCTGTTGAAAGGTGGACCGTTGGCAGACTTCAAGATTGCAGGCAAACCCTATATCGTGAAGATGCCGTCTAATCTCTTGATGATTCTTTCTTGAGTGATAGACGAGAGATCTCCTATCAATAGAAAACAGGAGTATTCATCAAGGATCACCATCTGGTGATGTCCGTTGTCAGGATGACCGAAAAGGTAAATCTTTCCCATGCATGTGTTGGCAACTCTGACATATTTAAGGGGTATCAAGTGGTTTTTGATGACAGGCAGTTACATAGATGGCAGACCTTCAATCCTCTTTCAACTCTCTCGTCGAGATGTGGAAATGTGGAGCGCGGAAGCTCCCATCATACCCGCGTCTAAACCACTTCTGTGAACAGCCACCGCATCGGCAGGAATGGCGTCCGGACAAGCTTGAGGGAGCAGTTGAGGCAGTGAAAGGAATTTAAAACTAAGGGATCGTGAAACTGCAGCAATAGCGACAAGCAATGAAAAGTTCCCAAGAATCCAGGAGGCGAGAAGCCCGTGGCTCAGTAGATGAGTGAGCATAACTGAGAGCTGGCGTAGGGCAGAGGGCCTCACCTCAGGATCGGCAACTTGGGAGGGCAGCATTAGGTACCCTCCGGAGCACAGTGAGTGTCTGGGCTGCTGCGGAAGCGGCCTGACTAGGTGTACGTGCAGCTTGCAGTAGTTCAGGGCTCCTGAGACAGCTGCAACGGCAGCGGGATAGGCTGCACGGGGATTCCCTGGATTCCTTGAAATTTTCAAATTGATTCCAATATTTGCGCTATTTAAAAATGTAACAAAATCATATCTGCAATCCAGCAAGACCAGTTACTACTAATACGGTGGATGTTGTGGTCTGTAGAAGTGCAATTGAATTGGACTCTAGGGGAAAGCTGAGCTTGTGAAGTACTGCGCGAGGAAGGCGTTAGGAAGGAATAAATTGAGTTGGTGCTCGCCCCTTTTAGGGATGGAGCAATCATTTAAGTCTACTCCTGGGCATATTTGGGTCAATGAAGAGGCTTACGCCACTGGAGACAGAAGGAGAGGGCGCACCACAGCCAAATTAAAGCTGTCAAAAATTGCTAAAGCTTGTTAGAACTTATCAATGGGGGAAGCTCTAAAGCTACAGACCCAGAGACCAGCCATAATCAGTCAAAGCGCCAATTGGGCTCAAAGAACCTCAGCAGCCTTAACACTAACGGCAGCAGTTCTACTGAGATATCCTCTGACTCAGTGTGTCTTCAAAATGCCAAAGAGGGGCCGTCATCCAATCAGCAAGAGGGCTCCCACATTTTGGCTGTTTTTGAGCAGCTTCTGTTGATACCAGATGAAGCACGATTAGAGGAAAGAATCCCCCCTGGAGGGGAGTGTACATCAAGACAAAAATATGCCACTCATATCTCAACCTCCACCCTAGCCCCAGATGCGATAAATGTAGGCGAAAGGCCTCCAAATCCTTTGTTCTGCCCCAAAGCACTGGGAGGGGGTAAAGTTATGCCTTGGGCAAAAGAATCGGAGGATAAAACCCAACAAGTATTGCATCTTTTGATTTAAATGCTGCACATTCTATACGGAGCCTCTCAAAGTGATATATGCTCAAAGAGCAATGAAGAGCCAGACAGTAACCACTGCACAGCTCTTGTTTCCATCGATAAGCACTGGGGTTTTCCAGGCCAATTAACTTTCAATGATATCAACAGGAACATCATCTAATACCCAGCTGGAGGAATGCTCCAGCAGATCCTGGATGAGTTGAGAGAGATGAGAATCGCACATACCAAGGCACACTCTGAAGTCCAGACTCAACTAAATAAGATTAACGCTAATCTACTTCAGGTTAATACCAGACTTACAGAACAGCATATTTCTGATCTGGAAGACTCTCAGAGAAGTTCTGAGCTTCATACAACAAAAGGCAAACATGAAATTCTGAAAGTTCAGACAAAACTAGACGAGATGAAAAATAGATCCCGACGCTCAAATTTACGCTTCGTGGGGATTCCAGAAGGACAAGAGACTGGTCAGGGTCCTATTAAATGTATCTCCGAGTGGGTTCAGAAGTATGTCCTCCCAGGGAATCAAGCAAAGACAAGATTTCTCAATCATGGGTTGTGAGAAGTTGGCCTGGCATATGCTGTCCACTAGTTCTAGTGGGCACCTTGCAGCAGTCCAAACAACCCCTTTGGATGATAGGTTAAAGACAACCTTTAGTGAAAGCTATCCTAGTGGTAGCTATGGAGAGCAGCCTTCAGGCTAAGTCTTGGAGGAATGTAAAGCAGCTTGTTTTACCAGTCTATAATCTCTTGAGTGACCAAATGAAAGAGGACCACACCAGGTATATATATAAAATATGTGTATTTATTCTTAAACACACCCCTCTAGTCTCTTTATGAGGCTAGAGTTCGAAGTACATAAGTTACAAGGCGAATATCAGCAGTTATTAGCACAATACACGTTTGGGCCCTAGGGGCGTACCAAACTGTTAGACCTGGCACCATTGGCGTGGGTCTCCCTTCCATTTTTCGCTGTTGTCTCCTCTGTTTTACTGGTGTTAGATGCTCTGGGCGCTGTGCCACTGCCATTCAGTGTCACAGCGCGAATGCTCCCTGTATAAATATGTCTATGTGAATTGGTATATCCCTGATTGGCTTATTTGGTTTACCTGTTAGTCCCTAGTAGTGTGGCCTATGTGTGCCCAGGGCTGGTAAACCAAATGCTGCTGGTGGGCCTGCAGCACTGATGTGTGCCACCCACAGAAGCAGCTCGTAAAGTGTGTCTCAGACCTGCCACTGCAGTGTCTGTGTGCAGTCCAGAACTGCCATCTTGGCTGTGAAGTGCAACCACTTCCCAGCCCCTGAACCTTCCCTTGGCATCCTGTAAGTCGCCCCTCGGGTAGGGTGCATTGTATGTGTAAGGTAGGACATGCCTGGGTGTGTGTAGCATGTCCTGGTAGTGAATTATGCACCATTTCGTTTTTCACTACTGTAAGGCTACCTGTTCCTCATAGGCTAGAATGGGCAGTTTGACTATTACATGCTATAGTCCTAACTGACCCCAGGGACATGGTAGAAAAACGAATTTAGTATGCCTGAGCTCAGAATATTAAAATACACCTTTTAGTGAAGTTTATTTTTATATTCTGTGTTTGAAAAATACCACTTTTAGAAAGTAGGTATTTTCTTGCCTAAGCCTTCCAGTGTGCTCTGCCGTTATGTGTATTGGCTGTCTGGTTTTAGAGGGGCAGGACAGGCTGAGTCAGACCTTGGTGGAATAGAGAGATCTGCATTTAGAGTGTGGGGAAGGGTGGCTCTTTGATCTGAATAGGGCTGTGCCTGGCAAGGTGAATGCTGGCTCCACCTCCCACTGTGTGTCTGCTAGCAGACCCCTCTTTCTGAAAGGAAGGATGCAGCCTGGTAAACAAAGTGCTCCAGGCCTGAGCAGAACTGGTTCTGGCTAGGTTCAGGGACTGGTAGCTTCAAGGATCAAAGGCTTTTGGGGTATAAATATCTGTGCTCAAACCCCCTACTTTTGTATTGCTTTTGGATCTGGAGAGGAAACTCTGTCCGTGCCACTGGAGGAATCTGCAGGAAGTGACTGTCCTTGTGCTTGTGTGTTGTTTCTTGCACTGGCCTGCAGCAGTGACCACTGGACCTTGAAGAAGAGGAAAAGGAACTATTGAGAGAACTTTATTTTTGTACAGCAATCACCCAAGGGCTAGGAAAAGAGCTAGCCTCCTGCTGGAGTCTCAGGCACAACAGACTCCACCACCAACCTCCTGCTTCCTCCCTGCGAGGACTGCTATCTGCTGAGGGGCTCCTGTGAGTTCCAGGGCCTCTAGTTTGCATCAGAGAGAAGAGGGTAAGAAATCGACGCTAACGCATCTTTGCGGGCCGCTGCAGTCGAGAGCGCTGGGAAAATCATCGCGCTGCTGCCGCCGAGGGCCACAGCCCGAAACCATCGCTGACGCCCCTTTGCGAGCCGCTGCAGCCGAGACGCGCTGGAAAGATCATCGCGCTGCTGTCGCCGCGCACTCGCAACCCTGACAGAAATCATCGCTTCGAGACATCGCAGTGCGGACGCCGTGCGTTCGCCACTTTGATCGCATCACACCGAATTTCGTCGCTCCCTCGCGGAGCGTCTTGTCTTCGCATCGCAACACGATCGCACAGCGCAACAGGATCACCGCATCGACTTCTCCCACGCGGCAAGAAAGTCATCGCATTGGTGGTCCAGCGTGCAGAAGTTTGTCGCATCGTCTCCGCACGCATCCCGCAGATCGGCGCATCATCCTCCCTTGCGGCAAGGATTTCAACGCATCGCCGGCCTCGCGTGCCGAGAATCATCGCTACAGCTTCTTTGCGACACTTTGTTGGTTTTGCAACTAAACCCAGGTACTTTGTGAAAGAAAGGGTCGCAGAGACCACTGCTTTGAACTTGAACCTTATTTTTGCAACCTTTGAACTATTTTTGACAGCCCTTCAACAGCTATCCTATTTTTGACAGTATTGTGGCTTTTACAGTTATTGGTCTTGTGATAAATCTGCCTTTTTATAAAAAACTTATTTTTTATAATAACTACTTGTGTGGTGTCCCTTTGTAGTGTTCCTCATTGTGTTACTGTGTATGATCATAAATGCTTCACACCCTGCCTCTGAGATAAGCCTACCTGCTCGTGCTACGTTACCACAGGGTTGAGCAGGGGTATTAAAGAGGGTAGCCCTCTCACTCTGACTTAGGAAGAAGGGTCCCTACTTGGACAGTGGCCAGCCATTGCCAACTAGAGACCCCCATTTCTAACACAAACCATATACTAAAATAGTGGTATAAGAACCACGATTGAGCTAGACACAAGGCCTAGAGCCTGTAGAAGTGCTTGGACCCCAAGGAACTACCCAAGGTAGTGACACAGGGGACCCACGGGGGACGCGTGCAGTGTGAGAACACAGCCGCGAATCGCCGTTGACTTCTATGGGGAAAGTCGCGGTTGGATTTTTAAAGAAAAAGGACACTTCGGAGAGGATTTCCAGTTAACCCCTTTAAACTTAAGAGTTTCTAGGGCCCACACCCACGTGAGTACCGAAATACTCGAGTTACCTCACCCAGGGAAGCTGGGTGCATACGTGTTAAAAGGTGTCGGGAATCGTCGTAGTTTTCAATGGCGATCTCTTGGAAAGTGCTGCTGCCGTGAAGTGAAAGAGTGTCCGGTGCGATCCAAGCCTGGATCGAGGAAGAGGAAGACTTGAAAGCAGAGGGGACAGAGTCTGGGTCACTAGCCAGTGACCAGGGGCATGATAGTCGAATGCCCTCAGATGTCGGGTGCTTCAGGTGAGTTGACGGGTGCCTTGACTCTTCAGCCACAAGGTCCAGGAGGTGTCGACGATGACCAGGAGCTGGATTCGAGCTGTCCCACGAAGTCTGTCGAGTGCTGCGGTGTTGGTGACCAGATTGGACCCAACAAGCCTTGGCAACGGCAAGTCACGGGGAAATGAAGAAAAGGCTGCGGTGCAGACCAGCAAGGTCTGAGGGACTCACCCAGCGAGGGTAAGTCAGGGCACGTCTGGAGCAAACAGAAGAGCCCAAGCAATTGAATAGGTGCTTTCGTGAGGACCCACTAGCCAACGGACTAGAGATCGTGAAGGAGCCTTGAGCGGTCGCACTTGGAGCTGGCCCACGGGACACTCGTGGAGTGTAGGCCAGTGATCTTTGCTGCAGTTGGTACTCGGGGCTAGGGCTACTTGAAACCCCAAGCACGGCTTCGAGAGGTGTCAGGAAGTTGGTGCACTTGCAAATGTGCTCGGTGTCCAGGGGTCACGGTGCCACATTACCCACGACAGCTACGGGCCTCAGCTTTGCTGGGGACTCAGGGCAGCCTCGGCGAAGTCTGGAAATCCACCTCTGGTGATGCACAGACTTCGGCGTCTGGCGGGAGCTTCAGTGATGCAGACTGGACAGATGCTTCGTTGGTGCCTGCCAAGCAGGGGAGTCACTCCTTGACCCCAAGGGAGATTCTTCAGTCCTCTAATCTTGATGTAGAGCGTCGAAGGTCCAGGATTCAGCTTCAGAGTTTCGTCCAGGGATATCTAAAATCCTGTTGCCAGGGTTCCCTTACTTATACTAAGAAAAGGGGTTGGACTAACTCTGGGGACCCACCTATGGGAGGGTTTGGAAAGAGGGTGGCTACACCCATTTCCTTTGTCCAGTTTCATGCCAGAGCAGGGGCTGGCAGCCCCTGCAACCGGTTTGAACTGGGGTATGCACGAGGACACCAAATGTGCCCCCAGTGCAGGACTTCAAAGCACTCAGAGAGTGCACCACCCAGCCCTAATCCACTAAGGCCTGTATGGGAGGTGGTAACACCTCCCTGAGACAGGAAACCTATTGTCCAGGCCTCCCCTGCCGGAGTTTCGGTCAGCAGCAGGAGGCCAGACTCGTGTCTGTGGCTGCAGCATCCATTTTGCGATGCCAGGCTCTGTTTTAGTTGGTACCGGGTATACCGGTGCTGTCATGTCTCTCCCTCTAGAAGGGTGGGATCATACTCCCACACCAGTTACTGGTGTGGGGGTATGATTCCAAGGTGTTTGACCCCAAACATGACATGTTTCCGTGCAGCCATCCTAAAGTTAGCATTTACCGTTTTAGATATAATGCACTTAAGAGTATATGGTCAGGCTGCACCACAGACAACCCCGGAGAGGAGATTACGAAGGCTGCAGAGGGGCTCTGCTCATGCATGAGCACCCTCTCACCAAGCACCCTGCCTTCAGGATTGATAAGGCCTTCCATAGGGGTGACTGATAGGTTTGTATGTGCAGTGATAGGTGAGATATAGGGAACCTATATCTCTGTAAGGGGTGCATGCACCACCTCACTCAGGCTGCAGTAGCAGTCCTGTGGTGTCATTTTGGAGGGCCTTCCAGGGGTGGCACAATACATGCTTCAACCCCTGGTAGGCCTCTGGGGTACCTATGCCCTGGGTACATAGTATACCATATACTAGGGACTTATAAGGGCACCCCAGAATCCAATGTGAAGTGTACTTAAGGTACAGGGAATCAATTTAGAGAGGAAGCAGCTATGCTGGGGTCCTGGATAGCAGGGCCCCAGCCAGACTAAAGTCGAAAAACAGTGATACACCAGCAAAAAGTGGGGGTAACCATAAGAGGCAGATCCTACTCTCCTACACAACCCCCCAAACGCAGGGACATTAAACTAACCTTGACCAGTTAAGTCTTCATGTTCTAAGTGGAAATATCTGGAGAGTCCATCTGCATTGGCATGATTACTCCCAGGTCTATGTTCCACTGTATAGTCCATCCCCTGTAGGGAAATGGACCACCTCAAAAGTTTGGGGTTTTCACCCTTCATCTGTTTTAGCCACAAGAGGGGCTTGTGGTCTGTTTGAACAAGGAAGTGAGTGCCAAACAAGTATGGCCTCAGATTCTTCAGAGCCCAAACCACAGCAAAGACCTCCCTCTCAATGGCTGACCAACGTTTCTCTCTGGGGGTCAGCCTTCTGCTAATAAAAGCTACTGGCTGATCCTGACCTTCATCATTCAACTGTGACAGTACAGCCCCTACCCCCAACTCAGATGCATCTGTTTGCACAATGAACTTTTTGGAGTAATCAGGACTTTGCAGAATGGGAGCAGTGCACATGGCCTGCTTCAGGTCATCAAATGCCTTTTGACAGTTAACTGTCCACTGAACCTTTTTGGGCATTTTCTTAGAGGTTAAGTCATTCAGGGGTGTCACTATTGATCCATACCCCTTGACAAATCTTCTGTAGTACCCAGTCAGGCTAAAAGGCTCTCACCTGAGTCTGGGTAGTTGGAGCAGTCCAGTCCATGATGGTCTAGATCTTGCTCTGCAATGGTTGAACCTGGCCTCGACCCACAAGGTGGCCCAGGTACACAACCTGACTCTGCCCTATCTGGCACTTTGTGGCCTTGATAGTTAGGCCTCCAAAACATTTCTGAGGTGGACCAGGTGATCCTCCCAGGTGGAGCTAAAGACAGCAATATCATCTAGATATGCTGCACTATAGGCTTCCAGACCTGTAAGGACTGTGTTCACCAACCTCTGAAAAGTGGCAGGTGCATTTTTCAAACCAAAGGGCATCACCACAAATTGGTAAAGCCCACCAGGGGTAGAAAATGCAGTTTTTGGCTTTGTATCATCAGCTAGTCTGATCTGCCAGTAGCCAGCTGTTAGGTCAAATGTGCTTAGATACTTGGCTGAGGCCAAAGTGTCTATTAGCTCATCTGCACTGGGGATTGGATGGGCATCATTCCTAGTGACTGCATTGAGGCCTCTGTAGTCCACACAAAACCTCATCTCTCTCTTACCATCTTTGGTGTGAGGTTTTGGCACCAGGACCACTGGACTAGCCCAAGGGCTATCTGAAGGCTCAATGACACCCAGTTCCAACATTTTCTGGACTTCTGTCCTGATACAGTCCCTGACCTGGTCAGGTTGCCTGTAAATCTTACTTTTAACAGGCAGACTGTCCCCAGTGACACTTCATGAGTGCACCAGGGGGTCTGACTTGGAGTCAGAGAAAACATGTGTCTGAACTGATGGAGCACCTGTCTACAATCAGTTTGCTGCTGGGCAGTGAGGCTGCCTGCCAAGGCTACACCATCCACTGACCCATCATCAGGGTTCTGGGAGAGCAGGTCAGGGAGAGGGTCACTCTCCTCCTCCTGTCCCTCATCAGTTGCCATGAGCAAGCCCATGTCAGCCCTGTCCACATATGGCTTCAGCCTGTTGACATGGAGCACCCTATGGGGGCTTCTGGGAGTTCCTAGGTCTACCAGATAGGTAACCTCTCCCTTCTGTTCAACAATTGTATGGGGGCCACTCCACTTGTCTTGGAGGGCTGCTGGGGCCACTGGCTCCAGCACCCACACCTTCTGCCCTGGCTGATAAACAGCCAGCACAGCCTTTGGTCATGCCAGGCTTTCTGTAATTCCTGGCTGGCCTCAAGGTTTTTGGTTGACTTTTTCATGTACTCAGCCATCATGGAGCGGAGACCAAGTACATAGTCCACTATGTCCTGTTTAGGGGGTTTGAGAGGTAACTCCCAACCTTCCTTCACCAGACACAATGGACCCCTGACAGGATGGCCAAACAAAAGTTCAAAAGGGCTGTAGCCAACACCCTTTTGAGGCACCTCCCTGTATGCAAATAAAAGGCAGGGCAAGAGTATGTCCCATCTTCGCCTAAGCTTTTCTGGGAGCCCTTTAATCATGCCCTTCAAGGTTTTGTTGAATCTCTCAACTAAACCATTGCATTGTGGGTGATAGGGTGTGGTGAACTTATAAGTTACTCCACACTCCTTCCACATTGCAGTCAAGTAACTGGACATGAAGTTTGTAACTCTGTCAGATACTACCTCCTTAGGAAAGCCTACTCTTGAGAAAATTCCCAGGAGGGCCCTTGCCACCACAGGGGCTGTAGTGGTCCTAAGGGGAATGGCTTCTGGGTACCTGGTGGCATGGTCCACCACCACCAGGATAAACTTGTGCCCAGATGCTGTTTGGGGATCCATGGGACCAACTATGTTATGTTACGTTATATGCATTTATAACGCGCTCGGCTACTCCAAGGAGTGTCCCGGCGCGGCAATCCCCACCCTCTCAAAGGGAACCCCCACCACAGGTAGTGGTATCAGGGGGGCCTTTGTGGTGCCACCTGCCTTCCCACTGGCTTGGCAGGTTACACAGGAGCGACAAAACTCCTTGGTGTCTTCAGACATGTGGGGCCAGTGAAAGTGAGGGACAATTCTGTCCCAGGTCTTGTTCTGGCCCAGGTGACCTGCTAAGGGAATATCATGGGCTAGTGTCAATAGGAAGCCCCTGAACTTCAGAGGTATAACCAACCTCCTGGCTGCTCCAGGCTTGGGGTCTCTACTCTCTGAGTACAGGAGTCCATCATCCCAAGATATCTTATGGGTGCCACTAGCATTCCCAGCAGCCTCAGCAGCAGCTTGCTGTCTGAGGGGTTCAAGGGAGGGGCAGTTCAGTTGCTCCTGGCTCAGATCTGCCCTGGAAGGGCCCCCTGTCCCCAAGAACTCAACCTGATCAGGTTCAAGCTCCTCTGGGACAGTTCCTTCTTCAGGCCTGAGATCATCTTCCTCAAAAGACTGATCTACTTCCTGAGCCAAGGGGGAAGGCACTGCCTTAACCCTACTGCTCCTCCTCTTGGGAGACACCTGGTCCATTATTCCAGAATCCAGGGCCTGTTCAGCTTTTGACATTTTTGCCTGTGACCTAGTCACAGCAAATACATGTGCAGGGATCCCTAGCATTTCTGCATGTTTCCTGAGCTCCACCTCTGCCCAAGCTGAGGTTTCAAGATCATTGCCAAGCAAGCATTCAACTGGTAGGTCTGCACTTACCACAACCTTCTTAAGGCCAGTTACCCCTCCCCAGGAGAAGTTAACAACTGCCAGAGAATGGTCTGTTCTGACATTGCTAGCATTGGTCACTTGGTACATTTCACCAAGCTTAATCTGCCCAGGATCCACAAGATCTTGTGTCACCATGGTGACACTTGCTCCTGTGTCCCTGAATGCCAAAGCCTCCCTTCCATTAATTAAAGGCTGCTGTCTGTATTTGCCCAAATTATTGGGACTCACAAAGGGGGACATATCCATGCCCCCATCACAGACTAGGACAGCCTGAGTTGGCACTCTGACTAGGCCAGAGCCCATCTCAGTACCCAGGGTCAACCCTACTAAACCCTTATTCTGAGTGTTTCCACCCCCATTTGTAGCTGGACTAGGGGGAACTGTTGCCTTAGGGGTAATGGTGGCTGGATTGGAGTCTTTGGACTTGGTGCAATCACTTGTCCAGTGAGTCTTTTGCTTACAGACTTTCCACCATGGTTTCTTTTGGCCTTTTCCTTTATTAGATTGGGATTCCCCACCAGATGCAGATTTTTGGGGACCTTGAGAAGACTTCTGGTCTTTACCCTTTTCCCCACCCTTGTCAGAGTTTTTAGAATCTGCCTTCTTCTGGTCACCACCTTGGTTCTGTACCTTCTGCTTCACCCTGGTTCTGACCCATCTGTCTGCCTTCTTTCCCAATTCTTGGGGAGAGGTCAGATCAGAGTCAACCAGGTACTGATGTAGCAACTGATTCTGACAGTTATTAAGAATCTACTCCCTCATGATAAGATTGTACAATCCCTTGAAGTCACATACCTTACTGCCCAGTAACCAACCTTCCAGAGCCTTGGTAGCACAATCTACAAAGTCCACCCAGTCCTGTGTCTGTGCCTTTTGGGTATCTCTGAACTTTAACCTGTATTGTTCAGTGGTTAGGCCAAACCCATCTATCAGTGCACTCTTCAGGACTTGGTAATCATCAGCATCCTCTTCTCTTACAGTGAGGAGCTTGTCTCTACCTTTGTCTGCAAAGGAGAGCCACAAGATTGCTGCCCACTGCTCCTGGGGGACCCTCTGAACTTTACAGGCCCTTTCCAGTGCATTTATCCATTTGTGGATGTCATCCCCACTCTGGTAGGGAGGGACAATCTTGCTCAGGTTTCTATGGTCATAAGACCTTTCCCTACCACTAGGGAAGTTGCTGCCACCATGGGACTCTAGTCCCAACTTTCTTCTTTGTCTATGAAGCTCTAGGGACTCCCTGTCTATAGCCAGCTGCTCTCTTCTAATTCTAAGCTGACCTTCTTCATACTGGAGCAGTCTCTTTTTCATCTCATTAGAGGATTCCCTCCTATGAGAAGAAACAGAGGTCCCTACTGAGGTGTCAGAATGGTTAGACTCCAGAGAAGGAGATCTAGACCTTCTAGGCACACTCACAACTCTTCCTGGAGGGACAAAGGTGAGGTCATTCTGATCCTCCTCTTCATCCACAGGAATAGCTGAATTTTCCAGGTCAAGGTCATTGTCACCTTCCTGGCCAGTTTCAGAGGGGGGGTTCTGGGTGAGTTCACCCCTGGCCCCTTCCTCATCTTCTGCCCCACCCTCTCTGCCTACCCTTGCAGACCCTATAGGTCTTCTGAGGTCATCTAGCAGAAGCATCTCCATGAGACGTTGGGTGTTGGCACTTTTGCCTGTCTTCAGCTTCCTAATCTTGCACAACTCTCTCAATTCCATGAATGGGATGTTGTCATATTTGGATGGCAGGAGCCCACTGGTTCCTGGTAGTGAAGACATTACTAGTGAGATGTGGTGTATGCACTACCTACTCTAGTGTGGCCTACTAAACTCTCTTGAGTTGTAGAAAGGGTGTGCTAGCCCTTAACACACAACTCTAAGTTCAGTAGAACTTACTGTATACTAAGCTTGTATTTATATGTACCTAAGGTACCTTTAGTGGTTTTCAGTTGATCAATTCAATTGAGATTATCTGGTAAAACAATAGCAAGCTGGAATCCCACCGCTGCCACCAATGTGAGAAGTTGGCCTGGTATATGCTGTCCACTAATTATAGTGGGCACCTTGCACTCAGTCCAAACAACCCCAAATTGGAGATAGGTTAAAGACAACCTTTATTGAAAGCTATCCTAGTGGTAGCTATGGAGAGCAGCCTTCAGGCTAAATCTTGAAGGAATGTAAAGCAGCTTGTTTTACCAGTCTATAATCTCTTGAGTGACCAAATGAAGGAGGACCACACCAGGTATATATATAAAATATATGTATTTAGTCTTAAACACACCCCTCTAGTCCCTTTATGAGGCTAGAGTTCGAAGTACATAAGTTACAAGTCAAATATCAGCAGTATTTAGCACAATACACGTTTGAGCCCTAGGGGCGTACCAAACCATATACTAAAATAGTGGTATAAGAACCACGACTGAGCTAGACACAAGGCCTAGAGCCTGTAGAAGTGCTTGGACCACAAGGAACCACCCAAGGTAGTGACACAGGGGACCCACGGGGGACGCGTGCAGTGTGAGAACACAGCCGCGAATCGCCGTTAACTTCTATGGGGAAAGTCGCGGTTGGAATTTTAAAAGGAAAGGACACTTCGGAGAGGACTTCCAGTTAACCCCTTTAAACTTAAGAGTTTCTAGGGCCCACACCCACGTGAGTACCGAAATACTCGAGTTACCTCACCCAGGGAAGCTGGGTGCATACGTGTTAAAAGGTGTCGGGAATCATCGTCGTTTTCAATGGCGATCTCTTGGAAAATGCTGCTGACGTGAAGTGAAAGAGTGTCCGGTGCGATCCAAGCCTGGATCGAGGAAGAGGAAGACCTGAAAGCAGAGGGGACAGAGTCTGGGTCACTAGCCAGTGACCAGGGGCACGATAGTCGAATGCCCTCAGATGTTGGGTGCTTCAGGTGAGTTGACGGGTGCCTTGACTCTTCAGCCACGAGGTCCAGGAGGCGTTGACGATGACCAGGAGCTGGATTCGAGCTGTCCCACGAAGTCTGTTGAGTGCTGCGGTGTCGGCGACTGGATTGGACCCAACAAGCCTTGGCAACGGCAAGTCATGGGGAAATGAAGAAAAGGCTGCGGTGCAGACCAGCAAGGTCTGAGGGACTCACCCAGCAAGGGTAAGTCAGGGCACGTCTGGAGCAACCAGAAAAGCCCAAGCAATTGAATAGTTGCCTTCGTGGGGACCCACTAGCCAACGGACTAGAGATCGCGAAGGAGCCTCGAGTGGTCGCACTTGGAGCTGGCCCACGGGACACTCGTGGAGTGTAGGCCAGTGATCTTTGCTGCAGTTGGTGCTCGGGGAGAGGGCTACTTGGAACCAAAAGCACGGCTTCGAGAGATGTCAGGAAGTTGGTGCATTTGCAAATGTACTTGGTGTCCAGGGGTCACGGTTCCACGTTACCCACGACAGCTACGGGCCTCAGCTTTGCTGGGGACTCAGGGCAGCCTCGGGGAAGTCTGGAAATCCACCTCTGGTGATGCAAAGACTTCAGCATCCGGCAGGAGCTTCAGTGATGCAGACCAGACAGATGCTTTGTTGGTGCCTGCCAAGCAGGGGAGTCACTCCTTGACCCCAAGGGAGATTCTTCAGTCCTCTAATCTTGATGTAGAGCGTCAAAGGTCCAGGATTCAGCTTCAGAGTGTCGTCCAGGGATATCTAAAGTCCTGTTGCCAGGGTTCCCTTACTTAGACTAAGAAAAGGGGTTGGACTAACTCTGGGGACCCACCTATGGGAGGGTTTGGAAAGAGGGGTGGCTACACCCATTTCCTTTGTCCAGTTTCGCGCCAGAGCAGGGGCTGGTTTGAACTGGGGTATGCACGAGGACACCAAATGTGCCCCCACTGTAGGAGAGTAGGATCTGCCTCTTATGGTTACCACCACTTTTTGCTGATGCTTCACTGTATTTTGACTTTAGTCTGGCTGGGGCCCTGCTAATCAGAACCCCAGCCTAGCTGCTTCCTCTCTAAATGGATTCCAGGTACCTTAGGTACTTCTCTGATTGGATTCTGGGGTGCCCTTATAAGTCCCTAGAATATGGTATAGTATGTACCCAGGGCATAGGTATCCCAGAGGGGTTGTTTGGACTGGTGCAAGGTGCCCACTATAACTAGTGGACAGCATATGCCAGGCCAACATCTCACAATTACCATACAAGAATACATGGAAATGTTCACAAGCCCACACCACTGCCAAGCTTTCTTTCTCAGGTTGTGAGTAAGAACGTTCAGTTTGGGACAAACTTCTGCTTCTATATGCCACAATACATCTTCGAGCATTTGGGTGTCTGCTGTGCAATTATGGTGCCTAACCCGACAGGGTTAGCATCAACAACAACCCCAGTATGAAGCTTCGGATCAAAGTATGCCATTTCAGTGGCGTTCTCAATAGCTTGTTTGATTTTCTGGAAGCTTTGCATCGCATTACTGTGACCACAGAAAAACATTCTTTTTTGTCAAGTCTCTTAATGGCGCACTGACAGTGGCCAGGTTTTGTATGTATCTACAGCAATTGCTGGCCATGACAAAGAATGAACATAACATGGAAACATCTTGTGGGGTACTGGTAGTTGGGTGTCACGCCCCCATCAGAAAAGATATGGCCAAAGAATTTTAACTTTGTCTATTGGAACTCAAATTTCTCAGCATTCAAAGATAAACCTGCATCAGCGAGCAAATGACATACTTGTGTGAGAGCTTTATTGCGCTCCTGCTGTGTACCTCCAGAAACCAACATGTCATAACAATAATTGAAAGCATTCATTACAGGCTGTATGATACGTCGAATGTCATCTTGAAACAGCTCAGCAGCTGATGACACACCAAAACTCAGTCTTTTATATCGGAACGGACCAATATGTAAAAAAGGTTGTAACGTACCTGCAGCTCTCCTCAAGTTCCAACTGATGATATCCTTTATTCAGATCAAGATGAGAGAAGACCTTCGCACCATTCAATTGTGCTATGTTGGCACTGTGCAGACCTGGATGTCGTTCTCTTTCGATTGACTTGTTCATTTGACGCATATCCATGCAGATGCGTACAGCTCCTTCACTGTCCTTTTTTGGTACTACCACCATGGGAGAAACCCATGGAGTTGGACCAGTGGAACGCTCAATTATATCATGTTTTAGTAAGGAGTCAAGTTCTTTTCAACGGCTTCCTGTAAGTGAAAGGCAATTCGTCTGTGTCTTTGAGCAATAAGACGGACGTCCCCATTAATGTGTAATTGGACTTTCACAGTCTTGAGTTTTCCAACCCATGAAAAAATGAAGGGAATTGACTTACTATTTCATGATGAGCAGTCATGTTATAGTTCACTGATATCAGTACCATATCAGCAGCTGTGCTGAAGTTGAGTAAACAGGTACTTGACGCCGTACCTTGAAGTACCTGAATAGATGCTTGCACTTTTGTTTCTTGTGTTTCATCATTGTTACAAATGCACCTTGACTTTTGAGTGATATCAATGCAGCCCACTCATACACTTTAGTTTTCGATGGAGTAAGTCGGGGCAATGGGGACATTTCATTATATTTCTCCTCAGGCATAATGTTTATCAACACACCACTGTCGATAACAAAAGGGATTGAACAACCGTTGAAATTTTGTGTGATTTTCGGACGTTTGAATGACTTTGGTGCTTGGTCATGTCGACTTTTCTTGGACCAGCAGTATTTTTCCTCACATGCGGCCTGTCCAACATGTGCATGATTCTCTGAGGTAAACATCGACATGGCACAACCATCTTCTTCACTTTCACTTGACACTGATACTGAAGAACTGTTTGACAAAGATTTAGATGCCGATCTACTTCGTTTGGTGTTGATTTGCCTCAGCTGATGGGGTCGCTTGGGCCTTGTGGGCATGCATTGAACGCCATTTCTGGAACGTTTGGGCTGCCATTTTGTATTTGTGTCGTGATGCATTTGCTTTTTCCTTCGCCTTGCAGAATGTTACAAAATGGTTCTTGTTGGACTTGGCCCTTTTTGCAGGGTCATCCCAGAACTTTTGCCTTCCTCCTGTATTTTTTCTGACCTGTTGTTGGTGGTTTTATGACTATGGGCACTTTACCACTGCTGATCAGTGCAAAAGTGCATATGCTCTCTTTTGTAAATTGTTGTAATGGATTAGTGATTCCATGATTGGCTATTTGATTCACTAGTCAGACTCTAGTACAGTGCACCATGTGTGACCAGGGCCTGTAAATCAAATGCTGCTGGTGGGCTTGCAGCACTGATTGTGCCACCCACAGAAGCAGCTTGTAAAATTTGACTCAGGCCTGCCATAGCAGAGCCTGTGTGCAGTCTGGGACTGCCATGTCGACTTGGCAAGTGCACACACTTGCCAGTCCCTAAACCTTCCCTTTTCTACATATTAGTCACCCCTAAGGTAGGCCCAAGGTACCCCTGTGGGCAGGGTGCATTGTATGTGAAAGGTAGGACATGCCCTGATGTGTATGGCATGTCCTGATAGTAAAATGCTGCCAATTTCGTTTTTCACTATTGCAAGGCTATCTGTTCCCATAGGCCAGAATGGGGAGTTAGTTTATAACATCTTATAAACATAACTGACCCCAGGAACAAGAAAGGAAAATAAAGTTTAGTATGCCTGAACTCAGAATGTTAAGATGCATCTTTTGGTGAGGGTGATTTTTACATTCTGTTTGAAAATACCACTTTTAGAAAGTAGGTATTTTCTTGCCTAACCATCCATTGTGCCTTTGCTAGGTTTGTGTATTGCATGTCTGGTTTTTGGATGACAGGGGCTGGAGAGGGGCAGCGGCTCCAGAAGTCTGATGAGTCAGGGCTGGGCTGAATGGACCTGGGCTGCATTTAGAGTAGGGGGAGGAGATTTCCTTTTCACCTGAATGGGCCTGGTCTGCCTTTAACAATGCTGTCTCCACCCCCTGCCAGGAAGCTGCACCAGTGAAGACAGATCGGGTTTTGGCTGGGTACAGACACTCTCTGCCTTCAGAGAACAAAGGATTTTGTGGTATAAATATTGGGGCCCAGACCCCAGAACTTTAGATCACTTCTGGGAAATCAAGAAGAACCTTTGCCAAGGAGAAGAGCCGGATAAGCTGAGGAGGAATACTGCCCCTGTCCTGTTTGCTGCCTGGGGTTGGCCTGCAGTGGCTGCTTGCTGCCAAGAAAAGGAGAAGAAGGACTTTGCTGTTTTGCTTTGTCACCTGCTTGAAGAAAAGATCTCCAAGGGCTTGAAACTGAGCTTGCCTCCTGTTCTGAAGTCTCAGGAACACAAATACTTCACCCCGTCTGTCTGCCTGCATCTAGAACTGCTTTTTTAGCTGCTACAGAAGTAAATTGCAACACCAACGCAGGCGAGCGACGCCGTAATTTGCACCGAAGCTGTGAGCGCTGCTCCGACTTGTGAAGTAGACCCGAAGCCGGCCGCCGTGCCACATCGACGCCAGCGAGCAATGCCGTAACCTGCCCGAAGCCGTGAGCGCTGCTCTGACTTGCGACGTGGGCCCGACGCCTGCTGCTGTGCCACATCGACTCTGAAGCCGACTTCAACATCGCGGAGCCGATCCTCGACATGGGTGACCCTGAATCCATCGACATCGCGACATCGTAAGGAACAGTGGTTTCGGCGCCATCGTGACGTCACCTCCCCGACGCAGTAAGGAACCGTCGTCTCACCTCCCCTGCGCTGCAGTAAGGAACAGATTCTACACCTCCCCTGGGGTCATAAGGAACCGACGCCGCGCAGCGCCAACGAAGCCGCACCTCCCCGACAGCGTGAGCCATCTTTGTTTTTCATTGCTTTTACAAGGTACTGTTCTTTGTGGTTTCTGTTTGACTCCGGGCCCGACGCCGCGCACCTCGCAGTCAGCGCCATACTTTGGGATTTCTTCTGTCACGTCATCGTAATAACTCCAGGTGGAGTTATTTGTTGCTAAAGACTGCATTTAAGTGAATAACCTATTTTTAAGGATATTTTTGATACTGACCTGTGGATTTTTGTCGTTTGGTCTTGTTTTAAGCTTAGATAAAGATTAATTATTTTTCTAAACTGGTGTGGTGTTCATTTGTAGTGTTTTCACTGTGTTACTGTATGTGTTCACAAATGCTTTACACACTGCCTCTGAGAGAAGCCTGTCTGCTCGTGCCAAGCTACCAAGGGGGTGAGCAGGGGTTATTTTAGGAGTGTATCCCCCTTACCCTGACTAGAAGCAAGGGCCCCTTCTTGGACAAAGGTACCTACCTCTGCCAACTAGAGACCCCCATTTCTAACAGTTCTCTTTTACACAGTCTCTGCAGATCTGCCCAGTGGCGGGATATTTCACTTTTTGTGGAAACCAAAATCCACATATGAAGCACAACTTTTTTTTCTGAGAAGAAATCATTTTGTGCCCCTCAGCTTTGTGCTTTGGCTTACTTTTCACATTCATGACTGACTCACTCTGGGCACCTTCGGCCTCTTTTGTTGATCAGCATGCGCTTCAGCTCTGGCAGCGATAACAACTCTCTTCAGACTAAGAGTTTCCCTCAGCATTCGTCGTCTGAACGAATCTGACAAGCATCCAACAATCACTCGGATGAGAATAGCTTCCTCATCATTAAACTAATTGAACTTACTGTTTGTTGAGCATATCCAGTCTCTCAACAAATACGTCAATGTCTCACCAGCTCTCTGTCATTCCTGACTGACGGTGTACCTTTCGTAATCTACATTTGGCATTGGATTAAACTTAAGATTCAAGGTTTCTTTGATTTGATTGTATGTAATTTCGTCAGCTCACAGCATTTTCTTCATGACTTCTTTTACACCTTCACCAGTAACATTCTTACGGTACGTAATAATCTTCTTGTTATCCGCTTCTTCTATAGCATCAATTAAATCATCAAATGTCTCTATCCTGGCAGTCCATCTGCAGCCAATATTCAGCTTTTTGATGGTATCAAATGGTGGTGGTGGTTTCAAGAAGGCAGTAGCCTTATAACCATTTACAAGATTGGCTGGCACTGAAGGGGGAGTTCTCTCAGACACTGTCTGCTGTCCGCTAGGCCTGCTTCATCCATACCATCCTTAAGGCCCTGTGACGTGCTGGCCTCCGGGCCATCTTGGACAGTCTGTGGAACCTTAACCTCCATCTCGGTCTCCATTGGAGTCCTTTGTTTCAGGAGACTTTTGGAGTTGTTCTGAGCCGCCACCCGGCAGCTTTGGTGGCCTGCCACTTCGGGTATGGACATCTCTGCATGCACAACCCCAGGTGCTTGTTCTGGGGTCACTCCCTCAAGTGCTGCGGCATGATGACTCTCTTTCACCAGTACTGGTCAGCAGATGACAGTTTCTTGTCTCTGTATCACTTTGTCTTTAGGCGTCTCTTTGTGGTGTCTGACACCTGGTTGGTCTCTGCCTTGCAACACTTCTGTTCACAGCGTTATCTTGCAATTTGCTGCTCTTTCAATACTTGGTTGAATCTGCCTATAGCGTTATCACTCCTTATGATGTATAGCTTTGAGTTGCGTAGTAGCGCAGTACCTCTCTTTGTGACCTTCCCAGCACTTATTTGGTCAACGATATGTATACTTTATCAACAAAGCTTTTGTTATCGTCAAATGCTTTACACAGACTGGGGCTGCGCTTTGACTCTACATATGCCAAACGTCGATTCCGTACTTTGGTGGAGGCACACGTGGCACACAC
Organism: Calotriton arnoldi; assembly: GCA_963921515.1. Classification (NCBI taxonomy): domain Eukaryota; kingdom Metazoa; phylum Chordata; class Amphibia; order Caudata; family Salamandridae; genus Calotriton; species Calotriton arnoldi. The sequence continues at coordinate 321,393 of CAWUFW010012057.1, read as the reverse complement.
GAGCAGTTTGCTGGACCATGGCAAACTTTCTGGGAGAGCACTGTCGATCTTCGGGTTACTTATCCCCTATCTCGTCTCCAGTTGTAGCGTCCTACCCAGTCTGGGTACTTGCCAATCACTATGCCACACATGGAGCTTAGCATAACATGTCTTTGTTCTTCTGCATGTTACCGCAAACTCAACATTCTAATCCTACATTCCCTTTACTCCGTTCTAACACTTACATCGCAGTTCTACGGAGTCCATCAGAAGCCGCAAGGGTTCCGTCATCGCAAACTCACACCACACTATAAAACAGTGAGGGCCAAGTGCATAAGATGTCCTTTCAGCTACATCTGGTGTTTTATAAATACATCAGTGATTGCCTAGATGTGTAATGAGATACATTATTTGAGTAAGAAATTAGCAGGATTGTAGTCATGTGCAAAGACAGAGCTGGGGATGGGAACAGTCTATTGCGGAGCAGTGACAGGGGATGGCCAGGCTGGACTTTCCGGACTTCAGCATCTGCGTATCTGCCCGTGTTCCTATTCATGCCCTGACTCTCAGCCTATCACCTCTTTCTGCTTCTCTTCCAGCTCTCACATCCGAGCAGAGATCCCCCATGGCCTGCAGGACCTGGATGTTCTGAAGTGCACAAGTGAGTCTAAGAGCTCTACGTTTGCTGGGGGGGGTTTCAGGAGGGGGGGTGATGCTTATTGTTAGTGTGAGGAGAGAGGAGGGAGTGAGGGGCACAGGGGATTATGGTAGTAAATGAGCGAACATGAGGGGATGATGCATACTTTTAGAATGAGGAGGGAGTGCGGGACACAGAGGGTGAATACGAGGTCAATGAATGAACATGAAAGGATGATGCTTATTGTTAGTGTGAGGAGGGTGAGGTGTGGCGCTGCGGCCAGTGCAGCTGACTCTGGAATGTGGGGCTCACTGTTCGATCCCCGGTTCCGGCGGCAGCTTAGCTCAGCACCATGTGACTCTGGGCAATAGCTCACTTAATCTCACCAATGGCCCCCAGTGCCTTGAGACCCTTAGGGGTGAGTAGTTTGCGCTTTACAAATACTGGATTTAGGATTTAGGATTGAGGGAAACAGGAGGATTACGGAAGTCAATGAGTGAACATTAGAGGTGATACTTGCTGTTAGTGTGAGGAGGGACACAGGGGGATTACAGAGGTCAATGAGTGAACATGAGGGGGTGATACTTATTGTTAGTGTCTCTTCTGGTTCTGTACAGATCCGTGTCTGTTCCCTCTGTGCATTGTTCCATGTCTTTTCTTGCTCTGTACACATCTGTGTCTGTGTCCTGTCTACACTGTTCTGTGTCTCTTCTGGTTATGTACAGACCTGTGCCTGTGCTCTGTCTACACTGTTACATGTCTCTTCTTCCTCTGTACAGATCCTTGTCTCTGCTCCATTTACCCTGTTCCACGTCTCCTCTTGCTCTGTACAGGTCTGTGCTCTGTCCACTCTACTCCATGTCTCTTCTTGCTCTGTGCAGATCCGTGTCTCTGGTCTGTCTACTCTTTTCCATGTCTTTTCTTGCTCTGTACAGACCTGTGCCCTGTCTACTCTGTTCCGTGTCTCTTCTTGCTCTGTACAGATCTGTGTGTGTGCCCTGTATACTCTGTTCTATGTCTCTTCTTATCTATACACATCAGTCTCTGTGCCCCATCTACTCTGTTCCATGTCTCTTCTGGCTCTGTACAGATCTGAGTCTGTGCTCTGTCTTCACTGCTCCATGTCTCTTTTTTCTCTGTACAGATCCGTGCCTGTGCTGTGTCTTCACTGCTCCATGTCTCTTGCTCTGTACAGACCTGTGTCTGTGCTGTGTCTACTCTGTTCCATGTCTCTTCTTGCTCTGTAAAGGCCTGTGATGTGTCTGGTCTGTTCCTTGTCTCTTCTGGCTCTGTACAGATCCGTGCCTGTGCTGTGTCTTCACTGCTCCATGTCTCTTGCTCTGTACAGACCTGTGTCTGTGCTGTGTCTACTCTGTTCCATGTCTCTTCTTGCTCTGTAAAGGCCTGTGCTGTGTCTGGTCTGTTCCTTGTCTCTTCTGGCTCTGTACAGATCTGTGTCTGTGCTCTGTCTTCACTGCTCTATGTCTCTTCTTGCTCTGTACAGACCCGTGTCTGTGCTCTGTCTACTCTGTTCCATGTCTTTTCTTGCTCTGTTAAGGCCTGTGTCTGTGCTGTTTACTCTGTCCCATGTCTGTTTTTGCTCTGTACAGACCCATGTCTGTGCTGTGTCTACATGGTTCGGTGTCTCTTCTTCCTCTGTACAGATCTGTCTCTCTAGTCTGTCTACTCTGTTCCATGCCTCTTTTCGCTCTGTACAGATCCATGTTCCTAGTCTGTCTACTCTGTTCCATGTCTCTTTTTGCTCTGTACAGATCTGTGTTTCTGCTCTATCTACCCTCTTATGTGTCTCGCTGTAGCTATCTGTACAGGTTTCCACTCGTTCCCTGCGTCTACTATTCCCGGTATAATAAACACACAAGGGATCAAGTGGGAGAGGCCCTGAGTCAGAGGACGTACTACTCACTATCTATATGTGTAACTCACAAAAAGTATGTCTCGAGGAACTAGGAATGAAGGGTGACTGTTCACAATCATTGCAATCTGGGTGTCGGACCGAGTGTTACAACTAATATGCAGGGAAGAACCTCTATCAGGACAAGAGCCCTCACTCACTCGGAGGTGACATGCTTCAGCATTGGGTTCCCTCCTCTCACCAAGGCTGCAAGGTCATTGGTGTGGCTACAGCTCTCCGAGACTGAGGAGGAGCTGAGGTGTTTCCAAGGAAGCTCATGTGAAAAGGGTAAACAAGAGGGCAAGTGAGGGGCAGAGTGCAATTAACCCCTCGCATGCTCAGGACGGCCCCCGGCCGTCTGACGTCACAGTGGGCGTGTGCGGAGGACGGACGGGGGCCGTCCGAACCCCGCCCACTCATTAATTCCCAGCACCGCGGCGGAATTCGCGCCGCGGTCAAGGGGTTAAGTGTAGGTTGCAAAATAAAACTGTCTACAGAAGCCCTAATGAACTTTATTCCGTGGTCTCCTGGGACAGGGATATAAACCGAAAGGAATAGGGGTCATCAACAAATATACACCTACAGTAGGTCAACATGTTTCTGCCCTTTAGTGACCCCGCTCGGGGTTTAGGGGCATTCTTCAGTGCCAATTAAGTAGTCACTCTGCACAGGAATGAAAAAGATATATAAAAATATACTGGCCACCAAGGTTCAGTAGCCTGTTAGATATGGCCCTGGTTTGTTGTGGGTCTATCGTCTGTCTATCTATATACTGTAGATACAGTTTTATTTTGCAACCTACACTTCATTGCACTCTGCCCCTCACTTGCCCTCTTGTTTACCCTTTTCACATGAGCTCCCTTGGAAACACCTCAGCTCCTCCTCAGTCTCGGAGAGCTGTAGCCACACCAATGACCTTGCAGCCTTGGTGTGAGGAGGGAACCCAATGCTGAAGCATGTCACCTCCGAGTGAGTGAGGGCACTTGTCCTGATAGAGGTTCTTCCCTGCATATTAGTTTGAACACTCGGTCCGACACCCAGACTGCAATAATCTTGCAAACAGCCACCCTTGATTCCTAGTTCCTCGAGACGTACTTTTTGTGAGTTACATCTACTAATCCCTGTCTCTGCCTGGGTTTCTACACAGTCTTCTGACCAAGCTCTCATAGCCACCCAGACCTGTCTCTTCACTTTGCAGATGACAGCGCCCCTGTGAAGGAGCAGTGTAAGACTGGCACGCCGCTGCAGTTCCCCGGGGGTTACTTCCACCAGAACATATGGTACCCCGTCTCCTGCAGCATGAGGAGGTTCACCTCACAGGATGAGATCAATGGCTGCCTGCGGGGGAAGGCGCTGCGCCTCATCGGAGAATCCACCCTGATCCAGTGGATGAAATACTTCACCGACACTCTCAAAAGTAGGTGTGCACCATAGATCCTCAGTGCCAGGGCCAGGTCACTTCTCAGGCGCCTCCAGGCCATCCTTGTTACAGTTATTGTCACTGTCCTTGGAAACACAGGAACCAGGCATTGCTGCAAGCTCCCTCACCTGCAAGTCCTTCCTCTCCAGGCTCGGACTCCCCGTGGTCAGGAAGGTCCATTCTTGGAGGGTGCGGTGAGGCGGAGCTGAGGGCACACTGCGAATGACATCAACTACATGCTTTTGTCCAGGCAGTGTTTTTTCTCTCAGAAATAGATGTATTTCTTTTACTGAAAGCTGATTTTGCTCTCTCCCAGGAAGATGATGGGAGGTCAGGGAAGCCTCTGCTTGTGGCAGGTTCAGGCCTCTCTGATTAAATGGTGGCAGACGCCTAGTGGCACAATGATAGTAGCAGAAGAAAACCCAGGGGCTTGTTTATGAGTGCCGGCGCCTCTTTTGCACTATGTACAGTGGTACATATGTGACACAGGGCTCTCATTTCGATTTATGACGCTACGCAAAGCCACCCTGCGCGGCTTTGAGCGGCCTCATAAATCATGAGTAAGGCGACACACTGCAAATCGCGGAGTCTCCTCACTGCGCTCTGGAGGCGTTCCAAGGGAGCTGAGGCGGTTTTACCCCGCAACACCCATGGATTTTGGCGCTGCCCTTGATTTACAAAATCATGTAAACTGGGGAGGCGCCATGTACAGCTCCCGAGGTGAGGCGTACCGAGGACAAATATGTTAATTTCTGCTTGTGTTTCCAGCACTCATAGAAAGAGGAAACCACCTCTCAGGATTGTTTCTGTGCAGGAAGGTGCCCCTTCATACAGAAAAACAATTCTGCATGCAACGGAGCACCATGGTGCAAGAGTGCCTACGTTGGCGTTAGGCTGCCGAAACGGTGCCAGCACAGAGGGAAAGGACAGGAATGCACCATGTCAGATAAATACAGTGCATTCCTCCCCTTTCACTTTGGAGTAGGGTTGCGCAGCAAGGCAGTTGCCTTGGTGCGCTGCCCTACACCAAAATCCCATAAATGAGGGCACCTGTGCGAATAGATGCCCCAACCCCACGGAGAACAGCTGGGAATGCGCATCGGCCCTGTGGCCCACTAGGGACATGAAAGAGTCCCTATAAGAGAGAACAAGGGCTCTGGGGCGGTACCAGGCCTCGGTACAGGATAGTACTGGTGGCTGGTGGCTGGTGGCCGAAGCGAACCTCCCGGGCTGGCCGACGATGGGCAAACCACAGCACGAGCAGCGGGGGACCAGCCTGGTCAGTACAAATACATGACGCCCACAGAGACCCTCCTACCTGTGAAGACTTTGTAATCTTGAGTTGGTGTGCCGGGGTGGTTAAAGCAGAAACCATTGTTGAAAATAAACATAAACAGAGGAGTGGACCCCCCCCCACATCCCCCGGCGGACAAGTGCTGTGTTTCGCATTTCACAAGACACCCCTCTTATCAACCCCATTTGTGTGGGAGGCCACGTGGTCCGCAGAGGTTTGAACTGTTCCTGGTTCACTTGCCTCAGTGCCTCGCATCCTTTCTGGAGAGAGGACTTCGGTGCGCTTCCCTTGCTGCTTTCAAGGATGAGCCTGCAGGGGACCCTCACCCCTCGCCTATTGGCTCCCTCAACCATAGGCCCCCTCACCTCACTGGAAGGTCCAGGCAGGGGTAGTAGAGAAGGGGGTCTGTGAGCAGGGCACAGAGGCCACTGCACGTGCTGTACCACTGGAAGGTCCCGGCAGGGGTAGTGGGGGGGGGGGGTCTGTGAGCAGGGCACAGAGGCCACTGTACGTGCTGGCCCACTGGAAGGTCCCGGCAGGGGTAGTGGGGGGGGGGGTCTGTGAGCAGGGCACAGAGGCCACTGCACGTACTGTTCCACTGGAAGGTCCCGGCAGGGGTAGTGGGGGGGTCTGTGAGCAGGGTACAGAGGCCACTGTACGTGCTGGTCCACTGGAAGGTCCCGGCAGGGGTAGTGGGGGGTCTGTGAGCAGGGTACAGAGGCCACTGTACGTGCTGGTCCACTGGAAAGTCCCGGCAGGGGTAGTGGGGGAGGGGGTCTGTGAACAGGGCACAGAGGCCACTGCACGTGCTGTTCCACTGGAAGGTCTAGGCAGGTGCAGTGTGTGTGGGGATAGTGAGCAGGGCACAGAGGCCACTGCACGTACTGTTCCACTGGAAGGTCCCGGCAGGGGTAGTGGGGAGGTCTGTGAGCAGGGCACAGAGGCCACTGCACGTACTGTTCCACTGGAAGGTCTAGGCAGGGGTAGTGGGGGGGGGGGGTCTGTGAGCAGGGCACAGAGGCCACTGCACGTGCTGTACCACTGGAAGGTCTAGGCAGGGGTAGTGGGGGGGTCTGTGAGCAGGGTACAGAGGCCACTGTACGTGCTGGTCCACTGGAAGGTCTAGGCAGGGGTAGTGGGGGGGTCTGTGAACAGGGCACAGAGGCCACTGCACGTGCTGTTCCACTGGAAGGTCTAGGCAGGTGCAGTGTGTGTGGGGGATAGTGAGCAGGGCACAGAGGCCACTGCACGTACTGTTCCACTGGAAGGTCTAGGCAGGGGTAGTGGGGAGGGGTCTGTGAGCAGGGCACAGAGGCCACTGCACGTGCTGTACCACTGGAATGTCTAGGCAGGGGTAGTGGGGGGGTCTGTGAGCAGGGTACAGAGGCCACTGTACGTGCTGGTCCACTGGAAAGTCCCGGCAGGGGTAGTGGGGGAGGGGTCTGTGAACAGGGCACAGAGGCCACTGCACGTGCTGTTCCACTGGAAGGTCTAGGCAGGTGCAGTGTGTGTGGGGGATAGTGAGCAGGGCACAGAGGCCACTGCACGTACTGTTCCACTGGAAGGTCCCGGCAGGGGTAGTGGGGGAGGGGGTTTGAGAACAGGGCACAGAGGCCACTGCACGTGCTGTTCCACTGGAAGGTCTAGGCAGGTGCAGTGTGTGTGGGGGATAGTGAGCAGGGCACAGAGGCCACTGCACGTACTGTTCCACTGGAAGGTCCCGGCAGGGGTAGGCGCTCTAATAAAGGAGCCGCCACTGCTGACGTAGCCTCTTTAGGCGAGTGTGCACTTGAGACCCCGAAAACAAACATCCTGTCACTCACAGGGTAAGAGCGTGTAGTGTCGTGCTCGACACGTTCTAGTGTCTCAGTAGGTACTTAGGGGTTTATTTACAAGCCCCTTGTGCCACGTTTGCGTCATTTTTAACATGGGAAAAGTGACGTACGGGTGGCGCATGGGCTTGTAAATCTGTCCCTTAGTTTGTTAGCCGCTCCCTCGAGGGCTGGACACATTTGCACCCCACACCCATCCACCACAGGCGTGACGAGTGACGTGACCCTCTCAATAAAAGGGCCCGGGTGCACGTGCACGTGGATGGGTTAGTGACGTAAAGTATGGTCCACGCACTGAGTGTCGATGTCATTCATTTAGTAGCATGTGGGACAAGGGACCACAGCACTGCAGAGACCAGTGGGGGGGGCAGGGCCGACCACTCCCCGTGCTGTGACCGGAAGCCGATTGTCAAGGGCCGGTGAACTGACCAATGGAGAGCGTTGACTCAAAAACCTCTGCTGTCTTACCCAGACATTAAAACAATTTGATTCCTTTTGCCTTTCTCTTCGTTGATGCTTTTAGAGGCCGGATTGTAATTTATAATGAACTCATTTCCCGTACAAGTCAGTCATACCGTGTGCAGTGGCTGAGGCTGGCGGCCTGGACATACATGAAGCCCTAAATTCCAACACGATCGTTTTTCATAGATATAATGGGAGAAAAAACTTTGACTGTTTGACAAGAGCGCCACCTTCCGGCTACTTCAAGTATAGCGAGGACTCCAGACTAGACGAAGCGCGGCGGCCTCTGGGGGCTCAGATGGGATTAAATATGTACAGAGGCGGGGGGAGGGGCGTCCGGTGAAACACACTCAGGGGGAGGAGCCTCTGGAGCAGTAGGTGCAGTGGCACCGGGAGCACACTCAGGGGAGGGGCTTCCTGTGGAGCAGTAGGTGCAGTGGCACCGGGAGCACACTCAGGGGAGGGGCTTCCTGTGGAGCAGTAGGTGCAGTGGCACCGGGAGCACACTCAGGGGAGGGGCTTCCTGTGGAGCAGTAGGTGCAGTGGCAACAGGAGCACACTCAGGGGAGGGGCTTCCTATGGAGCAGTAGGTGCAGTGGCACCGGGAGCACACTCAGGGGAGGAGCTTCCTCTGAAGCAGTAGGTGCAGTGGCACCGGGGAGCACAATTAGGGGGAGGAGCTTCCTACGGAGCAGTAGGTGCAGTGGCACCGGGAGGACACTCAGGGGGAGGGGCTTCCTCTGAAGCAGTAGGTGCAGTGGCACCAGAGAGCACATTCAAGCGAAGGAGCTTCCTCTGCAGCATAAGGTGCAGTGGTACCGGGAGGACACTCAGGGGAAGGAGCTTCCTACGGAGCAGTAGGTGCAGTGGCACCGGGAGGACACTCAGGGGGAGGGGCTTCCTGTGGAGCAGTAGGTGCAGTGGCACCGGGAGGACACTCAGGGGGAGGAGCTTCCTACGGAGCAGTAGGTGCAGTGGCACCGGGAGGACACTCAGGGGGAGGGGCTTCCTGTGGAGCAGTAGGTGCAGTGGCACCGGGAGGACACTCAGGGGGAGGGGCTTCCTACGAAGCAGTAGGTGCAGTGGCACCAGGGAGCACACTGAGGGGAGGAGCTTTCTCTGGAGTAGTAGGTTCAGTGGCTCCAGGGAGCACACTCAGGGGAGGAGCTTCCTCTGAAGCAGTAGGTGCAGTGGCACCGGGGAGCACAATTAGGGGGAGGAGCTTCCTCTAAAGCAGTAGGTGCAGTGGCACCGGGGAGCACACTCAGGGAAGGAGCTTCGCGTGGAGCGGTAGGTGCAGTGGCACTGGGAGCACACTCAGGGGAAGGAGCTTCCTACAGAGCAGTAGGTGCAGTGTCATCGGGAGCATACTCAGGGGGAGGGGCTTCCTGTGGAGCAGTAGGTGCAGTGGCACCGGGAGGACACTCAGGGGGAGGGGCTTCCTACGGAGCAGTAGGTGCAGTGGCACCAGGGAGCACACTCTGGGGAGGAGCTTTCTCTGGAGGAGTAGGTTCAGTGGCTCCAGGGAGCACACTCAGGGGAGGAGCTTCCTCTGAAGCAGTAGGTGCAGTGGCACCGGGGAGCACAATTAGGGGGAGGAGCTTCCTCTAAAGCAGTAGGTGCAGTGGCACCGGGGAGCACACTCAGGGGAGGAGCTTCACGTGGAGAGGTAGGTGCAGTGGCACCGGGAGCACACTCAGGGAAGGGGCTTCCTGTGGAGCAGTAGGTGCAGTGGCACCGGGGAGCACAATTAGGGGGAGGAGCTTCCTCTAAAGCAGTAGGTGCAGTGGCACCGGGAAGCACACTCAGGGGAGGAGCTTCACATGGAGCGGTAGGTGCAGTGGCACCGGGACCACACTCAGGGAAGGGGCTTCCTGTGGAGCAGTAGGTGCAGTCGCACCGGGAGCACACTCAGGGGAGGGGCTTCCTGTGGAGCAGTATGTGCAGTGGCACCAGGAGCACACTCAGGGGAGGGGCTTCCGATGGAGCATCAGGTGCAGTGGCACCAGGAGCCCACTCAGGGGAGGGGCTTCCTGTGGAGCAGTCGGTGCAGTGGCACCGGGGAGCACACTCGGGGAGGAGCTTCCTCTGGAGAAGTAGGTGCAGTGGCACCGGGAGCACACTCAGGGGAGGAGCTTCCTGTGGAGCAGTAGGTGAAGTGGCACCGGGGTCACACTCAGGGGAGGAGCTTCCTCTGGAGCAGTAGGTGCAGTGGCACCTGGGAGCACACTCGGGTGGATGGGCTTCCTGTGGAGCAGTAGGTGCAGTGGCACCGGGAGCACACTCAGGGGAGGAGCTTCCTCTGAAGCAGTAGGTGCAGTGGCACCAGGGAGCACACTCAGGGGGAATAGCTTCCTCTGGAGCAGTAGGTACAGTGGCACCGGGGAGCACACTCAGGGGAGGGGCTTCCTGTGGAGCAGTAGGTGCAGTGGCACCAGGAGCACACTCAGGGGAGGGGCTTCCTACGGAGCAGTAGGTGCAGTGGCACCGGGGAGCACACTCACGGGAGGGGCTTCTGATGGAGCAGTAGGTGCAGTGGCACCGGGGAGCACACTCAGGGGAGGAGCTTCACGTGGCGCGGTAGGTGCAGTGGCACCGGGAGCATACTCAGGGGAGGGGCTTCCTGTGGAGCAGTAGGTGCAGTGGCACCGGGAGAATACTCAGGGTAGGGGCTTCCTGTGGAGCAGTAGGTGCAGTGGCACCGGGAGCACACTCAGGGGAGGGGCTTTCTGTAGAGCAGTAGGTGCAGTGTCACTGGGACCACACGCAGGGGAGGGGCTTCCTGTGGAGCAGTAGGTGCAGTGGCACTGGGAGCACACTCAGGGGAGGGGCTTCCTGTGGAGCAATAGGTGCAGTGGCAACGAGAGCACCCTCAGGGGAGGGGCTTCCTACGGAGCAGTAGGTGCAGTGTCATCGGGAGCACACTCAGGGGGAGGAGCTTCCTCTGAAGCAGTAGGTGCAGTGGCACCGGGAGCACAATTAGGGGAGGAGCTTCCTCTAAAGCAGTAGGTGCAGTGGCACTGGGGAGCACACTCAGGGAAGGAGCTTCACGTGGAGCGGTAGGTGCAGTGGAACTGGGAGCACACTCAGGGAAGGGGCTTCCTGTGGAGCAGTAGGTGCAGTAGCACAGGGAGCACAATTAGGGGGAGGAGCTTCCTCTAAAGCAGTAGGTGCAGTGGCACCGGGAGCACACTCAGGGGAGGGGCTTCCTGTGGAGCAGTAGGTGCAGTAGCACCGGGAGCACACTCAGGGGAGGAGCTTCCTGTGGAGCAGTAGGTGCAGTGGCACCGGGGAGCACACTCAGGGGAGGAGCTTCACGTGGAGCGGTAGGTGCAGTGGCACCGGGAGCACACTCAGGGAAGGGGCTTCCTGTGGAGCAGTAGGTACAGTGGCACCGGGAGCACACTCAGGGAGGGGCTTCTGATGGAGCATCAGGTGCAGTGGCACCGGAGCACACTCAGGGGAGGGGCTTCTGATGGTGCATCAGGTGCAGTGGCACTGTGAGCACACTCAGGGGGAGGAGCTTCCTCTGGAGCAGTAGGTGCAGTGGAACCAGGGAGCACACTCAGGTGGATAGGCTTCCTGTGGAGCAGTAGGTGCAGTGGCACCGGGAGCACACTCAGGGGGAGGGGCTTCCTGTGGAGCAGTAGGTGCAGTGGCACCGGGGAGCAGACTCAGGGGTACGAGCTTTCTCTGAATCAGTAGGTGCAGTGGCACCAGGGAGCCCAATTAGGGGGAGGAGCTTCCTCTAAAGCAGTAGGTGCAGTGGCTCCAGGGAGCACACTCAGGGGAGGAGCTTCCTCTGCAGCATAAGGTGCAGTGGCATCGGGAGCACACTCAGGGGAAGGAGCTTCCTACGAAGCAGTAGGTGCAGTGGCACCGGGGAGCACAATTAGGGGGAGGAGCTTCCGACGGAGCAGTAGGTGCAGTGGCACCGGGAGGACACTCAGGGGGAGGGGCTTCCTCTGAAGCAGTAGGTCCAGTGGCACCAGAGAGCACATTCAAGCGAAGGAGCTTCCTCTGCAGCATAAGGTGCAGTGGTACCGGGAGGACACTCAGGGGAAGGAGCTTCCTACGGAGCAGTAGGTGCAGTGGCACCGGGAGGACACTCAGGGGGAGGGGCTTCCTGTGGAGCAGTAGGTGCAGTGGCACCGGGAGGACACTCAGGGGAGGAGCTTCCTACGGAGCAGTAGGTGCAGTGGCACCGGGAGGACACTCAGGGGAGGGGCTTCCTGTGGAGCAGTAGGTGCAGTGGCACCGGGAGGACACTCAGGGGAGGGGCTTCCTACGAAGCAGTAGGTGCAGTGGCACCAGGGAGCACACTGAGGGGAGGAGCTTTCTCTGGAGTAGTAGGTTCAGTGGCTCCAGGAGCACACTCAGGGAGGAGCTTCCTCTGAAGCAGTAGGTGCAGTGGCACCGGGAGCACAATTAGGGGAGGAGCTTCCTCTAAAGCAGTAGGTGCAGTGGCACCGGAAAGCACACTCAGGGAAGGAGCTTCGCGTGGAGCGGTAGGTGCAGTGGCACTGGGAGCACACTCAGGGGAAGGAGCTTCCTACAGAGCAGTAGGTGCAGTGTCATCGGGAGCATACTCAGGGGGAGGGACTTCCTGTGGAGCAGTAGGTGCAGTGGCACCGGGAGGACACTCAGGGGGAGGGGCTTCCTACGGAGCAGTAGGTGCAGTGGCACCAGGGAGCACACTCTGGGGAGGAGCTTTCTCTGGAGGAGTAGGTTCAGTGGCTCCAGGGAGCACACTCAGGGGAGGAGCTTCCTCTGAAGCAGTAGGTGCAGTGGCACCGGGGAGCACAATTAGGGGGAGGAGCTTCCTCTAAAGCAGTAGGTGCAGTGGCACCGGGAGCACACTCAGGGGAGGAGCTTCACGTGGAGCGGTAGGTGCAGTGGCACCGGAGCACACTCAGGGAAGGGGCTTCCTGTGGAGCAGTAGGTGCAGTGGCACCGGGAGCACAATTAGGGGAGGAGCTTCCTCTAAAGCAGTAGGTGCAGTGGCACCGGGAAGCACACTCAGGGGAGGAGCTTCACATGGAGCGGTAGGTGCAGTGGCACCGGGAGCACACTCAGGGAAGGGGCTTCCTGTGGAGCAGTAGGTGCAGTCGCACCGGGAGCACACTCAGGGGAGGGGCTTCCTGTGGAGCAGTATGTGCAGTGGCACCAGGAGCACACTCAGGGGAGGGGCTTCCGATGGAGCATCAGGTGCAGTGGCACCAGGAGCCCACTCAGGGGAGGGGCTTCCTGTGGAGCAGTCGGTGCAGTGGCACCGGGGAGCACACTCGGGGGGAGGAGCTTCCTCTGGAGAAGTAGGTGCAGTGGCACCGGGAGCACACTCAGGGGGAGGAGCTTCCTGTGGAGCAGTAGGTGAAGTGGCACCGGGGTCACACTCAGGGGAGGAGCTTCCTCTGGAGCAGTAGGTGCAGTGGCACCTGGGAGCACACTCGGGTGGATGGGCTTCCTGTGGAGCAGTAGGTGCAGTGGCACCGGGAGCACACTCAGGGGAGGAGCTTCCTCTGAAGCAGTAGGTGCAGTGGCACCAGGGAGCACACTCAGGGGGAATAGCTTCCTCTGGAGCAGTAGGTACAGTGGCACCGGGGAGCACACTCAGGGGGAGGGGCTTCCTGTGGAGCAGTAGGTGCAGTGGCACCAGGAGCACACTCAGGGGGAGGGGCTTCCTACGGAGCAGTAGGTGCAGTGGCACCGGGGAGCACACTCAGGGAGGGGCTTCTGATGGAGCAGTAGGTGCAGTGGCACCGGGGAGCACACTCAGGGGAGGAGCTTCACGTGGCGCGGTAGGTGCAGTGGCACCGGGAGCATACTCAGGGGAGGGGCTTCCTGTGGAGCAGTAGGTGCAGTGGCACCGGGAGAATACTCAGGGTAGGGGCTTCCTGTGGAGCAGTAGGTGCAGTGGCACCGGGAGCACACTCAGGGGAGGGGCTTTCTGTAGAGCAGTAGGTGCAGTGTCACTGGGACCACACGCAGGGGAGGGGCTTCCTGTGGAGCAGTAGGTGCAGTGGCACTGGGAGCACACTCAGGGGAGGGGCTTCCTGTGGAGCAATAGGTGCAGTGGCAACGAGAGCACCCTCAGGGGGAGGGGCTTCCTACGGAGCAGTAGGTGCAGTGTCATCGGGAGCACACTCAGGGGGAGGAGCTTCCTCTGAAGCAGTAGGTGCAGTGGCACCGGGGAGCACAATTAGGGGGAGGAGCTTCCTCTAAAGCAGTAGGTGCAGTGGCACTGGGGAGCACACTCAGGGAAGGAGCTTCACGTGGAGCGGTAGGTGCAGTGGAACTGGGAGCACACTCAGGGAAGGGGCTTCCTGTGGAGCAGTAGGTGCAGTAGCACAGGGGAGCACAATTAGGGGGAGGAGCTTCCTCTAAAGCAGTAGGTGCAGTGGCACCGGGAGCACACTCAGGGGAGGGGCTTCCTGTGGAGCAGTAGGTGCAGTAGCACCGGGAGCACACTCAGGGGGAGGAGCTTCCTGTGGAGCAGTAGGTGCAGTGGCACCGGGGAGCACACTCAGGGGAGGAGCTTCACGTGGAGCGGTAGGTGCAGTGGCACCGGGAGCACACTCAGGGAAGGGGCTTCCTGTGGAGCAGTAGGTACAGTGGCACCGGGAGCACACTCAGGGGAGGGGCTTCTGATGGAGCATCAGGTGCAGTGGCACCGGAGCACACTCAGGGGAGGGGCTTCTGATGGTGCATCAGGTGCAGTGGCACTGGGAGCACACTCAGGGGGAGGAGCTTCCTCTGGAGCAGTAGGTGCAGTGGAACCAGGGAGCACACTCAGGTGGATAGGCTTCCTGTGGAGCAGTAGGTGCAGTGGCACCGGGAGCACACTCAGGGGGAGGGGCTTCCTGTGGAGCAGTAGGTGCAGTGGCACCGGGGAGCAGACTCAGGGGTACGAGCTTTCTCTGAATCAGTAGGTGCAGTGGCACCAGGGAGCCCAATTAGGGGGAGGAGCTTCCTCTAAAGCAGTAGGTGCAGTGGCTCCAGGGAGCACACTCAGGGGAGGAGCTTCCTCTGCAGCCTAAGGTGCAGTGGCATCGGGAGCACACTCAGGGGAAGGAGCTTCCTACGGAGCAGTAGGTGCAGTGTCACCGGGGAGCACACTCGGGGAGGAGCTTCCTGTGGAGCAGTAGGTGCAGTGGCACCGGGGAGCAGACTCAGGGGTACGAGCTTTCTCTGAATCAGTAGGTGCAGTGGCACCAGGGAGCACAATTAGGGGGAGGAGCTTCCTCTAAAGCAGTAGGTGAAGTGGCACCGGGGAGCACACTCAGGGTAGGAGATTCACGTGGAGCGGTAGGTGCAGTGGCACCGGGAGCACACTCAGGGAAGGGGCTTCCTGTGAAGCAGTAGGTGCAGTGGCACCGGGAGCACACTCAGGGGAGGGGCTTCCTGTGGAGCAGTAGGTGCAGTGGCACCGGGGAGCACAATTAGGGAGGAGCTTCCTCTAAAGCAGTAGGTGCAGTGGCACCGGGCAGCAC
This sequence comes from Calotriton arnoldi, assembly GCA_963921515.1. Lineage (NCBI taxonomy): Eukaryota > Metazoa > Chordata > Amphibia > Caudata > Salamandridae > Calotriton > Calotriton arnoldi. Next base: position 306,367 of record CAWUFW010012057.1, on the reverse strand, counting down.
ACTCAGGGGAGGAGCTTCACGTGGAGCGGTAGGTGCAGTGGCACCGGGAGCACACTCAGGGGAGGGGCTTCCTGTGGAGCAGTAGGTGCAGTGGCACCGGGAGCACACTCAGGGGAGGGGCTTCCTGTGGAGCAGTAGGTGCAGTGGCACTGGGAGCAACCTCAGGGGAGGGGCTTCTGATGGAGAATCAGGTGCAGTGGCACCGGGAGCACACTCAGGGGAGGGGCTTCTGATGGAGAATCAGGTACAGTGGCACCGGGAGCATACTCAGGCGGAGGAGCTTCCTCTGAAGCAGTAGGTGCAGTGGCACCGGGGAGCACAATTAGGGGGAGGAGCTTCCTCTAAAGCAGTAGGTGCAGTGGCAACGGGGAGCACACTCAGGGGAGGAGCTTCACAAGGAGCGGTAGGTGCAGTGGCACTGGGAGCACACTCAGGGAAGGGGCTTCCTGTGGAGCAGTAGGTGCAGTGGCACCGGGAGCACACTCAGGGGAGGGGCTTCTGATGGAGCATCAGGTGCAGTGGCACCGGAGCACACTCAGGGGAGGGGCTTCTGATGGTGCATCAGGTGCAGTGGTGCCGGGAGCACACTCAGGCGGAGGAGTATCCTCTGGAGAAGTAGGTGCAGTGGCACTGGGAGCACACTCAGGGGGAGGAGCTTCCTCTGGAGCAGTAGGTGCAGTGGCACTGGGGTCACACTCAAGGGGAGGAGCTTCCTCTGGAGCAGTAGGTTCAGTGGAACCAGGGAGCACACTCAGGTGGATAGGCTTCCTGTGGAGCAGTAGGTGCAGTGGCACCGGGAGCACACTCAGGGGAAGGAGCTTCCTCTGAAACAGTAGGTGCAGTGGCACCGGGGAGCACACTCAGGGGGAATAGCTACCTCTGGAGCAGTATGTACAGTGGCAACGGGAGCACACTCAGGGGGAGGGGCTTCCTGTGGAGCAGTAGGTGCAGTGGCACCGGGAGCACACTCAGGGGAGGGGCTTCCTACAGAGCAGTAGGTGCAGTGGCTCCAGGGAGCACACTCAGGGGAGGAGCTTCCTCTGCAGCCTAAGGTGCAGTGGCATCGGGAGCACACTCAGGGGAAGGAGCTTCCTACGGAGCAGTAGGTGCAGTGTCACCGGGAGCACACTCGGGGAGGAGCTTCCTGTGGAGCAGTAGGTGCAGTGGCACCGGGGAGCAGACTCAGAGGTACGAGCTTCCTCTGAATCAGTAGGTGCAGTGGCACCAGGGAGCACAATTAGGGGGAGGAGCTTCCTCTAAAGCAGTAGGTGCAGTGGCACCGGGGAGCACACTCATACTAGGAGATTCACGTGGAGCGGTAGGTGCAGTGGCACCGGGAGCACACTCAGGGAAGGGGCTTCCTGTGGAGCAGTAGGTGCAGTGGCACCGGGAGCACACTCAGGGGAGGGGCTTCCTGTGGAGCAGTAGGTGCAGTGGCACCGGGGAGCACAATTAGGGGAGGAGCTTCCTCTAAAGCAGTAGGTGCAGTGGCACCGGGGAGCACACTCAGGGGAGGAGCTTCACGTGGAGCGGTAGGTGCAGTGGCACCGGGAGCACACTCAGGGAAGGGGCTTCCTGTGGAGCAGTAGGTGCAGAGGCACTGGGAGCAACCTCAGGGGAGGGGCTTCTGATGGAGAATCAGGTGCAGTGGCACCGGGAGCACACTCAGGGGAGGGGCTTCTAATGGAGCATCAGGTACAGTGGCACCGGAGAGCACACTCAGGGGGAGGGGCTTACTGTGGAGCAGTAGGTGCAGTGGCACCGGGGTCACACTCAAATGGAGGAGCTTCCTCTGGAGCAGTAGGTGCAGTGGCACTGGAGAGCACACTCAGGGGGAGGGGCTTACTGTGGAGCAGTAGGTGCAGAAGCACCAGGAGCAAACCCAGGGGGAGGAGCTTCCTCTAAAGCACTAGGTGCAGTGGCACCGGGGAGCACACACAGGGGAGAAGCTTCACGTGGAGCGGTAGGTGCAGTGGCACCGGGAGCACACTCAGGGAAGGGGCTTCCTGTGGAGCAGTAGGTGCAGTGGCACCGGGGAGCACAATTAGGGGGAGGAGCTTCCTCTAAAGCAGTAGGTGCAGTGGCACCGGGTAGCACACTCAGGGGAGGAGCTTCACGTGGAGCAGTAGGTGCAGTGGCACCGGGCACACACTCAGGGGAGGGGCTTCCTGTGGAGCAGTAGGTGCAGTGGCACTGGGAGCACACTCAGGGGAGGGGCTTCCTGTGGAGCAGTATGTGCAGTGGCACCGGGAGCACACTCAGGGGAGGGGCTTCTGATGGAGCATCAGGTGCAGTGGCACCGGGAGCACACTCAGGGGGAGGAGCTTCCTGTGGAGCAGTAGGTGCAGTGGCACCGGGAGCACACTCAGGGGAGGGGCTTCTTGTGGAGCAGTAGGTGCAGTGGCACCGGGAGCACACTCAGGGGAGGGGCTTCCTGTGGAGCAGTAGGTGCAGTAGCACCGGGAGCACACTCAGGGGGAGGAGCTTCCTCTGAAGCAGTAGGTGCAGTGGCACCGGGGAGCACACTCAGTGGGAGGAGCTTCCTCTGGAGCAGTAGGTGCAGTTTCACCGGGGAGCACACTCAGGGGGAGGGGCTTCCTGTGGAGCAGTAGGTGCAGTGACACCGGGAGCACCCTCAGGGGGAGGGGCTTCCGACAGAGCAGTAGGTGCAGTGGCACCGGGGAGCACACTCAAGGGAAGGAGCTTCCTCTGCAGCATAAGGTGCAGTGCCTCAACATCATCTCGTACGCCGACGACACCCAGCTGATCCTCTCCCTCACCAAGGACCCGGCCACCGCCAAAGCCAACCTCCACGAGGGAATGAAGGCCGTCGCAGAATGGATGAAGACCAGCCGTCTGAAACTGAACTCTGATAAGACGGAGGTCCTCATCCTCGGCTCCACCCCCTCCGCATGGGACGGCTCCTGGTGGCCGGCCACGTTGGGAGCTGCCCCAACACCCACCAACCACGCACGCAACCTGGGCTTCATCCTGGACTCAACGCTCTTCATGACCCAGCAAGTCAACGCTGTCTCCTCCTCCTGCTTCAACACCCTCCGCATGCTCCGCAAGATCTACAGATGGATCCCCACCGGAACCAGAAGGACGGTCACCCAAGCCCTTGTCAGCAGCAGGCTGGACTACGGCAACGCCCTCAACGCGGGAACCACGGCCAAACTCCAGAAAAGACTCCAACACATACAAAACGCCTCCGCACGCCTCATCCTCGGAATCCCTCGCCACAGCCACATCACCGCCCACCTGAGAGACCTGCACTGGCTCCCGGTCAACAAGAAGATCACCTTCAAGCTCCTCACCCATGCCCACAAAGCACTCCACAATGCCGGACCAGCATACCTCAACGAACGACTCACCTTCTACACCCCGATCAGCCAGCTTCGCTCCGCTGACCTCGCCCTCGCCACCATCCCACGCATCCGCCGAACAACCACCGGCGGCAGATCATTCTCCCACCTCGTCGCCAAGACATGGAACACCCTCCCCATCCACCTGCGACAGATCCAGGACCTGCTGACCTTCAGGAGACTTCTCAAGACCTGGCTGTTCGATCAGTAGCTGCTTCATCCCCCCACCCAGCGCCTTGAGACCCTCACGGGTGAGTAGCGCGCTCTATAAATGTTTTGATTGATTGATTGAATGTCACCGGGAGCACACCCCGGTCGAAGGAGCATCCTACGGAGCAGTAGGTGCAGTGTCACCGGGGAGCTCACTCGGGGGGAGGAGCTTCCTGTGCAGCATAAGGTGCAGTGGCACCGGGAGCACACTCAGGGGGAGGAGCTTCCTCTGCAGCATAAGGTGCAGTGGCACCGGGAGCAAACTCAGGGGGGGCTTCCTGTGGAGCAGTAGGTACAGTGGCACCGGAAGCACACTCAGGGGAGGGGCTTTCTCTGAAGCAGTAGGTGCAGTGGCACCGGGAGCACACTCAGGGGGAGGAGCTTTCTCTGCAGCATAAGGTGCAGTGGCACCGGGAGCACACTAAGGGGAAGGAGCTTCCTACGGAGCAGTAGGTGCAGTGTCACTGGGGAGCACACTCGGGGGGAGGAGCTTCCTCTGGAGCAGTAGGTGCTGTGGCACCGGGGAGCATACTCACTGGGAGGAGCTTCCTGTGGAGCAGTAGGTGCAGTGGCACGGGGGCACACTCAGGGGGAGGAGCTTCCTGTGGAGCAGAAGGTGCAGTGGCACCGGGGAGCACACTCGGGGGAGGAACTTCCTGTGGAGCAGTAGGTGCAGTCGCACCGGGGAGCACACTCCGGGGAGGAGCTCCCTGTGAAGCAGTAGGTGTAGTGGCACGGGGGGCACACTCAGGGGAGGGGCTTCCTCTGAAGCAGAAGGTGCAGTGGAACCGGGAGCACATTCAGGGGGAGGGGCTTCCTGTGGAGCAGGAGGTGCAGTGGCACCGGGAAGCACACTCAGGTGAAGGAGCTTCCTACGGAGCAATAGGTGCAGTGGCACCGGGGAGCACACTCGGGGGAGGATCTTCCTGTGGAGCAGTAGGTGCAGTGGCACCGGGGAGCACTCTCAAGGGGAGGAGCTTCCTGTGGAACAGTAGGTGCAGTGGCACCGGGAAGCACACTCGGGGGGAGGAGCTTCCTGTGGAGCAGTAGGTGCAGTGGTATCGGTGAGCACACTCAGGGGGAGGGGCTTCCTGTGGAGAATCAGGTGCAGTGGCACCGGGAGCACACTCAAAGGGAGGAGCTTCCTGTGGAGCAGTAGGTACAGTGGTACCGGGGAGCACACTCAAGGGGAGGAGCTTCCTGTGGAGCAGAAGGTGCAGTGGCACCGTGGAGCACACTCGGGGGAAGGAGCTTCCTCTGGAGCAGTAGGTGCAGTTGTTCCAGGGTCACACTCATGGGAGGAGCTTCCTCTGAAGCAGTAGGTGCTGTGGCACTGGGAGCACACTCAGGGGAGTGGCTTCCTCTGAAGCAGAAGGTGCAGTGGAACAGGAAGCACACTCAGGGGGAGGGGCTTCCTGTGGAGCAGTAGGTGCAGTGGCACCGGGAATCACACTCAGGTGAAGGAGCTTCCTACGGAGCAGTAGGTGCAGTGGCACCGGGGAGCACACTCAAGGAAAGGAGCTTCCTGTGGAGCAGTAGGTGCAGTGGCACCGGGGAGCAAACTAGGGGGGAGGAGCTTCCTGTGGAGCAGTAGGTGCAGTGGCACCCGGGAGCACACTCAAGTGGAGGAGCTTCCTGTGGAGCAGTAGATGCAGTGGCACCGGTGAGCACACTCGGGGGAGGAACTTCCTGTGGAGCAGTAGGTGCAGTGGCACCGGGGGGCACACTCAGGTGGAGGAGCTTCCTCTGGAACAGTAGGTGCAGTGGCACCGGGGGGCACACTCAGGGGAGGAGCTTCCCCTGCAGCAGTAGGTGCAGTGGCACCGGGGAGCACAATTAAGGAATGGAGCTTCCTGTGGAGCAGTAGGTGCAGTGGCACCGGGGAGCACACTCTGGGGGAGGAGCTTCCTGTGGAGCAGTAGGTGCAGTGGCACCGGGGAGCACACTCAGTAGGAGCTTCCTCTGGAGCAGTAGGTGCAGTGGCACCGGGGGCACACTCAGGGGGAGGAGCTTCCTCTGGAACAGTAGGTGCAGTGGCACCAGGAGCACACTCAGGGGCAGGAGCTTTCTCTGGAGGAGTAGGTGCAGTGGCTCCAGGGAGCACACTTAGGGGGAGGGGCTTCCTCTGAAGCAGTAGGTGCAGAGGCACCGGGAGCACACTCAGGTGGAAGAGCTTCCTCTGGAGCAATAGGTGCAGTGGCACCGGGAGCACACTCGGGGGAGGGGCTCCCTCTGAAGCAGTAGGTGCAGTGGCACCGGGAGCACACTCAGGGGGAGGGGTTTCCTATGGAGCAGTGGCACCGGGAGCACACTCATGGGAGGAGCTTCCTACGGAGCAGTAGGTGCAGTAGCACCGGGGAGCACACTCAGGGGAGTGGCTTCCTGTGGTGCAGTAGGTGCAGTGGCACCGGGAGCACACTCAGGGGGAGGGGCTTCATATGGAGCAGGGGCAGCAGGAGCACACTCAGGGGAGGAGCTGCCTCTCGAGCATAAGGTGCAGTGGCACCAGGGAGAACCCTCAGGGGAGTCGCTTCCTCTGGAGCAGTAGGTGCAGTGGCACCTGGGAGCACAATTAGGGGGAGGAGCTACCTCTAAAGCAGTAGGTGCAGTGGCACCGGGGAGCACACTCAGGGGAGGAGCTTCACGTGGAGCGGTAGGGGCAGTGGCACTGGGAGCACACTCAGGGAAGGGGCTTCCTGTGGAGCAGTAGGTGCAGTGGCACCAGGGAGCACAATTAGGGGGAGGAGCTTCCTCTAAAGCAGTAGGTGCAGTGGCACCGGGAAGCACACTCAGGGGAGGAGCTTCACGTGGAGCGGTAGGTGCAGTGGCACCGGGAGCACACTCAGGGGAGGGGCTTCCTGTGGAGCATTAGGTGCAGTGGCACCGGGAGCACACTCAGGGAGGGGCTTCCTGTGGAGCAGTATGTGCAGTGGCACCGGGAGCACACTCAGGGGAGGGGCTTCTGATGGAGCATCAGGTGCAGTGGCACCGGGAGCACACTCAGGGGAGGGGCTTCTGATGGAGCATCAGGTGCAGTGGCACCAGGAGCACACTCAGGCGGAGGAGCATCCTCTGGAGAAGTAGGTGCAGTGGCACCGGGGTCACACTCAGGGGAGGAGCTTCCTCTGGAGCAGTAGGTGCAGTGGCACTGGGGTCACACTCAAGGGGAGGAGCTTCCTCTGGAGCAGTAGGTGCAGTGGCACCAGGGAGCACACTCAGGTGGATGGGCTTCCTGTGGAGCAGTAGGTGCAGTGGCACCGGGAGCACACTCAGAGGAGGAGCTTCCTCTGAAGCAGTAGGTTCAGTGGCACCGGGGAGCACACTCAGGGGGAATAGCTTCCTCTGGATCAGTAGGTACAGTGGCACCGGGGAGCACACTCAGGGGGAGGGGCTTCCTGTGGAGCAGTAGGTGCAGTCGCACCGGGAGCACACTCAGGGGGAGGGGCTTCCTACGAGCAGTAGGTGCAGTGGCACCGGGGAGCACACTCAAGCGAAGGAGCTTCCTACGGAGTAGTAGGTGCAGTGTCACCGGGAGCACACTCGGGGAGGAGCTTCCTGTGGAGCAGTAGGTGCAGTGGCACCGGGGAGCAGACTCAGGGGCACAAGCTTTCTCTGGAGGAGTAGGTGCAGTGGCTCCAGGGAGCACACTCAGGGAAGGAGCTTCCTCTGAAGCAGTAGGTGCAGTGGCACCGGGAGCACAATTAGGGGAGGAGCTCCCTCTAAAGCATAAGGTGCAGTGGCATCGGGAGCACACTCAGGGGAAGGAGCTTCCTACGGAGTAGTAGGTGCAGTGTCATCGGGGAGCACACTCGGGGGAGGAGCTTCCTGTGGAGCAGTAGGTGCAGTGGCACCGGGGAGCAGACTCAGGGGCACGAGCTTTCTCTGGAGGAGTAGGTGCAGTGGCTCCAGGGAGCACACTCAGGGAAGGAGCTTCCTCTGAAGCAGTAGGTGCAGTGGCACCGGGGAGCACAATTAGGGGGAGGAGCTTCCTCTAAAGCAGTAGGTGCAGTGGCACCGGGGAGCACACTCAGGGGAAGCACTTCCTGTGGAGCAGTAGGTGCAGTGGCTCCAGGGAGCACACTCAGGGGGAGGGGCTTCCTCTGAAGCAGTAGGTGCAGAGGCACCGGGAGGACACTCAGGGGGAGGGGCTTCCTATGGAGCAGTGTCACCGGGAGCACACTCATGGGAGGAGCTTCCTACGGAGCAGTAGGTGCAGTGGCACCGGGGAGCACACTCATGGGAGTGGCTTCCTGTGGTGCAGTAGGTGCAGTGGCACCGGGAGCACACTCAGGGGGAGGGGCTTCCTGTGGAGCAGGGGCAGCAGGAGCACACTCAGGGGAGGAGCTGCCTCTCGAGCATAAGGTGCAGTGGCACCAGGGAGAACCCTCAGGGGAGTCGCCTCCTCTGGAGCAGTAGGTGCAGTGGCACCTGGGAGCACAATTAGGGGGAGGAGCTACCTCTAAAGCAGTAGGTGCAGTGGCACCCGGGAGAACACTCAGGGGAGGAGCTTCACGTGGAGCGGTAGGGGCAGTGGCACTGGGAGCACACTCAGGGAAGGGGCTTCCTGTGGAGCAGTAGGTGTAGTGGCACCAGGGAGCACAATTAGGGGGAGGAGCTTCCTCTAAAGCAGTAGGTGCAGTGACACCGGGAAGCACCCTCAGGGGAGGAGCTTCACGTGGAGCGGTAGGTGCAGTGGCACCGGGAGCACACTCAGGGGAGGGGCTTCCTGTGGAGCATTAGGTGCAGTGGCACCGGGAGCACACTCAGGGGAGGGGCTTCCTGTGGAGCAGTATGTGCAGTGGCACCGGGAGCACACTCAGGGGAGGGGCTTCTGATGGAGCATCAGGTGCAGTGGCACCGGGAGCACACTCAGGGGAGGGGCTTCTGATGGTGTATCAGGTGCAGTGGCACCAGGAGCACACTCAGGCGGAGGAGCATCCTCTGGAGAAGTAGGTGCAGTGGCACCGGGGTCACACTCAGGGGGAGGAGCTTCCTCTGGAGCAGTAGGTGCAGTGGCACTGGGGTCACACTCAAGGGGAGGAGCTTCCTCTGGAGCAGTAGGTGCAGTGGCACCAGGGAGCACACTCAGGTGGATGGGCTTCCTGTGGAGCAGTAGGTGCAGTGGCACCGGGAGCACACTCAGAGGAGGAGCTTCCTCTGAAGCAGTAGGTTCAGTGGCACCGGGGAGCACACTCAGGGGGAATAGCTTCCTCTGGATCAGTAGGTACAGTGGCACCGGGGAGCACACTCAGGGGGAGGGGCTTCCTGTGGAGCAGTAGGTGCAGTGGCACCGGGAGCACACTCAGGGGGAGGGGCTTCCTACGAGCAGTAGGTGCAGTGGCACCGGGGAGCACACTCAAGCGAAGGAGCTTCCTACGGAGTAGTAGGTGCAGTGTCACCGGGGAGCACACTCGGGGGAGGAGCTTCCTGTGGAGCAGTAGGTGCAGTGGCACCGGGGAGCAGACTCAGGGGCACAAGCTTTCTCTGGAGGAGTAGGTGCAGTGGCTCCAGGGAGCACACTCAGGGAAGGAGCTTCCTCTGAAGCAGTAGGTGCAGTGGCACCGGGGAGCACAATTAGGGGGAGGAGCTTCCTCTAAAGCATAAGGTGCAGTGGCATCGGGAGCACACTCAGGGGAAGGAGCTTCCTACGGAGTAGTAGGTGCAGTGTCACCGGGGAGCACACTCGGGGGAGGAGCTTCCTGTGGAGCAGTAGGTGCAGTGGCACCGGGAGCAGACTCAGGGGCACGAGCTTTCTCTGGAGGAGTAGGTGCAGTGGCTCCAGGAGCACACTCAGGGAAGGAGCTTCCTCTGAAGCAGTAGGTGCAGTGGCACCGGGAGCACAATTAGGGGAGGAGCTTCCTCTAAAGCAGTAGGTGCAGTGGCACCGGGGAGCACACTCAGGGGAAGCACTTCCTGTGGAGCAGTAGGTGCAGTGGCTCCAGGGAGCACACTCAGGGGAGGGGCTTCCTCTGAAGCAGTAGGTGCAGAGGCACCGGGAGCACACTCAGGGGGAGGGGCTTCCTATGGAGCAGTGGCACTGGGAGCACACTCATGGGAGGAGCTTCCTACGGAGCAGTAGGTGCAGTGGCACCGGGGAGCACACTCAGGGGAGTGGCTTCCTGTGGTGCAGTAGGTGCAGTGGCACCGGGAGCACACTCAGGGGGAGGGGCTTCCTGTGGAGCAGGGGCAGCAGGAGCACACTCAGGGGAGGAGCTGCCTCTCGAGCATAAGGTGCAGTGGCACCAGGGAGAACCCTCAGGGGAGTTACTTCCTCTGGAGCAGTAGGTGCAGTGGCACCTGGGAGCACAATTAGGGGGAGGAGCTACCTCTAAAGCAGTAGGTGCAGTGGCACCGGGGAGAACACTCAGGGGAGGAGCTTCACGTGGAGCGGTAGGGGCAGTGGCACTGGGAGCACACTCAGGGAAGGGGCTTCCTGTGGAGCAGTAGGTGTAGTGGCACCAGGGAGCACAATTAGGGGAGGAGCTTCCTCTAAAGCAGTAGGTGCAGTGACACCGGGAAGCACCCTCAGGGGAGGAGCTTCACGTGGAGCGGTAGGTGCAGTGGCACCGGGAGCACACTCAGGGGAGGGGCTTCCTGTGGAGCATTAGGTGCAGTGGCACCGGGAGCACACTCAGGGGAGGGGCTTCCTGTGGAGCAGTATGTGCAGTGGCACCGGGAGCACACTCAGGGGAGGGGCTTCTGATGGAGCATCAGGTGCAGTGGCACCGGGAGCACACTCAGGGGAGGGGCTTCTGATGGAGCATCAGGTGCAGTGGCACCAGGAGCACACTCAGGCGGAGGAGCATCCTCTGGAGAAGTAGGTGCAGTGGCACCGGGGTCACACTCAGGGGGAGGAGCTTCCTCTGGAGCAGTAGGTGCAGTGGCACTGGGGTCACACTCAAGGGGAGGAGCTTCCTCTGGAGCAGTAGGTGCAGTGGCACCAGGGAGCACACTCAGGTGGATGGGCTTCCTGTGGAGCAGTAGGTGCAGTGGCACCGGGAGCACACTCAGGGGAGGAGCTTCCTCTGAAGCAGTAGGTTCAGTGGCACCGGGGAGCACACTCAGGGGGAATAGCTTCCTCTGGATCAGTAGGTACAGTGGCACCGGGGAGCACACTCAGGGGGAGGGGCTTCCTGTGGAGCAGTAGGTGCAGTGGCACCGGGAGCACACTCAGGGGGAGGGGCTTCCTACGAGCAGTAGGTGCAGTGGCACCGGGGAGCACACTCAAGCGAAGGAGCTTCCTACGGAGTAGTAGGTGCAGTGTCACCGGGAGCACACTCGGGGAGGAGCTTCCTGTGGAGCAGTAGGTGCAGTGGCACCGGGGAGCAGACTCAGGGGCACAAGCTTTCTCTGGAGGAGTAGGTGCAGTGGCTCCAGGGAGCACACTCAGGGAAGGAGCTTCCTCTGAAGCAGTAGGTGCAGTGGCACCGGGGAGCACAATTAGGGGAGGAGCTTCCTCTAAAGCATAAGGTGCAGTGGCTCGGGAGCACACTCAGGGAAGGAGCTTCCTACGGAGTAGTAGGTGCAGTGTCATCGGGGAGCACACTCGGGGAGGAGCTTCCTGTGGAGCAGTAGGTGCAGTGGCACCGGGAGCAGACTCAGGGGCACGAGCTTTCTCTGGAGGAGTAGGTGCAGTGGCTCCAGGGAGCACACTCAGGGAAGGAGCTTCCTCTGAAGCAGTAGGTGCAGTGGCACCGGGGAGCACAATTAGGGGAGGAGCTTCCTCTAAAGCAGTAGGTGCAGTGGCACCGGGGAGCACACTCAGGGGAGGCACTTCCTGTGGAGCAGTAGGTGCAGTGGCACCGGGAGCACACTCAGGGGAGGGGCTTCCTGTGGGGCAGTAGGTGCAGTGGCACCGGGGAGCACAATTAGGGGAGGAGCTTCCTCAAAAGCAGTAGGTGCAGTGGCACCGGGGAGCACACTCAGGGGAGGAGCTTCACGTGGAGCGGTAGGTGCAGTGGCACCGGGAGCACACTCAGGGGAGGGGCTTCCTGTGGAGCAGTAGGTGCAGAGGCACTGGGAGCACACTCGGGGGGAGGAGCTTCCTGTGGAGCAGTAGGTGCAGTGGCACTGGGGTCACACTCAGGGGGAGGAGCTTCCTCTGGAGCAGTAGGTGCAGTGGCACCGGGGTCACACTCAAATGGAGGAGCTTCCTCTGGAGCAGTAGGTGCAGTGGCACCGGAGAGCACACTCAGGGGGAGGGGCTTCCTGTGGAGCAGTAGGTGCAGTAGCACCGGGAGCACACTCAGGGAGAGGAGCTTCCTTTGAAGCAGTAGGTGCAGTGGCAGCGGGGAGCACACTCAGTGGGAGGAGCTTCCTCTGGAGCAGTAGGTGCAGTGGCACCGGGGAGCACACTCAGGGGGAGGGGCTTCCTGTGGAGCAGTAGGTGCAGTGACACCGGGAGCACCCTCAGGGGGAGGGGCTTCCTACGGAGCAGTAGATGCAGTGGCACCGGGGAGCACACTCAAGGGAAGGAGCTTCCTCTGCAGCATAAGGTGCAGTGTCACCGGGAGCACACCCCGGTCAAAGGAGCTTCCTACGGAGCAGTAGGTGCAGTGTCACCGGGGAGCACACTCGGGGGGAGGAGCTTCCTGTGGAGCAGTAGGTGCAGTGGCACCGGGGAGCACACTCAGGGGGAGGAGCTTTCTGTGCAGCATAAGGTGCAGTGGCACCGGGAGCACACTCAGGGGGAGGAGCTTCCTCTGCAGTATAAGGTGCAGTAGCAGCGGGAGCACACTCAGGGGAAGGAGCTTCCTACGGAGCAGTAGGTACAGTGGCACCGGAAGCACACTCAGGGGAGGGGCTTTCTCTGAAGCAGTAGGTGCAGTGGCACCGGGAGCACACTCAGGGGGAGGAGCTTTCTCTGCAGCATAAGGTGCAGTGGCACCGGGAGCACACTCAGGGGAAGGAGCTTCCTACGGAGCAGTAGGTGCAGTGTCACCGGGGAGCACACTCGGGGTGGAGGAGCTTCCTCTGGAGCAGTAGGTGCAGTGGCACCGGGGAGCATACTCATGGGGACGAGCTTCCTGTGGAGCAGTAGGTACAGTGGCACGGGGGCACACTCAGGGGGAGGAGCTTCCTGTGGAGCAGTAGGTGCAGTGGCACCGGGTAGCACACTCGGGTGAGGAACTGCCGGTGGAGCAGTAGGTGCAGTGGCACCGGGGAGCACACTCGGGGGAGGAGCTCCCTGTGAAGCAGTAGGTGTAGTGGCACGGGGGGGCACACTCAGGGGTAGGAGCAACCTCTGAAGTGGTAGGTGCAGTTGCACCAGGAGCACACTCAGGGGAGGGGCTTCCTCTGAAGCAGAAGGTGCAGTGGCACTGGGAGCACACTCAGGGGGAGGGGCTTCCTGTGGAGCAGGAGGTGCAGTGGCACCGGGAAGTACACTCAGGTGAAGGAGCTTCGTACGGAGCAATAGGTGCAGTGGCACCGGGGAGCACACTCAAGGGGAGGATCTTCCTGTGGAGCTGTAGGTGCAGTGGCACGGGGGAGCACTCTCAAGTGGAGGAGCTTCCTGTGGAGCAGTAGGTGCAGTGGCACCGGGAAGCACACTCGGGGGGAGGAGCTTCCTGTGGAGCAGTAGGTGCAGTGGTATCGGTGAGCACACTCAGGGGGAGGGGCTTCCTGTGGAGCAGGAGGTGGAGTGGCACCGGAAAGCACACTCAAGGGGAGGAGCTTCTTGTGGAGCAGTAGGTGCAGTGGTACCGGGGAGCACACTCAAGGGGAGGAGCTTCCTGTGGAGCAGTAGGTGCAGTGGCACCGGGGAGCACACTCGGGGGGAGGAGCTTCCTGTGGAGCAGTAGGTGCAGTGGCACCATGGAGCACACTCAGGGGAGGAGCTTCCTCTGGAGCAGTAGGTGCAGTGGTTCCAGGGTCACACTCATGGGAGGAGCTTCCTCTGAAGCAGAAGGTGTAGTGGAACAGGGGAACACACTCAGGGGGAGGGGCTTCCTGTGGAGCAGTAGGTGCAGTGGCACCGGGAAGCACACTCAGGTGAAGGAGCTTCCTACGGAGCAGTAGGTGCAGTGGCACCGGGGAGCACACTCAAGGAAAGGAGCTTCCTGTGGAGCAGTAGGTGCTGTGGCACCGGGGAGCACACTAGGGGCGAGGAGCTTCCTGTGGAGCAGTAGGTGCAGTGGCACCCGGGAGCACACTCAAGTGGAGGAGCTTCCTGTGGAGCAGTTGGTGCAGTGGCACCGGTGAGCACACTCGGGGGAGGAGCTTCCTGTGGAGCAGTAGGTGCAGTGGCACTGGGGGGCACACTCAGGGGGAGGAGCTTCCTCTGGAACAGTAGGTGCAGTGGCACCGGGGGGCACACTCAGGATAGGAGCTTCCCCTGCAGCAGTAGGTGCAGTGGCACGGGGAGCACACTCAAGGAAAGGAGCTTCCTGTGGAGCAGTAGGTGCAGTGGCACCGGGGAGCACACTCAAGTGGAGGAGCTTCCTGAGGAGCAATAGGTGCCATGGCACCGGGGGGCACACTCAGGGGGAGGAGCTTCCTCTGGAACAGTAGGTGCAGTGGCACCGGGGAGCACACTCAAGTGGAGGAGCTTCCTGTGGAGCAATAGGTGCAGTGGCACCGGGGGGCACACTCAGGGGGAGGAGCTTCCTCTGGAACAGTAGGTGCAGTGGCTCCAGTGAGCACACTGTGGAGCAGTGGGTGCAGTGGCACTAGGGAGAACACTCAGGGGAGGAGCTCCCCGTGGAGCAGTGGGTGCAGTGGCACCAGGGAGCACACTCAGTAGGAGCTTCCTCTGGAGCAGTAGGTGCAGTGGCACCGGGGGCACACTCAGGGGGAAGAGCTTCCTCTGGAACAGTAGGTGCAGTGGTATCGGTGAGCACACTCAGGGGCAGGAGCTTTCTCTGGAGGAGTAGGTGCAGTGGATCCAGGGAGCACTCTCAGGGGAGGAGCTTCCTCTGAAGCAGTAGGTGCAGAGGCACCGGGAGCACACTCAGGTGGAAGAGCTTCCTCTGGAGCAATAGGTGCAGTGGCACCGGGAGCACACTTGGGGGAGGGGCTCCCTCTGAAGCAGTAGGTGCAGTGGCACCGGGAGCACACTCAGGGGGAGGGGCTTCCTATGGAGCAGTGGCACTGGGAGCACACTCATGGGAGGAGCTTCCTACGGAGCAGTAGGTGTAGTGGCACCGGGGAGCACACTCAGGGGAGTGGCTTCCTGTGGAGCAGTAGTTGCAGTGGCACCGGGAGCACACTCAGGGGGAGGGGCTTCCTATGGAGCAGGGGCAGCGGGAGCACACTCAGGGGAGGAGCTTCCTCTCGAGCATAAGGTGCAGTGGCACCAGGGAGAACCCTCAGGGGAGGCGCTTCCTCTGGAGCAGTAGGTGCAGTGGCATCGAGGAGCATACTCAGGAGGAGGGGCTTCCTCTGGAGCAGAGGTGCAGTGCCACTGGGGCCAGAAGCTTGAGGAGCTACCCGTTGAGCAGTAGGTGCAGTGGCACCGGGGGGCACTCTCAGGGGGTGGAGCTTCCCATGGAGCAGTAGGTGCAGTGGCACCGGGGCCAGAGGCAAGTGGAGTTCCACAGCCTCTCCCAGCTATGCTGGGATTAATAATTTACACTCCCGGCTCAGTCACGACAGTTGGTTGGCTGGTTGTTTGGTCTACTAAGGACTCCATCCTTGGTGCACATTGTGCACGGCTGTTGTTACAGCCTTAACAAGCATGACCCCATGCACATGAAGTCAGGCCAGTGAGTTGATGTGGAGGCAGATTAACAATGAGCTACTCCTATGGTGAGGTGTGTCTGCCCTTTGGGTCCCGCCAGGTGTGACGGAGACCACAAGGAGCCGCTGATGAGGCGCTATTAGCACTTGCTTTGCAGGGGACTGACGTCCTGGGGGGTGGTGGTGTGGGGTGTCAGGAGTGGGTGGGACGGGGTGGGAGGGGACTGGAGCATCGAGTGGTGGGGGTTGGTGAGCGCCAGCGAGGGAGCTCCTCAGTTTATGTCTGTCCCCCTCCACTCCATGCAACAGGCGGAGATACATCACTCTCTGCTCTTCTCCTCTTTCTGCCAGATATCAGTTACTGCGGTCAACATGGACAGGCAGTGGTTGACTTTTAAACTGGGAAACCAGCTTCAAGTCCCAGCGTCAGCTCAACATCCTGTGATTCTGGGCGAATCACTTAATCTACATTAACCTTCAAAAATGAATATCCCCCTATGTATTATTATCTGGTGCTCAAGTGAAGCGCTCCAATGACTCTGGGTCAAGCTTGTGCTATATCAAGCTGCTTGTAAGGAAAGTGAGACTTTTGCTTTTGCATTGACACACTAGCATCATTCCCTCCCTTTGTCATGATGTACATGTGATGCTAGCAGCAAGTAATGCAAAAACAGATGCACCTTTCACCAGTCTCTGTGCAATTGAGGGCCTCTCAAGTACAGCAAAATAAATATCTTAAAGCCCAGGGTGAGTGTAAAATGCAATATAGGTCTGAGCCATTTCCTGTTTCCCAGCAAACTTTAATCGTAGTATCCACAGCACACGCATGGATTAAAAAAAGCAATTAAAAGTGAGTTCCTGGTGTTTTTGAAAATTCTGTGCTTCCAAGTTTTATTTTTTTCTATTGGGATGTTAATGTCCTTCTTTTATTACCACAAATGTTTGCGAGCATTCAGCTCCCTGATCCTAACCAGCAGAAGGCTGCGATCTGCGAATATGGACGCCCGGGTCTAGTTGTGACCCCAATCTAACCCTGCACGACTCCCACCCAGGGAGCTTCCTTTGGAGCAGTAGGTGCAGTGGAACCAGGGCCAGAGGCTTGAGGAGCCCACTAAATTATGATGATTGCTTTATTTTACAATTCAAACAGCGGCCAGAGGGCCTATAACACACTGGCTACAGCGACACACGCTCCTTGCTCTCCTCTGCAATGGTCCTTCAGCCTGCAGAGCTGCCTCGCTGGCCAGCCTCCTCTTCTCATGCTTACTCTTGCCACTTCGAAGGTAGGAGGTGAGTGGGCAGGAGGTGCCTCGCTTGCCAGCCTCCTCTCCTGAAGCTACGTCCCGGCACACCAGAGGTAGGAGGAGGGTGGGCAGGAGGTGCCTCACTGACCAGCCTCCTCTCCTGAAGCTTTGCCCTGGCACTCCGGAGGTAGGAGGTGGGTGGGCAGGAGGTGCCTCACTGACCAGCCTCCTCTCCTGAAGCTACGTCCCGGCACACCGGAGGTAGGAGGAGGGTGGGCAGGAGGTGCCTCACTGACCAGCCTCCTCTCCTGAAGCTTTGTCCCGGCACTCCGGAGGTAGGAGGTGGGTGGGCAGGAGGTGCCTCACTGACCAGCCTCCTCTTCTGATGCTTACTCTCACAATTTCGGATGTAGGAGGTGGGTAGGCAGGGGGTGCCTCGCTGGCCAGCCTCCTCTCCTGAAGCTTCACCCGCACTCCGGAGGTAGGAGGTGGGTGGGGATGAGGTGCCTCACTGACCAGCCTCCTCTCCTGAAGCTTTGTCGCGGCACTCCGGAGGTAGGAGGTGGGTGGGCAGGAGGTGCCTCACTGACCAGCACCTCTCCTGAAGCTTCGTCCCGGCACTCCGGAGGTAGGGGGTGGGTGGGCAGGAGGTGCCTCACTGACCAGCCTCCTCTCCTGAAGCTTCGTCCCGCCACTCCGGAGGTAGGGTAGGCAGGAGGTACCTCGCTGCCCAGCCTCCACTTCTCACACTTACTCTCGCCACTTCGGAGGTAGGAGGTGGGTGGGCAGTCTGTGCCTCGCTGACCAGCCTCCTCTCCTGAAGCTTCGCCCTACCACTGCAGAGGTAGAAGGTGCCTCACTGACCAGCCTCCTCGCCTCAAGCTATGTCCAGCCACTCCAAAGGTAGGAGGTGGGAAGGGAGGTGGGAAGGCAAGAGGTGCCTCACTCACCAGCCTTCTCTCCTCAAGCTAACTCCTGCCACTCCAGAGGTAGGAGGTGGGTAGGCAGGAGGTGCCTCGCTAGCCAGACTCCTCGTCTCAAGCTGTGTCCAGCCACTCCAAAGGTAGGAGGTGGGAAGGCAGGAGGTTCTTTGCTGGCCATCCTCCTTTTTTCAAGCTTCCTTCTGCCACTCCGGAGGTAGGAGATGGAAAGGCAGGAGTACCTCACTGGCCATCCTCCTCTCCAAGCTGCATCCAGACTCTCCGGCGGTAGAGGTGGGAAGGCAGGAGGTGTCTCAGAGAATAAACCAGCTCAGAGAGACAGCTGATGCTCAGAGACTAAACCACTTTAAAGAGGCAACTGGTGCTCAGAGATTAACTTCAGCAAACTAAAGGAGGAAATATCTTGAACATCATAAAGTGCATATATATGGTCTATCTGAGACCGGTAGTAACGGCACCCTGGTAAATCGGTGCTCACCATACATTTGTCTCGGACTTGTGTGAGATTAAAGAAGAGTTTTTATGGATATATACCTGGGCGGTTATATATATATTTATTAGTGTCCTCCCCTGACAGGTACCACCTGTGGCTTGCTTCATCTTTGGACCCAAGGTGTGTGAGTGGACGCGACGAGTTTGTATGCAGAGTTCTGTGATAACTGTGAGTGAAGGCAGGGGATCTTGGTGAGTTTAAAATAACCTCCGAAACCTAAATAGTTATTTAATGATGTAGGTTTAGGGGCTAGATTAAAAGTATGAAAAGTGACACTATATTAGGATGTAATGGCCCCAAGTGTCTAGTTGGTCGACATGTTTTAGCCACAAACTGCCCCGAAAGGTCAATTGGCTTTCTTCAGGACGTGTTTTCCCTGCTAGTTATAATAAACAGCCTATTGGCATGTACAAATCACATTGTTTTTTTGAAATGCATGCACATTTACATACAGACCATACACTGAGGACCTTTTCCTTGTATGGTCAACGGATGTCTAGGTCAATTTACCGACATCATAGGGAGTCAGGGGCACTCCTCGAGGGTTGAGCGGACCAGTACCCTTGACGAATGTGTGACTATAGGGACCGTCTATCCCTGAAATTTCCCTATGATGTCGGTACTTTGACTTAGACAAACGATCGATTAGACACTTGGGACCCTTATATCCTAATACAGTGTGACTTTTCATACTTTTAATCTAGCCCCTAAACCTACGCCATTAAATTACGTTTAGGTTTCAGAGGTTATTTTAACTCAACAAGATCCCCTGCCTTCACTCACAGTTATCACAGAACTCCGGTTACAAACGCGTCGAGTCCACTCACACACCTTATGTGTGTGAGTGAGGGTCCAATGATGAAGCAAGCCACAGGTGTTACCTGTGGGTGAGGACCCTAATAAATGTATATACATGCGCCCAGGTATATATCCATAAAAACTCTTCTTTAATCTCACACAAGTCCGAGACAAATGAATGGTGAGCACCGATTTACCTGGGTGCCGTTACTTACCGGTCTTGGATAGACCATTTCCATGCACTTTGTGATATTCAAGATATTTCCTCCTTTAGTTTGTTGAAGCATTTTGTTTGGGAAGATGAGGATATATCTTCTGTAAAGACTTCTCACTTGTTCTTAAGTTTTGGCTCAGAGACTAAACCAGCTCAGAGAGACAGTAGCTGCTCAGAGAATAAACCAGAAAATTGAGGCTGCTGGTGCTCAGCAAATAACCCAGCTCAGAGAGACAGCTGCTGCTCAGAGAATAAACCAGCTCAGGGAGACAGCTGCTGCTCAGAGAATAAACCAGCTCAGAGAGACAGCTGCTGCTCAGAGAATAAACCAGTTCAAAGAGATGTCTGATGCTCAGAGAATAAACCAGCTCAGAGAGGCAGTTGCTGCTCAGACATTAAATCAGTTCAGCAAAGTGGCTGCTGCTCAGAGTCTAAACCAAGCTCAGAGAGGCAGCTGATGCTAAGAAAATAAATCAGTTCAGAGTGGAGGCTGGTGCTGAGAGACTAAACCAGCTCAGAGAGGCTGCTGCTGCTCAGAGACTAAACCAGAAAATAAAGGCCGCTGGGCTCAGAGAATGAACCAGAAAATAGAGGCTGCTGGTGCTCAGCAAATAAACCAGCTCAGAAAGGCAGCTGCTGCTCAGAGAATAAAAAAGAAAATAAAGGCCGCTGGGCTCAGAGAATAAACCAGAAAATAGAGGCAGTTGCTGCTCAGACATTAAATCAGTTCAGAGAGGCGGCTGCTGGTACTCAGAGAATAAACCAGCTCAGAGAGACAGCTGCTGCTCAGAGAATAAACCAGCTAACAGAGACAGCTGCAGCTCAGATAATAAACCAGTTCAAAGAGGTGTCTGGTGCTCAGTGAATTAAGCAGCTCAGATCGGCATCTGCTGGTTAGAGACTAAACCAGCACAGAGAGGCAGCTGCTGCTCAGTGATTAAACCAGTTCAAAGATGTGTCTGTTGCTTAGAGACTAAAACAGCTATGAGAGCCGGCTGCTGCTCAGAGAATAAACCAGTTCAAAGAGGTGTCTGTTGCTCAGAGTATAACACAGTTCAAAGAGGTGTCTGGTGCAAAGTGAATAATCCAGTTCACTGAGGCAGCTGCTGCTCAGAGAATAAACCAGCTCACTGAGGCAGCTGGCGCTCAGACAATAAACCAGCTAAGAGAGACACCCTCTGCTCAGAGAATAAACCAGTTCAAATATGTGTCTGGTTCTCAAAGAATAAACCAGCTCAGAGAGGAAGCTGCTGCTCTGAGAATAAACCAACTCAGAGAGGTGGCTGCTGGTCAGAGAATACACCATCTCACTGAGGTAGCTGCCGCTCAGAGAATAAACCAGCTCAGAGAGACATCAGCTGCTCTGACAGTAAACCAGCTCAGAGAGACAGCTGTTGCTCAGAGACTAAACCAAGCTCAGAGAGGCGACTGGTGCTCATAGAATAAAACAGTTAAAAGAGGTGTCTGGTGCTAAGTGAATGAACCAGCTCAGAAAAGCAGCGCTGCTCAGAGAATAAACCAGCTCAGAGAGGCAGCTGCTGCTCAGACAATAAACCAGCTCAGAGAGGCAGCGCTGTTCAGAGAATAAACCAGTTCAGAGAGGCAGCTGCTGCTCAGAGAATAAATCAGTTCAAAGAGCTGTCTGGTGCTGAGAGAATAAACCAGCTCAGAGAGGCATCTGCTGCTCAGAGAATAAACCAGCTCAGAGAGGCAGCTGCTGCTCAGACAGTAAACCAGCTCAGAGAGACAGCTGCTGCTCAGAGACTAAACCAAGCTCAGAGAGGAGACTGGTGCTCAGAGAATAAACCAGTTCAAAGAGGTGTCTGGTGCTGAGAGAATAAACCAGCTCAGAGAGGCAGCTGCAGCTCAGAGAATAAACCAGTTCAAAGTGGGTGCCTGGCGCTCAGAGAATAAACCAGATCAGAGCGGCAGCTGCTGATCAAAGAATATACAAGCTCAGAGAGGCAGCTGATGATAAGAGAATAAATCAGTTCAGAGAGGCGGCTGGTGCTGAGAGACTTAATCAGCTCAGGAAGGCATCTACTGCTCAGAGAATAAAACAGCTCAGAGAGGCAGCTGGCGCTCAGAGAATAAAACAGCTCAGAGAGGTAGCTGCTGCTCAGAGAATAAACCAGCTCAGAAAAGCAGCGCTGCTCAGAGAATAAACCAGTTCAGAGAGGCAGCTGCTGCTCAGAGAATAAATCAGTTCAAAGAGCTGTCTGGTGCTGAGAGAATAAACCAGCTCAGAAACGCAGCTGCTGCTCAGATAATAAACCAGTTCAATGAGGTGCCTGGCGCTCAGAGAATAAAACAGCTCAGATCGGCAGCTGCTGATCAAAGAATATACAAGCTCAGAGAGGCAGCTGAGGCTAAGAGAATAAATCAGCTCAGAGAGGCAGCTGATGCTAAAAGAATAAATCAGTTCAGAGAGGCGGCTGGTGCTCAGAGAATAAATCAGCTCGGAGAAGCATCTACTGCTCAGAGAATAAACCAGTTCAGAGAGGCAGCTGCTGCTCAGAGAATACATCAGTTTAAAGAGGTGCCTAGCGCTCAGAGAATAAACCAGCTCACAGACGCAGCTGCTACTTAGAGAATAAACCAGCCCAGAGGGGCAGCTGCTGCTCAGAGAATAAACCAGCTCAGTAAAGCAGCGCTGCTCAGAGAATAAATCAGTTTGAAGAGGTGCCTAGCGCTCAGAGATTAAACCAGCTCAGAGAGGCAGCTGCTGCTCAGAGAATAAACCAGTTCAAAGAGGTGTCTGGTGCTGAGAGAATAAACCAGCTCAGAGAGGCAGCTGCTGATCAAAGAATATACAAGCTCAGAGAGGCAGCTGATGCTAAGAGAATAAATTAGTTCAGAGAGGCGGCTGGTGCTCAGAGAATAAACCAGCTCAGAGAGGCATCTACTGCTCAGAGAATAAACCAGCTCAGAAAAGCAGCGCTGCCCAGAGAATAAACCAGCCCAGAGAGGCAGCTGCTGCTCAGAGAATAAACCAGCTCAGAAAAGCAGCGCTGCTCAGAGAATAAACCAATTGAGAGAGGCAGTTGCTGCTCAGAGAATAAATCAGTTCAGAGAGGTGCCTGGTGCTCAGAGAATAAACCAGCTCAGAATGGCAGCTGCTGATCAAAGAATATACAAGCTCAGAGAGTCAGCTGATGCTAAGAGGATAAATCAGTTCAGAGAGGCGGCTGGTGCTGAGAGACTAAATCAGCTCAGAGAGGCGTCGAGTCCACTCACACACCTTATATGTGTGAGTGAGGGTCCAATGATGAAGCAAGCCACAGGTGTTACCTGTGGGTGAGGACCCTAATAAATATATATACATACGCCCAGGTATATATCCATAAAATCTCTTCTTTAATCTCACACAAGTCCGAGACAAATGAATGGTGAGCACCGATTTACCTGGGTGCCGTTACTTACCGGTCTTGGATAGACCATTTCCATGCACTTTGTGATATTCAAGATATTTCCTCCTTTAGTTTGTTGAAGATTTTTGTTTGGGAAGATGAGGATATATCTTCTGTAAAGACTCTCACTCGTTCTTAAGTTTTGGCTCAGAGACTAAACCAGCTCAGAGAGACAGTAGCTGCTCAGAGAATAAACCAGAAAACTGAGGCTGCTGGTGCTCAACAAATAAACCAGCTCAGAGAGACAGCTGCTGCTCAGAGAATTTACCAGCTCAGAGAGACAGCTGCTGCTCAGAGGATAATCCAGTTCAAAGAGATGTCTGATGCTCAGAGAATAAACCAGCTCAGAGAGGCAGTTGCTGCTCAGGCATTAAATCAGTTCAGCGAGGTGGCTGCTGCTCAGAGTCTAAACCAGCTCAGAGAGGCTGCTGCTGCTCAGAGACTAAACCAGAAAATAAAGGCCGCTGGGATCAGAGAATAAACCAGAAAATAGAGGCTGCTGGTGCTCAGCAAATAAACCAGCTCAGAGTGGCAACTGCTGCTCAGAGAATAAACAAGAAAATAAAGGCAGTTGGGCTCAGAGAATAAACCAGAAAATAGAGGCTGCTGGTACTCAGAGAATAAACCAGCTCAGAGAGACAGCTGCTGCTCAGAGAATAAACCAGCTAAGAGAGACAGCTGCAGCTCAGAGAATAAACCAGTTCAAAGAGATGTCTGATGCTCAGAGAATAAATCAGCTCGTATAGGCAGTTGCTGCTCAGACATTAAATCAGTTCAGAGAGGTGGCTGCTGCTCAGAGTCTAAACCAAGCTCAGAGAGACAGCTGATGCTCAGAGAATAAACCAGCTAAGAGAGACAGTTGCAGCTCAGATAATAAACCAGTTCAAAGCGGTGTCTGGTGCACAGTGAATTAAGCAGCTCAGATCGGCATCTGCTGGTTAGAGACTAAACCAGCACAGAGAGGCAGCTGCTGCTCAGTGATTAAACCAGTTCAAAGAGGTGTCTGTTGCTTAGAGACTAAACCAGCTATGAGAGCCGGCTGCTGCTCAGAGAATAAACCAGTTCAAAGAGGTGTCTGTTTCTCAGAGTATAACACAGTTCAAAGAGGTGTCTGGTGCTAAGTGAATAAACCAGCTCAGAGAGGCAGCTGCTGCTCAGAGAATAAACCAGCTCATTGAGGCAGCTGGCACTCAGACAATAAACCAGCTAAGAGAGACACCCTCTGCTCAGAGAATAAACCAGTTCAAAGAAGTGTCTGGTTCTCAGAGAATAAACCAGCTCAGAGAGGCAGCTGCTGCTCTGAGAATAAACCAACTCAGAGAGGTGGCTGCTGGTCAGAGAATAAACCATCTCACTGAGGTAGCTGGTGCTCAGAGAATAAACCAGCTCAGAGAGACAGCAGCTGCTCTGACAGTAAACCAGCTCAGAGAGACAGCTGTTGCTCAGAGACTAAACCAAGCTCAGAGAGGCGACTGGTGCTCATAGAATAAAACAGATCAAAGAGGTGTCTGGTGCTAAGTGAATGAACCAGCTCAGAAAAGCAGCGCTGCTCAGAGAATAAACCAGCTCAGAGAGGCAGCTGCTGCTCAGACAATAAACCAGCTCAGAGAGCTAGCTGTGGCTCAGAGAATAAACCATATCACTGATGCAGCTGGCGCTCGGAGAATAAACCAGCTCAGAGAAGCAGCTGCTGCTCAGAGAATAAACTAGTTCAAAGAGGTGTCTGTTGCTGAGAGAATAAACCATCTATGAGAGGCGGCTGCTGCTCAGAGAATAAACCAGTTCAACGAGGTGTCTGGTGCTCAGAGACAAAACCAGCTCAGAGAGGCAGCTGCTGCTCAGAGATTAAACCAGTTCAAAGAGGTGTCTGTTGCTCAGAGTATAACACAGTTCAAAGAGGTGTCTGGTGCTAAGTGAATAAACCAGCTCAGAGAGGCAGCTGCTGCTCAGAGAATAAACCAACTCACTGAGGCAGCTGGCGCTCAGACAATAAACCAGCTAAGTGAGACAGCCTCTGCTCAGAGAATAAACCAGTTCAAAGAGCTGTCTGGTTCTCAGAGAATAAACCAGCTCAGAGAGGCATCTGCTGCTCAGAGAATAAACCAGCTCAGAGAGGCAGCTGCTGCTCTGAGAATAAACAAACTCAGAGAGGCATCTGCTGCTCAGTGAATAAACCATCTCACTGAGGTAGCTGGTGCTCAGAGAATAAACCAGCTCAGAGAGACAACTGCTGCTCAGACAGTAAACCAGCTCAGCGAGACAGCTGCTGCTCAGAGACTAAACCAAGCTCAGAGAGGCGACTGGTGCTCAGAGAATAAACCAGTTCAAAGAGGTGTCTGGTGCTGAGAGAATAAACCAGCTCAGAGAGGCAGCTGCAGCTCAGAGAATAAACCAGTTCAAAGTGGGTGCCTGGCGCTCAGAGAATAAACCAGATCAGAGCGGCAGCTGGCGCTCAGAGAATAAAAGAGCTCATAGAGGCAGCTGCTGCTCAGAGAATAAACCAGCTCAGAAAAGCAGCGCTGCTCAGAGAATAAACCAGTTCAGAGAGGCAGCTGCTGCTCAGAGAATAAATCAGTTCAAAGACTTGTCTGGTGCTGAGAGAATAAACCAGCTCAGAAACACAGCTGCTGCTCAGATAATAAACCAGTTCAATGAGGTGCCTGTCGCTCAGAGAATAAAACCGCTCAGAGCGGCAGCTGCTGATCAAAGAATATACAAGCTCAGAGAGGCAGCTGATGATAAGAGAATAAATCAGTTCAGAGAGGCGGCTGGTGCTGAGAGACTTAATCAGCTCAGGAAGGCAGCTGCTGCTCAGGGACTAAACCAGCTCAGAGAGGCATCTACTGCTCAGAGAATAAACCAGCTCAGAGAGGCAGCTGGCGCTCAGAGAATAAAAGAGCTCATAGAGGCAGCTGCTGCTCAGAGAATAAACCAGCTCAGAAAAGCAGCGCTGCTCAGAGAATAAACCAGTTCAGAGAGGCAGCTGCTGCTCAGAGAATAAATCAGTTCAAAGACTTGTCTGGTGCTGAGAGAATAAACCAGCTCAGAAACGCAGCTGCTGCTCAGATAATAAACCAGTTCAATGAGGTGCCTGTCGCTCAGAGAATAAAACCGCTCAGAGCGGCAGCTGCTGATCAAAGAATATACAAGCTCAGAGAGGCAGCTGATGCTAAGAGAATAAATCGGCTCAGAGAGGCAGCTTATGCTAAGAGAATAAATCAGTTCAGAGAGGCAGCTGGTGCTGAGCGACTAAATCAGCTCAGATAGGCAGCTGCTGCTCAGAGAATAAATCAGCTCAGAGAAGCATCTACTGCTCAGAGAATGAACCAGCTCAGATAGGCAGCTGCTGCTCAGAGAATAAATCAGCTCAGAGAAGCATCTACTGCTCAGAGAATAAACCAGTTCAGAGAGGCAGCTGCTGCTCAGAGAATAAATCAGTTTAAAGAGGTGCATAGCGCTTAGAGAATAAACCAGCTCAGAGAGGCAGCTGCTACTTAGAGAATAAACCAGCCCAGAGGGGCAGCTGCTGCTCAGAGAATCAACCAGCTCAGTAAAGCAGCGCTGCTCAGAGAATAAATCAGTTTAAAGAGGTGCCTAGCGCTCAGAGAATAAACCAGCTCAGAGAGGCAGCTGCTGCTCAGAGAATAAACCAGTTTCAAAGAGGTGTCTGGTGCTGAGAGAATAAACCAGCTCAGAGAGGCAGCTGCTGATCAAAGAATATACAAGCTCAGAGATGCAGCTGATGCTAAGAGAATAAATCAGTTCAGAGAGGCGGCTGGTGCTCAGAGAATAAACCAGCTCAGAGAGGCATCTACTGCTCAGAGAATAAACCAGCTCCGAAAAGCAGCGCTGCTCAGAGACTAAACCAGCCCAGAGAGGCAGCTGCTGCTCAGAGAATAAACCAGCTCAGAAAAGCAGCGCTGCTCAGAGAATAAACCAATTGAGAGAGGCAGTTGCTGCTCAGAGAATAAATCAGTTCAGAGAGGTGCCTGGTGCTCAGAGAATAAACCAGCTCAGAATGGCAGCTGCTGATCAAAGAATATACAAGCTCAGAGAGTCAGCTGATGCTAAGAGAATAAATCAGTTCAGAGAGGCGGCTGGTGCTGAGAGACTAAATCAACTCAGAGAGGCGTCGAGTCCACTCACACACCTTATGTGTGTGAGTGAGGGTCCAATGATGAAGCAAGCCACAGGTGTTACCTGTGGGTGAGGACCCTAATAAATATATATACATACGCCCAGGTATATATCCATAAAACTCTTCTTTAATCTCACACAAGTCCGAGACAAATGAATGGTGAGCACCGATTTACCTGGGTGCCGTTACTTACCGGTCTTGGATAGACCATTTCCATGCACTTTGTGATATTCAAGATATTTCCTCCTTTAGTTTGTTGAAGCATTTTGTTTGGGAAGATGAGGATATATCTTCTGTAAAGACTTCTCACTCATTCTTAAGTTTTGGCTCAGAGACTAAACCAGCTCAGAGAGACAGTAGCTGCTCAGAGAATAAACCAGAAAATTGAGGCTGCTGGTGCTCAGCAAATAAACCAGCTCAGAGAGACAGCTGCTGCTCAGAGAATAAACCAGCTCAGAGAGACAGCTGCTGCTCAGAGAATAAACCAGCTCAGAGAGACAGCTGCTGCTCAGAGAATAAACGAGTTCAAAGAGATGTCTGATGCTCAGAGAATAAAGCAGCTCAGAGAGGCAGTTGCTGCTCAGACATTAAATCAGTTCAGCGAGGTGGCTGCTGCTCAGAGTCTAAACCAAGCTCAGAGAGGCAGCTGATGCTAAGAGAATAAATCAGTTCAGAGTGGAGGCTGGTGCTGAGAGACTAAACCAGCTCAGAGAGGCTGCTGCTGCTCAGAGACAAAACCAGAAAATAAAGGCCGCTGGGCTCAGAGAATAAACCAGAAAATAGAGGCTGCTGGTGCTCAGCAAATAAATCAGCTCAGAGAGGCAGCTGCTGCTCAGAGAATAAACAAGAAAATAAAGGCTGCTGGGCTCAGATAATAAACCAGAAAATAGAGGCTGCTGGTGCTCAGAGTATAAACCAGAAAATAGAGGCTGCTGGTACTCAGAGAATAAACCAGCTCAGAGAGAAAGCTGCTGCTCCTGGGACTCCCTCTCGCTAGAAGATGCAAAGTAGCAATGAAGAGAAGGGAAACTCCAAAACGCTGTCTGAAGGCACAGGAAGGAGGAGAGAGCCAGGCCAAGACCCAGAAGGGATACCCAACAGAAAGTAAATCTTCAAGAAGCAAAACCCTGAGAGAAAATGGCTGCAAGGAGTTGAAGAACGCAATGAAAACTAAAGGAACTAAAGGAATGAATGTGTCAAGAAACTAAAGTACTTATAAGAAGGAGGAGGTAGACCACATGTTATCTTGCTGTCTCGGTTTGAAGGGTGGGTCAGGTTTCAGCATCATTCTTAGAAGTTGGGCACTGGATAACTGTTTCAGTGTATGAAGACAAGTCTGAAAAGCTAAAACTAGCTATCCGCTGCAAAGGATGCTTCACCTAGAATGGTGCATTTGTGGCTTCTCACAATCTGAGGTTGACTTCCAGACTCCAGACTTCAATAAAAGACTTTTTTTTCCTATTAACCACTTAGTAGCGTCCAGTAGATCTACATGGCCTAAATAATTATAGCTGATGAGACACTGGTAAAATGTAGGCATGTTGTGTGGGTTCTACAGCAGTCACTTCATTCACAGGACTCAAAAGGACAGCAGTAGCAACAACATGGCGAATCAATGTCTCGGCGCCTCGGCCGGGCCGCTGAGGCTTCTTCATCGGTGTCTCAGCCGTCACCAATGCTGAAGCAGGAAACACCGAGGCAGTAGAAGGCTGCAAGCACGATACACCAGATTTCAGGCCCTTCCGCAGATGCATTGGTAGGTCCAGGCATTGTCACTCTCTGTTGCCATCTTAGGGCCAGGCACGTACAATTCTACACATCCCCTCCCACCAATCACTGCTATTTGGACAGAGTGACTTGAGAAAGAGTAGAGTAAAACAAGGATAGATAATATTTATAATACATTCCTTTTCATTTGCTAAGAGACTGTAGCTGTCTTGGCTTGTGGGGGTCAGTGGTTGTTGCAGTACCAGAGTTATAGCTTCCTGTTTACCATACTTGTGTGGTGATAACACCCGCTTCTGACAATTAACTGGTACTAAAACCCATGTCCAAAACCTTAAAAGTAATTGTGCAGTTCCCCGTGAAACACTTGCATATGGTAATAATTGGGAAGAATTGTGTTCAGTTGAAAGCTTGTCACTCTTCAGCCATCTTAGTTGAACATGTGGTTCATACTGCTAACCCATGGGTTGCTTTATTTCAGACTTGAAGGATCTTGACCTGTACGATGAGGGATGGCAAAAGTCACTTCTGAAGGTTGACCCAGACCAGAACATCCAAATCCGGTTCCAAAAGCATGGGGACCCGTTTGTCAGCATGGCCTTCTACTCAGTGCTGGAGAACCCGACTATCCCGGAAGTGATCGCACAGGTGGGCGGAAATAAACACACTGCGATTGTCTTCACTGCTGCCACACACTTCAAACCCTTCCCCCTGCACATCTTCATCCGCCGCGTCATCAACATCCGCAAAGCCATCCAGGAGCTGCTCCTGAGGAGCCCGGACACCAAGGTCATCCTCAAGACTGAGAACACCAGTTTCCAAGATCAAAACTTTGAGAAGATCAGTGACTTTAATGGCTACGTTCAGTACCTGATCATGAACAGGATGCTGCAGTGCCTGAACATCGGCACGGTGGATGCCTGGGACATGACCACGGCCATGGCCTCCAATAATGTGCACCCACCGCCGAACGTCATCGAGAATGAAATTAACCTCCTTCTCACTTTCCTCTGTTGACCCCTGCAGAAGACACATAGGTGCATATTAATGAAACAGTGGTGCAGTGCATTGCAGCAAGTCACCTTGCTGCGCTGCCCTGCGTGACTGGGAAACAGCAGGAATGCACCATAATTATCCAATGCGGCACATTCCTGTCCTTTCCCCTTGTGCTAGCGCCTTTTTGGCACCCTAGCGCCAACACAGGCAACCTTGCACCATGCAAGGGTGCCTCCGTTGTATGCAGGATTGTTTTTGTGCAGGAAGGCGCATCTTCCTCCACAAAAACAATCCTGAGAGGTGTGTTCCTCTGTCTATGTGTGCTGCCGAATACAGCACACATAGAAAGAGAAAAAAATGAGGAGAAATAAAGATATCGCTCCTTGTTACACCTCACCTCGGGAGGCACAAGATTTTAGAGCATTCCCAGATTTACAAATCCTTGTCAAACTGGGAATGCGTCAAAATCCATGGGCGTTGAGTGGGAACACCCACCGCACGCCCATGGGACGCTTCCCTTGTGCAGAGTAAGATAACACAGCGATTTGCGCTGCGTCGCCTTACTCCAGATTTATGAATCCATTCAAAGCCACGCAGGGTGGCACTGCGTGGCTTCATAGATCTGACTTAGAGGCTTGTGTCATGCACGTACCACTTTGTGTGGTGCAAACGATACGCACGCCTCTTATAAATATGGCCCAAAGTCAACTACCCTCCTCTGTGCGTGGACAGTGTGCGCAACACCTCAGGGAAGCAGCAGGACCAAACAAAATGTACTAATCTTAGAGTGAGTTATTGTATTTTATGGGAATGTAGTTCAGGTGGACTACTGACAAACCAACGTGAAAACAAGCAGCACTCTGCCCCCATCCATGGCACACAGGGCTGGCCTGGTGTAGCCCCTGGAGTTTCATTTGCTTTTAGAACTGTTTGCTCAGACTCACTATCTTTAAGTGCAAACATGTGGACTGCACAGTCCAGGCATCGAGAAGGGGAAAACATGGCTCAGAAGGTGAATGTTCAATGTTTTAATTATTGCCAATGTATGATAAGTGTGCATTTCAGCAGGAGAAAAGAAATCTTTTATTTTCCCATCCACCAGAATATGCTAGGATGTATCCAAAGGTCACAGTGTGCTAGGTATAAACAAAACTGTGGGAAAACTGACTTCAGCCTTGTTTTCATCATCATTCAGTTCATGCACTCTTTGTTATATCATCGCTACATGCAAGTGCGATCATCTGAAGACCACAGGTTTGAATCAGGAGTAGGTACACTCAGCATTACGTCCTCAAGTTACGCTTAGCAGTTCATTCTTCTGTGAAGAGAGGGTAACCATGTTCTTTTCTTTAACAAAGGCGACCCTCCCGTTCACCATTGTAGCTAATATGTATTTACTTCTCATCTCTATATTGATGGAGATCCTGGGGCAGATTTACAAGGCCCTTGCGCCACTTTTGCGTCATTTTTAACATGGGAAAAGTGACGCAAAAGTGGCGCAAGGGCCTTGTAAATCTGCCCCCCTGTATTGAAATGGGAAGGTCCCTTAAGTATACGGTTTCCAGTTTTCAATTAAAACCAATTATAACCTGTAAGGAAGCGGGTCATTAGTTGTGTGGGCTGCACTAGTAATGGGTCCACATTTGTCCTCCACTGGGACCCAAACACCCCCTTGTATCTCCTAAATCTCATAGGGTAGTGAAGCGGAGCAGTCCAAGGCCTACTCAAAGAAGGTGGTGTGGGCTAGTAATCACCATTCACAGATGCACAATAATATCACTCAATGAAGGATTGTCCAGTCGGTACTTTTTCTTTGCAAAATGGAAAAAGTACATTTATTACACACACACTACTCAATAATATGCATCAATTTACAATTATACATAAGGCTGGTGGAAATAACTTTTGATGACATTGTGTTATCGTCTCTGACCCCCTAAAGGGGTCAGGTTCACCAAACTACATGCCAAAAATCCCCATCTTAGGAGTAAATGCAATATTCTAATAAAACTATGAATGAGGGCACTTATTACTAGGCTTGGGCAGTAAATCCGGCTCCGCGGGCAGAGTTCACAGGGGTTTTGTCACTCTGCGCTCTTCTTGGAGCATGGAGTTTGTCAAAAACTCTGTCTACGCCACGTGGCATAGTATACCGGCCCTCACATCTACATTCCCTTCACACCTGGCTTGTGTGCTGATAGCTCCTTGCATTTTAGCTTACGACTATTCGGATAGCACAGTGTATTAAAAACAATAGAAATACTCCAAACGTGCTGTGGCATGTGTTACTGTGATTAAGCAAGCAATGATGCACAGAGTGTAAGAATAAGACACAGGCATTCAAGTGGATGAATAAATCAGGTGCCACTGAATTGGAGGATAACATCACTTCATCACTACAGCGCAACGAGAAGGCATAGTAATTCAGCAAGCGCTATAAAACTCAAATATTAACGAGGTGCGTAACACAGGCTTTTGCGGTTAAAGGAAGGAGGGAGGTAACTCTTCAGGGGGGCCCCGTTAAGCCCAAGGCCATTTATTAACTGGTTAAACTTTGAGACACTGGGGCCCCTCATCACATTCTGCGGGGGGCATCATTTTGCGTTACACCACTAGGCAGAATTACATGTTCGGTTTAAAAAGTGAGGGTGTTTCTTTCCAGGCAAGACCCTGACAATCCTGCAGGTATTACACCAACCCGTACTGTGGGGTAAGTACCTGCAAAGTTAATGTGAGATATGTTCCTGTGATGTCTGAAGCCTAAGCAGCTTAAATGCAAGTGCACAATATGTTTTCACAGTGTCGGTTTTCTGAAAGATTCAGGGTGACTCTTTGGGAAACTGTCAACTGGCGTTGACTTCAGACTACTTTCTCCCGTTTCTTAGCAGGGTGGTTCGCATGTCCTTAGATATCCCCGTTTGCTTTTTTTCTGACACCATGTCCCAGTAAAGGTTGTTGAAAGTTTCCCAGTCTGGGATGCTGCACAAGCCCGCATCTGATGTAAGCTCACTCCGTGTATAATCATGCGCATTCCTTCTGTCCCGGGAAACACATCCCCCATGATACGTGTTATTCTGATGCTGGTGCCGTGCTGCAGTGGCAGTCCATCCACACGGGGCTGAGGTGAATGTGTTCCTCGAGAACTCTAAACTAAACGAATAGGCCAACATGTCTCAACCAGTGAAGTGTTATTGTCACCCTACTACAATATGTATCTTAATTACATGTTATTGAGTGCACATCACACTTGTGTCATTTTTGCACCTCGTTAATGGGAAAACGTGCACGATTTGTGAGCTATCCTTATCCCCCATTCTAAGCCTCAGACATCTGTACTGAGCGCTAACTTCACACTCCGCAGAAGTGGTAGTGTCGCAATGCGCCATTTGCACCCGAATTTTGCACAAGTCGTGATTAAGGCCCAAGTCCAATGATTTGCATTTTCTTCTATAACCATGCCTTATCCCCCCTTAAGTACAACAATGACGTTAACTTACTCTATGAAACTTCTCTGTGACCATTCTTAGGTCTCCTAGGCGCTATAAGAGCTGTAAGGGTTCAATAAATACATGGAGGACAAACGCTCCATCTCTCACTGTGTGTACTGGTAAAACCTCATTTGCCTCTACTCCACACCCCAAGTGTTTTAAAACCACATGTGGGGTATGTCTTAACGTTTCCAAGCTGAAACAGTCACCAGGGGCTGCCAACGTCACACACTGCATCCTGCCACCACTTGTTATTGAACTTTCTGGACACAGCATCCTGTGTCTGACCCAATACCATCTGACCCTGGTGCACTGATGAATTATCACCAAGAAGCCCCAAATTTGGTGGTGGTGGTGGTGAGGTTGGTGCAGTAGAAAAACAGAAAGGATTCCACTGGGGTAGTGAAAGAGCAAAGGGGAAAAGAGCGGATGTTGAACAAACAAAAGCAAAGGAGGATTCTCTGTATGCAGGAAGGGGTCCCTATTCCCATTCAAACAGAGCCAGAAAAGCGCCAAAGGCCCACCAGAGGGGGGCAGGCCCGCTACTACTATTCAAGGGCACAGGACAGTTACTGTTACACGGGTACAGGCCCGCTACTACTATTCATGGGCACAGGACAGTTACTGTTACACGGGTACAGGCCCGCTACTACTATTCATGGGCACAGGACAGTTACTTTTGCATGGGTACAGGCCGGCTACTGCTATTCACGGGCACAGGACAGTTACTGTTACACGGGTACAGGCCCTCTACTGCTATTCACGGGCACAGGACAGTTACTGTTACATGGGTACAGGCCCGCTACTATTATTCACAGGCACAGGACAGTTACTGTTACATGGGTACAGGCCCACTAACCCTATTCACGGACACAGGACAGTTACTGTTACACGGGTACAGGCCCTCTACTGCTATTCACGGGCACAGGACAGTTACTGTTACACGGGTACAGGCCTGCTACTACTGTTCACAGGCACAGGACACTTAATGTGACACAGGTACAGGCCCAATAACCCTATTCACGGACACAGGACAGTTACTTTTGCACGGGTACAGGCCCGTTACTGCTATTCACGGGCACAGGACAGTTACTGTTACACGGGTACAGGCCTGCTACTACTGTTCACAGGCACAGGACACTTAATGTGACACAGGTACAGGCCCAATAACCCTATTCACGGACACAGGACAGTTACTGTTACACGGGTACAGGCCCACTAACCCTATTCACGGACACAAGACAGTTACTGTTACACGGGTACAGGCCCTCTACTGCTATTCACGGGCACAGGACAGTTACTGTTACACGGGTACAGGCCTGCTACTACTGTTCACAGGCACAGGACACTTAATGTGACACAGGTACAGGCCCAATAACCCTATTCACGGACACAGGACAGTTACTTTTGCACGGGTACAGGCCCGTTACTACTGTTCACAGGCACAGGACAGTCTGTTATATGGGTACAGGCCCGCTAATACTATTCACGGGCACAGGACAGTTACTGTTATACGGGTACAGGCCCGCTACTAATATTCACGGGCGCAGGACAGTTACTGTTACACGGGTACAGGCCCGCTACTACTATTCACAGGCACAAGACACTTAATGTGACACAGGTACAGGCCCACTAACACTATTCACGGACACAGGACAGTTACTTTTGCACGGGTACAGGCCCGCTACTGCTATTCACGGGCACAGGACAGTTACTGTTATATGGGTACAGGCCCGCTACTACTGTTCACTGGCACAGGACAGTTACTGTTACACGGGTACAGGCCCGCTAATACTGTTCACGGGCACAGGACAGTTACTGTTACACGGGTACAGGCACGCTACTACTATTCACTGGCACAGGACAGTTACTGTTACACGGGTACAGGCCTGCTACTACTATTCACAGGCACAGGACACTTAATGTGACACAGGTACAGGCCTGCTACTACTATTCACAGGCACAGGACACTTAATGTGACACAGGTACAGGCCCGCTACTACTATTCACAGACACAGGACACTTAATGTGAAACAGGTACAGGCCCGCTACTACTATTCATGGGCACAGGACAGTTACTTTTGCACGGGTACAGGCACGCTACTGCTATTCATGGGCACAGGACACTTAATGTGACACAGGTTCAGGCTCACTAACCCTATTCACCGACACAGGAGAGTTACTTTGGCATGGGTACAGGCCTGCTACTGCTATTCACGGGCACAGGACAGTTACTGTTATACGGGTACAGGCCCGCCACCAACTATTCACGGGCACAGGACAGTTACTTTTGCACGGGTACAGGCCCGCTACTACTATTTACAGGCACAGGACACTTAATGTGACACAGGTACAGGCTAGCTATTACTATTCACGGGCACAGGACATTTACTGTTACACAGGTACAGGCCCGCTACTACTATTCACGGGCACAGGACAGTTACTGTTACACGGGTACAGGCTCGCTACTATTATTCACAGGCACAAGACACTTAATGTGGCACAGGTACAGGCCCACTAACACTATTCACGGACACAGGACAGTTACTTTTGCACGGGTACAGGCCCGTTACTGCTATTCACGGGCACAGGACACTTAATGTGACACAGGTTCAGGCTCACTAACCCTATTCACCGACACAGGAGAGTTACTTTGGCATGGGTACAGGCCTGCTACTGCTATTCACGGGCACAGGACAGTTACTGTTATACGGGTACAGGCCCGCCACCAACTATTCACGGGCACAGGACAGTTACTGTTACATGGGTACAGGCCCAGGACACTTAATGTGACACAGGTACAGGCCCGCTACTACTATTCACGGGCACAGGACTCTTAATGTGACACAGGTACAGGCCCGCTACTACTATTCACTGGCACATGACACTTAATGTGACACAGGTACAGGCCCGCTACTAATAGTCACAGGCACAGGACACTTAATGTGACACAGGTACAGGCCCGCTACCACTATTCACGGGCACAGGACACTTAATGTGACACGGGTACAGGCCCACTAACACTATTCACGGGCACAGGACAGTTATTTTTGCACAGGTACAGGCCCACTAACACTATTCACGGGCACAGGACAGTTACTTTTGCACGGGTACAGGCCCGCTACTACTATTTACAGGCACAGGACACTTAATGTGACACAGGTACAGGCTAGCTATTACTATTCACGGGCACAGGACATTTACTGTTACACAGGTACAGGCCCGCTACTACTATTCACGGGCACAGGACAGTTACTGTTACACGGGTACAGGCTCGCTACTATTATTCACAGGCACAAGACACTTAATGTGGCACAGGTACAGGCCCACTAACACTATTCACGGACACAGGACAGTTACTTTTGCACGGGTACAGGCCCGTTACTGCTATTCACGGGCACAGGACACTTAATGTGACACAGGTTCAGGCTCACTAACCCTATTCACCGACACAGGAGAGTTACTTTGGCATGGGTACAGGCCTGCTACTGCTATTCACGGGCACAGGACAGTTACTGTTATACGGGTACAGGCCCGCCACCAACTATTCACGGGCACAGGACAGTTACTGTTACATGGGTACAGGCCCAGGACACTTAATGTGACACAGGTACAGGCCCGCTACTACTATTCACGGGCACAGGACTCTTAATGTGACACAGGTACAGGCCCGCTACTACTATTCACTGGCACATGACACTTAATGTGACACAGGTACAGGCCCGCTACTACTAGTCACAGGCACAGGACACTTAATGTGACACAGGTACAGGCCCGCTACCACTATTCACGGGCACAGGACACTTAATGTGACACGGGTACAGGCCCACTAACACTATTCACGGGCACAGGACAGTTATTTTTGCACAGGTACAGGCCCACTAACACTATTCACGGGCACAGGACAGTTACTTTTGCACGGGTACAGGCCCGCTACTACTATTTACAGGCACAGGACACTTAATGTGACACAGGTACAGGCTAGCTATTACTATTCACGGGCACAGGACATTTACTGTTACACAGGTACAGTCCCGCTACTACTATTCAGAGGCACAGGACACTTAATGTGACACAGGTACAGGCGTGCTACTACTATTCACGGGCACAGGACCGTTACTGTTTCACGGGTACAGGCCCGCTACTACTTCTCACGGGCACAGGACAGTTACTGTTACACGTGTACAGGCCCGCTACTACTATTCACGGGCACAGGAAAGTTACTGTTACACGGGTACAGGCACGCTACTACTATTCACGGGCACAGGATAGTTACTGTTACACGGGTACAGGCACGCTGCTACTATTCAAGGGCACAGGACAGTTACTGTTACACGGGTACAGGCCCACTAACACTATTCACGGGCACAGTACAGTTACTTTTGCATCGGTCCAGGCCCACTAACCCTATTCACAGGCACAGGACACTTACTGTGATACAGGTACAGGCCCACTAATACTCTTCACGGGCACAGGACAGTTACTTTTGCATGGGTACAGGCCCGCTTCTACTATTCACGGGCACAGGACACAATGTGACACAGGTACAGGCCAGCTACTACTATTCACAGGCACAGGACACTTAATGTGACACGGGTACAGGCCCGCTACTACTATTCACAGGCACAGGACAGTCTGTTATATGGGTACAGGCCCGCTAATACTATTCACGGGCACAGGACAGTTACTGTTATATGGGTACAGGCCCGCTACTAATATTCACGGGCGCAGGACAGTTACTGTTACACGGGTACAGGCCCGCTAATACTGTTCACGGGCACAGGACAGTTACTGTTACACGGGTACAGGCCCGCTAATACTATTCACTGGCACAGGACAGTTAATGTTGCATGGGTACAGGCACGCTACTACTATTCACGGGCACAGGACAGTTACTGTTATACGGGTACAGGCCCGCTACTACTATTCACGGGCACAGGACAGTTAAGGTTACACGGGTACAGGCACGCTACTACTATTCACGGGCACAGGACACTTAATGTGACACAGGAACAGGCCCGCTACTACTATTTATATTAGTGCAAAAGGCTTTTGTAAATTGTTAGCCCCTGTGTGGAATAATGCTAACATCTCCAAGACGGCTGCCCATTTGGTGAATCACTGCATGGTCTGTATGATGCATAATCCAGGGAAGGGTACCCCTACACCACCTGGTAATTTTGCACCACCCACTTTTCCTTTTGAAGTCCTCCAAATGGACTACATTGAATTAGAGAGATGCAATAATCTCAAGTACATTTTGGTGGTTGTATGTGCGTTCAGTAAATGGGTTGAGGCCTACCCCACTAAAGGTAATACGGCCATTACGACTGCAAAGGTACTCCTTAAAGAGTACTTTCCTCGTTTCGGCTTG
Organism: Calotriton arnoldi; assembly: GCA_963921515.1. Taxonomy (NCBI): domain Eukaryota; kingdom Metazoa; phylum Chordata; class Amphibia; order Caudata; family Salamandridae; genus Calotriton; species Calotriton arnoldi. The sequence continues at coordinate 268,292 of CAWUFW010012057.1, read as the reverse complement.
CCTCGAGGTATCTGGAGTGACAACGGAAGTGATTTTAATGGGAAAGTGATTAAATTGATTTGTGAAGGGTTGCACATTAAGCAGAAATATCACGCTGCCAATCACCCCCAGCCAGCTGGCTTTGTTGAGAAGTACAATGGTACTCTCAAACTGAAATTGTCAAAAATTCAAGAAACAACAGGGTTAAAATGGCCAGATGCTCTACTGTTAGCTCTTTTGTCAACAAGAACAACAGCTCATTCGGCCTCGTAAATATTCTGATATTGAGTATTCTGTGTTGCTTGATTACCTTGGCCAGTTAACAGAAAGTTTACGTTCTATTCACCAACAGGTGCGGGAATCCCTACCATCTGTACAAGAGGGGCCCGGCCACAACATTCAGCCTGGAGATTATATTCTCATCCAGAACTTCCAGCGGCAGAAAAGTTTGGAGCCACGCTGGAAGGGTCCTGAGCAGGTTCTGTTGGTGACACGGACGGCTGTAAAGGTTTCTGGCCGAAAGAACTGGGTCAATGCCACTCACTGCCAGAGAATTCCTTTGCCGTTGCCATACGACCAATGGGTAAAGAGGGCGTGGGTGACACCGAGTGCGAACAGGTGCCCAGGTTTGTTCCCTTCAGCGACGCCCAGCTGATTTGGACCCAGACAGATAAGGAGAACGATGATGATTTGAACGAGGCTGTTCCCCCAGAAATACGAGCTATTCAGGAGCCTTCGTTTATTGATCACATGGTGCCTGGGGCTACCAGGTACGATTTGCACCCTCTGCTGAGGGATACTGAGTCTAAGGAAAAGAAAGATTAGGGATGGACTGCGCAAGATAGGTAGTACTGAGTTCAGTACCAATGAATTAATTGAAGTTAGTGGAGAATTTTGCACTCACTTTGCCCTTTTCGTCTGAACATTAGGTAGGGAAGTATACATTGCAGGTATACCATCTTTATTGACGTGGGATAGATTAAAAGAGCTTATGACAGAGCAAGCTCCACCGCCGGTGCTCAAGAGCGTCAACTTATTGATGGACGATAGGAGCCTGTACCAGTGAGGCTCTGACGGACACTGGGAACTTGTATATTTCTTGTATATTTTCTTTGTATTCTTGCCCCTTTGCAATCCATTATGCATCCCTTTGGTAGAAAGGTTGCTGAAGAAGAGCAGCCGATGCTTCTTGTTGCACAGCATATTATGATGTGAACACGGAAAAACAAACTGATATGTGTTGTTTTTTTGGTTTTGCTGATAATATTGTGTGGGGTTTCCTGGGTTTTGAAAAGCGATCAAAGTGTACCTTTGCGCAGCAAGGGTAGGTTATCTCCCGAAAGGAACAAAAGAACAGCCCCGAGTAATGTATTTTTTTTTTTATATAATTTTTATTAGCATTTCATAAATACAAAATTAACAAATTCTATAACATTTTTCAATAAAGAAATATTGATGAATGCAATTATAAATAGAAAAACAAATACATCACAATTGAAATAATATCATATAAGGGAGCAGTTGAAATTTATAACGTATTACAGCAAAATAGAACTAATACAATTGGCGTAAATTATTAAATATTGACTATATAATATTAAAGTATTAAGCCAACAAGTATTAAGCCAATAAATTATTAGTGAATGTAAAACCATAGGATATTGAAGTATTGATGTGCTAAAACATATATTTACACCTTTTGTTAAAGAAAATCAACTGAATTATTAAAAGCTAACGCTCTGCCAGAAGATCCGGAACACAACTATATTAAATGTGAATATAACATAGATATATTTACTACTTGAATAAAATACATTGAAAATATCAATCTATGAGTTACAAGGAGATAATGACCTAGGTAATATAATAAAAGAAATGTAAGAGAAACGAAAAGGTTTAATTAACAATTCATTGAAACAACCAAAGTGAATTAGGTGGTGGTAGAAGATGTTGAAACATCTTGTACGTGTAAGAAAGGGGACCACACTTGTAAAAACATTTCAATTTGATCTTGAATATTATATATAATTCTCTCGTGTGAGGCAGTTTGAATCATTGATGCTAACCAGTTCTCCTGAGATGGCGGGGAATGGGATTTCCATTGTCTTAATATGCAGATCTTAGCAGTAGCTAATGCGGTATGAACAAGGCGACATTGCGGCTTGGAGAGGGAAGGAGATTCTCTTAAATCATGTAGCAAAATAGTTGCTGACGAAAGTGGTAAATGTAAAGGAACAGTGTTATGTAGAACCTGACCTATATAAGACCATTAGGTTTTAACCATGGGACAGCTACATAAAATGTGGACTATGTCACATCCAGGGGCATTACATCTCCAACAATTAGTATGTGATAGTAGGCCTGCTTTGTGCAATTTTACCGGTGACCAATGCCAATCATGCAGAATTTTAAATAAACAAAATTTTAGGCGAGCCTCCCGGGCACCTTTATCTAAGTTTTACAATAGAGCCACCCATTGTTCATCTTCATAGTAGAGTCCTAGACGGGATTGCCACTTGGAACGGAGATCACGGGATAAAGGAATGGAGAATAATTGTATAGTAAGTGTTTTATATAGACCGGAGATAACCCCTTTATGACTCCCCCAAGTGTGAACGTAAAACACAATTGGTGAAATTTGCAGTGTCCAGGGTTTTGTGCCTAAAACTTTAACAAGAGAATTATTAAGTTGTATATAATTATCTGCTTGTGATAAGGGAAGATTAAACTCATCTACCAATTGTGAAAAAGATTTGAGATCACCATTATGAAAAATCTGATCTAATGTAAGAATGCCAGCTGATTTCCATTGAGGCCAGGAGAGAGTTTTCCCTTTAATTTGTATTCCAGAATTATTCCATAACGGAGCTTTTGCATGTAAACATGGATTAAAGCCCAAAATGCGATGTGTTCTTTGCCATGTTTTACGCATTGCAGATAAAATAGGATTACGGGGGTCTAGACGGCTGGTACCTGACCCATATAGAGCTGAGAGACCTTGTTCAGTAGACAACAGAAACCTTTCAATAAATACCCATTGGGGAGTGCTAGAATTGTCTTGAAGCATGTATGTGAGTTGGGATAGTTGTAATGCAAGGGAGTAATGTTCAATCGAGGGAAGACTCAAACCTCCATTAGAGTGGTGAGCATTAAGTTTGTTGATGGCTAAACGGGGTTTCATGGAGCCCCATACAAAAGATTTTATCTTAGAGTCTATGAGACGCAGCATGGGTAATGGGATGTGAAAAGGAAGCATTCCGAGGGTATAAAGAAAGCGCGGAAGAGTGACCATTTTTACTGCTTGCACTCTACCCCACAAAGATAGACCCAACACTTTCCATTTATCGAAATCACGTTGCATTTGAATAAGCAGGGGGCTTATATTGTCTGTGACCATGGCTTCCATACCCTTGTTTACAAGAATACCTAAATATTTTAAACGAGAAGGTTGCCAATGGAAGGGGTAATCTTGTATTATATATTTTGAGGTTCCATCTGATATAGGGAGCGCTTCACTTTTGTCCCAATTGATTTTATATCCAGAAAAGGAAGAGAAATTCTCTATAATTTGAAGCAGAGATGGTAATGATCTTGATAAGTCTGTAATGGTAAGCAAAATGTCATCTGCATAAAGATAGAGTTTAGATTCTCCCACCGGTAGAGGAATACCAACAACAGAGGTTGACTGGCGGATTGCTGCTGCCAGAGGTTCAATAGCCAGTAAGAATAAAAGAGGTGACAGGGGGCAACCCTGACGAGTTCCTCTGCGGATTGGAAATATATCGGAGACAAAACCCCCACAGTTAACTAATGCAGTAGGTTGTTCATATAACAATCTAACTTTATTTATAAACCGATCTCCTAATCCAAATTGTTCAAGAATTTTAAAGAGATACGCCCATTCTACTCGATCAAAGGCCTTCTCGGCATCTAGCGATAATGCTATGGCATCCTCCTTAAGTATTTTGGCAGCATGAAGGGTATGGGCTAATGAACGTAAATGATTTCTGGAAGAGCGCCCTGGTATAAATCCCTCTTGGGTATGATGAATTAGTGAGGGAATAACTCTACGGAGATGAGAGGCAAGAATACTGGCCAAGATTTTAATGTCACAATTTAGGAGTGAAATTGGGCGGTAACTGCTACAAAGCAGTGGATCTTTCCCTGGTTTAGGCAGAACTGCTATTACAGCTTTATTAGAAAGACTACCTAGAGAAGATGCTTGCTCAGCCTCTTGAAATGCAGCATGTAAACAATCTACTAGGTTGTTGCCTGACCAACGATAGAATTCCGCAGGGAATCCATCTTCCCCTGGGGCTTTATGATATGGAAGTTTGGCTATAGCTTGTGATATCTCTTCTTTACTAATTTCTTTATTTAAAAGCACTCTATCTTCTGCAGAAAGGAGAGGTAAATCGATTTTTGCAAGGAAAGATGACATTTTATCATGATCTATGTGGGATCCTGGGGTATACAGAGATTTATAGTAAGTAGCAAATTCATTAACTATATCCTGAGGACGGGTCAATATGTTACCACTAGATGATTTTAGGGCTGGAATAGCCATGGCGGCTTCCCTTTGTCTTAGTTGTGCTGCTAAAAGTCTACCCGCTTTTTCTCCCTGTTCATAGTGCCTCCCTTTCATTTTTTGTAGGGCATATTCTGCCTTGGAGGTAAAGAGACTATTCAATGCCATACGGGCTTGTTCTAAGGATTTACGATTTTGTAAAGTAGGTTTTTGAGTGTATAAGTGAGTAAAATGTGCAATATCCTGTTCCAATTCCTTCTGTCGGGCAGCATTTTTTTGTTAGCTTGAGCAGCATCCCGCATAAGTTGCCCCCGGATAGTAGCCTTAGCAGCAGCCCACATAATCCTGCCAGAGGTCACAGAACCTTGATTTAAGGAAAGATAATTATGGAGGTGTTCCTGCAATTGTGTTTTACCCTTAGGTGTTTTATGTCGCTGAATATTCATCCTCCACGATTTACGACCTGGTCTAGTGATTCCTATTTGTAAATGTAGTAAAACCGGAGAATGATCAGACACCGACGCTTCCAAAATATGGGATTCCTGAACTGATTGGACTATACTTTGAGAGATTAAGAAATAATCCAACCGTGAAAGAGTTCCGTGAGTGGGGGACATAAAGGTGTATTCAGTGTCATCTGGATGTGAAAGACGCCAATGGTCCTAAAGGCCATTATCCTCAATTATGTCATTCATGAGCGCTCTGTCTGCCGCATTATGTTTATCTAGAGGACCTGTCCTATCTAGATCCGGATCTGTAACCAAATTCCAATCACCCCCTATGAGGTATTTTGAAGCATCAATCTCTGATAACAAGCAATTCAAATTCAAGAAGAAGGATTTCTTGGCACCTGTCGGGGCATAGACTGATCCCACACATAGATGTGTATCTCCAATGCGCAATTTAACGAAGACATAGCGCCCACTCGGATCTTTCCATGTTTTGGATACCATAACTGGGAGAGTCTTTCTAATGAGGATTGCCACCCCACATTTCCGAGTAGGGCCTGTGTCCAAGGAGCTGTCATCATGTATACTACTGTGAAAAACCCTTCCCACCCAATCTCTAGATAGTTTTTTTGATTCAAGTTCATCAAGATGTGTCTCCTGAAGAAGAGCCACATCAACTTTTTTGGATTGGAGATATGAGAGGACTTTTTCCGCTTAATGTAATGTGTTAAACCATGAACATTCCATGAGATTACACGTAAGGCATGTGGAACAACCATGTCTGTGAGCGTACTAGATAGTGTGTAAAAATGTGTTGTTTTACTATCAGGTTAAAAGAAATGTATTTATATAAAAAACTAAAAATACACGTACAAGTTACAAGAGAATGGTATATAGAGTATTACAATATTAAAACTTTAACCGCGGGTCTGGGCTCACTAGAGCACCGCTCTGGGTAGGACACCCACCAGGAGATACATGACTTATAAGGGTCCAGGGAATCCAGTTATGCTTAATGGTGTTCTATGAAGGGGAAACCAAATACTATAAAACCTATATACAGCCATATCTAGGGTATCTAGGAAAGATACTTTAAGGACATTCTAAAGGGGTACCCCTGTCAATAATATGTAGAGATGGGAACATTTCATTTTAAATATAGTATGAGAAGTCTACAAGTAGAAGTGGGATAAGTACAGTACAATTGACAATCACCAGTGATAATGAACCTACCAGCTGGAGAAATATGAAAAATAAGCAGTAGAATTTCAGTCATTCATGAGAAATAATGAACCGTGACTATAAATATTGCATATTAAACATGTCTCTATAATAAGTAATGTATTAGGTAAATTTCAAAATGTAAGGAGGGTACAAATAAATATATATGCATTGCATTTGGAACTTTGCGGCAATAATAATGAAATAAATATAGATAGTGTAAATAATACTTATCTGATGCATACTGAGGGAATGTCATCTTATCTACAGTATGCAAGATACTTGTCTCCCTATGAAAAATGAACACAAAGGTCACAAGCTAAAAAGTTTAGTTAACAATAGGAGAAACTTGGCAGTAGAACTACTCTCCATCAGAAGCAGATTTTAGAGGAGAACGAGATTTGTCTCTATGCTGGTCTTGGCTGAGACTAGATACTGTCTGCAAAGCTGAAGCTCTATCGACCTGGGTACGGGTCGACCTCTCAGGTTCTCTGCCACGCTGACGAGCTGCACCTTGGACCCGACGTCCACTATCCACGGGGTGTTGGGTAGATTGAGGACTTTGAGAACTTTGAGGGGTAGGTATATGCTGTATGTCCATATCCTGCAGTTTCATATCATCCAAGAAACGTTGTAGTTCTTCTGGGTTGTAAAAGTCTCTTGAATCACCATTTTTGGTGACCCGGAAGCGGGCTGGATCAAACAATCCATATTTGATGTCCATTTTGCGTAGTTGCGGTCTCATAGATAGGAATGCTTTCCGCCGCTCATTAGTTTCTCGAGAAAAATCAGCCGCCATTCGGACTTCATGACCTTTATAGCTGAAGGAGCCTTGTGTGCGCGCCGCTGTTAGTAGTTGCCTAACTTGATCATGTCTCAAAAAACAAGCGATGAGGGGTCTTGGACGAGAGTCTAGACCTTTACGCAGGGGACCAAGACGATGAGCCCATTGAATTTCAAGCATTGGATCAAAATGAATACCAACCAGTTTGGGAAGAGTATCACATAGAAAAACTCTAGTATTCTGGCCTTCAATTCCCTCTGGAAAACCAAAAAAACGAATATTATCTCTCCTGCTGCGATCTTCCAAATCAACCAGCTTGCTACGGAGAAGCAATAGTTCTTGATCTCTGCTTTGTACTAAATCAAATTTATTTTCAACTACTGTTAGGCGCTGTTCCAGGCTTTCTGTTTTAGTATGAAATTGGACTATGTCTGCTCTTATTGATTTAGCCTCTGATGCAAGGGAAGAAATGTTAATATCCATTTCCGTTAAACGGCAGCTGATAGTAGAAATTTCTTGAAAAAGGCGATCCATAGCATCCCCTGTTAGCGCAGTTGAAGTATTGCGAGGCTGGTTAGATGAAGGTGAGGCAAAGCTCTTTGTAGACATAGTATTCGATTGCTTAAGTACGTCAGCGAAAAGTGGCTGCTTGGCAGACTTGTTCTCGTTCTTGTTTTTAGACATTACCTTCGAATATTTGAAGAAATAAAGAACAGTAATGGTTCAAACTTGCCAGTAGGAATGAAATTATTTATGGTTACGTAATGTTTGTGACGGAGTAACAAGCATATAAAATGTTGTTGGTTCTTTTTAGATTTAGACAGCCCAGTTTGTGGTCCTGGCCAGTTGTTTATGTGAGACGTAAATTCAGGTTAAGAAGCAGTAAGTCCGTATTGATGAAGCAAATAATGACAAAGAAGTTTTAACTGAAAGACTTCATTCTCCAGAAGTAGACAGCTGAGAAAGTATTGCTTACTCAATAGGTATGAATTCAGTATGCAAATGACTTGGCAAAATGTTCATTATATAGTCAGCAAGGCTTGCAAAACCCAGGGTAATTGGTATACAGCACAACGTGATAGCGCTTTTATTCCCTGATGTCAAGGAGGTGCTAACAGGATGTTAATACGGCATTCAACCACTGAATCTCTGTGTATAAGTGACCACTGCGATGTGAGAAAAACCACAATAGATTGACATTATTCACTGCAAGTACATGAAGCGCGAAACTCAGCTGAAAATAAACTTATTTTGTAGTTTGTGTATTCCAAGGTGCTCTATATGCAAATTGCAGCAAGTCGCATATTACGAAAAGGAAAGGGTTGGATTTTAATGTAATAACCCTAAGAACACAGTGGCAGGAACCAGAGCAAGATTTTGGCTGATAGAGGAATCAGCACTTATTTGGAAATAAATTGTTTTGGCACAAATGAGCTAAATGCAGTCAAGACTGTGAGCTTATTTATTTTCATTTTAAGTTCAGAAGTGCCTCACTTCAAGAAAAGCTCCGGAAAAGAAAGTAAAAATTCTCCGTGACTGGAAAGTCTTTCATTTACTCTGTGAATAGTAACTTTGACACTGACCTTTATCTTTGAAGACCGACTTCACATTTCAAAGTTGAAAACCAGAGAATTGTCTGCCTCACATATCTCTGCTGTCAAGTTCAAGTGTTCATCAGGAAAGCAGGCCTGTGCATTACGCAAGGCCCGGGGATTCCAAATAGGTCAGGAGTTCAAAGGCCCGGCAAGCCTCCTCTTCTCAGGCCTTCCTTGTTACCCAAGGCCCGGGGATTCCAAATAGGTCAGGAGTTCAAAGGCCCGGCAAGCGCACCTCTCCTCCGGTCTTCCTCATTACGCAAGGCCCGGGGATTCCAAACAGGTCATGAGGTCAAAGGCCCGGCTGTGCTCGTCTCCTCAGGCATTCTTCAGCTTGAAAAAAGCCCCCCAAAAAAAGGTCACTAGTCAGAACAAAACACACTGTTCATGACCACTAATTTCAACTTCTGGAAAATGTCTAATTATTAGCCCCAAGGTCACTGTAAATGAGGCTGCCTCTGGATGGGTGCCTCCCGGAGCGGAGCTCTTCTCTCAGGCGGCCATTCTCCCTCGTGGCCAGCGAGTAATGTATTTTTAGAGACACGTAAGAGGTTCTTGGGAGAGAGGACAGCTTGTTACCCCACCCAATCTGTCACTAGTTTGTGGACTGCATATCCATTGTCAATTGTAAATTATACTTATACTCGGCCGCCTCAATTTACAGAAGTGAAAGGAGTGTTTGGTTTAGGTTACCCGGGACCATGTCCCACAAAGGCCTGGACTTAAGGGTCTCATAGAGAGAGCATTATCAATGTGAATGCCAAGGTTTTTAACCGTAGCTTGGGCTGAGAGAGGCGAAGACAACTCCTCAGGCCACCAATGACTCCAGTTGCTCACGGAAGGCAAGCCAAAGAAGACAATATCCGATTTTTCAGGATTGCATTTGAGTTGGTTTGCCTTGAGCCAATTGAACACCTTTGTAAGGCAAGATCTAATTCTATCCCCTTCAAAGTCCTCTCCCATGTCGCAGATGAAAATCAGCTGCGTGTCGTCAGCATATGAGATTATCTTTGCCCCACAGGCCTCAGCCAGGGGTGCAAGGGAGGACATGTATACATTAAAAAGAGTAAGGCTAAGGATGGATCCCTGAGGGACTCCTACTTTCATGCTGGGCATGGGGGAAGCAAAAGGGGGCATCCAGATTTCCTAGTTTCTACCCTTAGGGAAAGATGTGATCCATGCAAGTGCTGATCTACCGATGCCAATATCCCTCAGCCTTTCCAAAAGTCTATCATGTGGGACTGTGTCGAAGGCCGCCGACAGATCCAATATTATAAGGATAACTCTGCCCCATGGTCAAGCTTTTCCTTTCAGTGCTCTGTAACTTCCAAAAGAGCCGTCTCCGTACTGCAATTGGCCCTAAAGCCAGATTGAGTCATATGCAGGAGATTGTGGTTTTCTTCTTGATCTGAGATCGCTCTGTTACCGTGCTTCTCCAGTACCTTAGAGAGAGCCGGGAGAAGGGGGATGGGCCTGTAGTTCGCGGGCACAATCAATGCTGCAGGCCCACTTGTAGCATTTGATTTACATGCATTCAGTGCAGTCTACTAGGGACTTACAGATAAATTAAATATCCCAATTGTGGATAAACCAATGTAACCATTTTAGGGGAGAGAGCATATGCACTTTAGCACTGGTTCACAGTGGAAAAATACCCAGAGTCCTAAAGTCAACAAAAATAAGGTCAGAAAAAGGGGGGGGGGTGGGAGAAAGGCAAAACATTTGGGGTGAACCTTCAGAGAGGGCCATTTCCCAACAGCAAGTTTTTGTAGACTATTGCGTACATCTAATTACAAACATTTGAACCCCACCATCAGGCAGTTTTACATCCAGGGATTAATACAGAGCAAGTGGTTGTATCTGTCCTTGACGATCTGAGACGGACAGTAAACATTGGAAGGTGAAAAGTCCTGCATTTGATACTATCACCGACAGAAATATGGGGTTGTGTGGGGATATGGGTTGAGCTCCTGTCATGCTCGATGCGTAGGAGACCGTTTCCAGTGACGCTGATATTCCGTTTGCTCACCACACTGCTGAAGTTTGCTTTAGCATCTGATGTGGAGAGAGAGGGTCCCGAGACCCCAATAGTGGAAGGGGGGGAGGGGGAAAGCATAGTGCCAGGGAATGAGGACACAGGTATAAACCTGATGCCCTGACTGGACGGCATTTAGCTGGTGATTACGCCAAAAGTTACGCCTTACTAAGTTACGACTGATGGTCTTTTATTTACCTACTAAAAGTGACTGAGGGGAGCAAACAATTCAAGATTATACATTTGCTTTAGTCATGCTATAAGGATCACCGACTCCAATTTCAGTTTAGTGAATTTATTATAAGGCCAAAAATAATTGTATGTATACACACCTCAATATAAGGGTATATAGGTACAGGAAAATTAATACAGAGCCAAATCTACACATATAATTCATTCGGCACACTAGACATAGTGTGATAAACTCTAAGATCAAAATACAGCAAAGAATAGAAGCGGAATCTAATTCCTTATTCATTTAAAATGAGAAAAACAAAATACACTCTTTCCCTATACTGCTCTATTTAGGACCCTACCTATCTCCTTCGATCCTTTCCCAAAGGTGTCAGCACGTGTTAACTTCCTAAGAAGTACTCACGTCAAAATGGGTCTGATAGCTTAAAGCTATGGAGCTCGCTCTAAGAGGCTCCTTCTCCTCCGAAGGTTAGCAGAAGTTCTGAACAATCTGTCCCTACGCATCATACAAAATGCGATATTCCACCCTCAATACGTCACTGTTAAACTTTTTTCATTCTTTATTCTGCCTCTATGCAGTAGTTTTCCATTCTTCAGAAGCTTAATTAAATAATTTGTTGCTTCTTGCGACCTTGAGTTTCAGACAGGACAGACATGCAAGGCGTCCTCCCTTCTCGCCTTCCAGTCTTCTGCAAAGACATTCCGGGTATCTCCTTAAACTGGAATAATGATGTTGAATTCCTGCACCTGCAGTAGGATGAGAACACACTATCTTCGAGCACACTAAGAAATTATTTATTAAATGTGAGCTGCCAAGGAGAATAGAAACTCAAAACAACCTACTAGTTGGGCCTATAATTCAGGCCACTTTAACTCAACACAGTTACATTACACAAATATGATTTCATCCTGTGCATTACATGTACGGGAATTATGCGAATCTCTAATACATGCAAAGACCTACGTGAATGTGTTCATTACATTTCATTGTCTAAATGATTGAATACATAAATCTAAATAATCAATAAACACTGCAAACGATAAAATACATGTGAATACGTTTAAATCATGGGTATAGTGCACCCAAACAATTTAGAGTGCGTTGAGCGCTCTATCAGTTCCCCCCTCTTATGACTAGTGTCATAACACCAACATTCATCTTCTCATGACGTTCTGCTTGGTGGAAAGACCGACCTAAACAGAAGTTGTAGCTTGCCGTCCCTGTCTGAATCTTTCTAGCCCTTTAAGGTGCTCATAGTGACTGTCCTGCAATCTTTCCAATTGCTGTTCTCGTTTTTTCAAAGCATTCTTATCATGTCGTGCCCCTTGCCATTTGTAGGCGTTGATGACTCCCAATAATACAATTATACAAATGACAACTATTAGGATAGGTTTCAGAATATATCCTACTATTCCTTGTCCCAGACTTCCAAACCAACTTCCAACCTTTCCAAAGCCCTAACCAATTTGTTCCCAAAGTCCATCAGCAGCCAGATCACGTAAATCTTGATGTATTTCTGATATATTACTAATGTACTTTCTTATATCCCGACTGTTGTCAGGAATAAAAGTGAAGCACTGTTGAACTCTCAATAATTGACAGACTCCTCCGGCTTTTGCTAGTAACACATCTAGAGCAAGACGGTTCTGAAGAACCATAGCCCTTATCGAAACCATCTCCCCATCTACGAGTAACAATACTCGGGCTGTATTCACAGAGAGCTTATCCACTAAAGTTGCCAACTTTCTAATTTTTACATCATTCAAAATCACACCCACAATAGGTATCATGGCTCCAAATATATCTCCAATCACCTCTCCTGCACTCACACCACGTTTTCCTCTATGAGATCTTTTTCCTTCCAAAGGCCATAAATCATTCACATGGAAAATTTTGGGGAATACCACAGCCAAATAACACGTACCATACCAATTCTTGGGCAACTTCACATAGGCACTCTTCCCGCATACAAAATACACATTTGGCACTATAGTTAATTTATTCAACAGTGCTAGTCTAATTGACTCTTCAATCAGAAAAATGTGTTCACAATGACTTTCACCCACAAATATTTTGTCATAATATGTAGACGGATGTCTAATGCACAGTTTTCCTTTTTGTGGGAAATCTAAGGCTATTGGACCTGAATTTCCCTTTGCCTTATGATCTAATTCTTCTTGTGTCCAAGGAATAACCTTATGCTTCGGATCTGGTCTAAATAAAGTCTGTCTATGTCGATCTTCTATCTGGTCTACAAACTTCTTTTCGATGTCAGTTAACATGCAGGTCAAATTATGTCTATGGGCATACGATGTGTCTAAGGTAATAGTAGGCACAAAATACTTGGACATCCTCTCTACTTCTTTATAATAATCATATTTATTCATGTATTTGAGAACGGGAACTTCTGAGAGTACCACATCATAATTGGAGAAATAGTACTCAAAATGTGCCTTACTATAAAACATACTCAACAACACACTACATGTGATGCCATATGTCAGCGGTAAATGATGGTATCGGATACCTTCGATCCACTGATGCTGGCAATTGCATACATACATAACAATCTTTCGCTTCCATTGTATCAACATATTCATACAGCAACCAAGCATACGCATTCAAAGTGAAGTCCCCCTTTGACAAATCTACATGTAATCTTCGACTGGTTTCTTGAATCATCTCTCTATCTTTTACAGATGCACCCTCTTCTATCTCAGTGTTTGGTGGAGTAAGTGTTGCCTGTTCCCTATTCTGTTCGGCATCTTATGATCCACCTAGAGACGTAACAATCACCACAGTTATGGCAATAAGCACCACCACAATAAGAGTACCAATTATGCATTTCTGCTTGAGTGCCGATTTTCCAGGGGCCATTTTGAATCGCTGGTGAATCTGGACACAACAGAACTTAACAAAGTCTCTTTTCTTTCTCACTTCTGAGTTAGTCTGTGCTTACAATATCCTTTTATTCACTTTTCCTTTCTTTTGCTTAGTTCAATATTCAGTCCAATATTACTGGCCTATTGGAGAGAGATAGTCAGCCCTAGCCCTCAGCTCTTCTTCTTATGGAAAGTCCCTAATTTTCCATTTTCTTCCACTTGGCTCTAGGTTATCTTCTTTCTAAACCCTAATGTGTTCTTCTTTTACAATTCAAGCTTCATCATTAGTGACATTAGATCCAAGTACGACAAGAACAAACTGCAGGATCTCTGCACGAATCTCTCCCAGTTCGTATGCAGTTAGCTGTCGACCAAAGGTAGGGAAATCAACTTGCTCAACGATCAAAAATCGTAATCCACTCAGCCTTGGTGGATTAGGGACTGTCAGAGTTAAGATTCCGAAGGCTTCAACCCCAGGGACTATCAGCTGTATCTTAATTGTCAGGGTGTCCCCTTCGTAACTCACTGTTGCGGTCCCCAACCTCCCGGAGCTCCCCGGTCTCTGCATCTACAACCAGGTATGTCCACTCCAGAAATGCGTACTTTTGAGACGGCACTCTCTTTCTTCTGGAGTGTCTCAAACCTTCCGATCTTTCTTCAGTTTCACTTTGCTCTGATTCAGACGTTTCAGGAATTGGAGCGAGATTTTTCTCAGGTACTAGCCTTATGTTCAGCTTTTCTTTTCTTGTTGGCCACTTTTCAGCTTCCGCACCTGCTCTCCTCTCTTCCTCTCGATCTGATCCTTCTGCACCAGGCTGTTCACTTTGCTTTGGTTCAAAGTTTACTTCTGCAATCTCCTCTATTTCAGGATCTGAACACAACTCTGAAGTAGCTTGTCCTCTGTGTTCTGGCTCAGTTGATTGTTCAGTATCCTCAAGATTTCTTACAATTTGATCAGTTTCGTCATCATCTGTTACATTCTCAATTGGCCCACTCGGAACAAGGGAAGTCGCTTCCTCCACAGGCTCTGGCACCCTCTGAGTGTGTGAAGCGTGTATCCAGTTTGCAGACCTCCACACTTCATAGCTGTACTTGTGACCAGAATCACCCGATATGGTCCTCGCCAGCGAGCATCAAGGCAGCTCTTCCTCACGTGCTTTCGAACAAGCACCCAGTCTCCAGGGTTGAGATCATGCAGCAGGTCTCTCGAGGTGGATGCAGTCGCAGCCTCGACCTGGTGGGACACAGAATTAACTACATCAGCCAGTCCCTTACAATAATCCAACACCAAATCATCAGTGATGTTTATCAATACTGTAGCTGGCACCATAGGCAATCGCATAGCTCTTCCCATCAGAATCTCGTGGGGGGAGAGCCCTGTCCTTCTATCGGGGTGCTACGCAGACTCATCAAAACCAAGGGCAGCGCATCTGGCCACTTCAATGAAGTCGACGAACAAACCTTTGACACTCTCGACTTGATTGTTCCATTTATCTGTTCCACAAGACCAGATGCCTTAGGCCTGTAACTACAGTGCAATCTCTGATCAATGTTCAAAGCTGTACACAACAGTTTCATGATTTCACTGTGGAAATGTGTTCCTCTATCTGTTTCCACTGAAGTCGGAAATCCATAGCGCGGTATCAATTCCCTTAATAGCAGCTTTGCCACTGTGAGACTGTCACATCGTCTAGTTGGATATGCCTCAACCCAACGTGAAAAGATACACACTACCACCAAAATGTATCTCAGTCTATTACATCTTGGCATTTCAATAAAATCCAATTGGATCCTATTGAAAGGACCTCCCGGTCTTCCAATATGACTCATCCCAACCACAGTTCTCTTTCCGACATTCATTTGTTGGCATGTAACACACCTGTGACACACTGCTTCTGTATGCACACAAAATCGTGGGTTAAACCACGTCTGTCTAAACACTCGAACCATAGCATCTCTCCCAAGATGAACTGCTCCGTGAATCTGCCTTGCCATTGGATTTAACAGACAGTTTGGTAATACTGCTCTATCGTCTGTTGACACCCAAATGCCATCATTTCTTTTCTCACAGCCTGCTCTAACCCATGAAGCAGCTTCTTCCTCTGCAACTTCATCTTGTAACCGCTTCACTTCATCCCAAGTATCGGCTACAGCTAACATCATGCTGAGCTCGGTCTCTTCTGTGCTCTCTCCTGCATATTCTCCATTGAAAACACATGCATGTATGGCACAAAAACGTGCTACTTCATCAGCGTAGTTATTTCCTTTTGCAACAAAATCCTCTCCCTTCCCATGGGCTGCACATTTCACAACTGCAATCTCTTTAGGTTTCTGTATAGCCTCCAACAATTGGCGTACATATTCTCTGTTCCGTATTGGAGAACCCAAGGACGTTAAGAACCCTCTCTGAGACCATAACTGTCCAAAGTCATAAACCACTGCAAACCGTATTGACTGTCCGTACAAATAGTCACTCGGACACCATTCGAGATGATACAGGCACGTGTCAAAGCGATAATTTCGGCCACCTGAGCAGAGAATACTCTATTTAAACAGGCAGCTTCCACCACCCCTAAGATGGTGCACACAGCAAATGCTGCTCTAAAATACCCTTCATTGTCTCTTAAGCATGAACCATCAACAAAAAGGATCAAATCAGATTCAGGCAAAGGTTCATCAGCAATGTCAGGTCTGGGTTTGGTACATAGCTCAGTAACATCTAGGCAATCATGCTCTTCACAATCTTCCTCTCCTTCCGCTTGCGGAAGCGGTAACAGTGTGGCAGGATTTAAGGTAGTACAGCGTTTTAAAGTAACATTGTCAGCGGCCAATATAACCTGCTCATACTTTGTAAGTCTGTTATTTGTTAAATACTGAGTCTTTGTTCTTGTCATCAATAACTCTACTGAATGTGGGACATGAACCACCAGTGGGTGACCCATCACTATGCTTTCACATCGCTCAATGCTGACACCAGTTGCAGCAACGGATTTGAGACATCCGGGCAACGCAGAAGCTATGGGGTCTAATGTAGCTGAAAAGTACGCCACTGGTCTACGAGCATCCCCATGTTTTTGTACAAGGACCGCTAATGCACAGCCCTCCTTCTCACAGCAAAAGAGCGAAAACGCCTTGTTATAATCTGGCATTCCCAGATTAACATATGCTCTCTCTCAGCTCGTGGAAGGCTCTCAAGCAGTCGTCATCCCATGGTACCGGATCACTAATATCCTTTCGAGTTAGTCTCAACAGTGGCTTTGCTTGCAAAGAAAAATTTGGGATCCATTGTCGACAGTAGCCGACCATTCCCAAAAACATGCAAACTTCTTTCTGGGTTTTCGGAGTTCCCATTTGCAGAATCGCCTCTATGCGATCTGGTGACACCCTTCGTTTTCCTTTTTCAATCCGATGACCTAGATACTGAACTTCCGGTAAACAATACTGAAATTTGTTTGGGGACACCTTGTGTCCATTCTCTGCAAGATGATTCAGCAAAGCCACAGTATCTATCCTGCAAGCATCCTCAGTATTTGAAGCGACCAGCAGGTCATCAATATACTGAACTTGGACTGAGTTCTGAGGCATCACCAGCCCTTCAAGATTCTTTTTCAAACTCTGACTAAAGATAGAGGGACTTTCTGTATACCCTTGAGGGATTCGACACCATGATAACACCCGGTCATCCATCCTAAATGCAAATATAAACTGGCTTTCTTCATGCAATGGTATGGAGAAAAATGCCTGACAGTAAACCATTCTGCCTCACATGGTATCTGGAATAGTATGACTGCTGGATTCGGTACCACAGGACAACATGGAATCACAATTTCATTAACCCTACGCAGGTCCTGCACTATTCTGTACTTTCCACTAGGCTTCTGTAATCCCATGATAGGTGAGTTACAGGGACTTCCTCTTATCTCCGCAAGAATGCCTTGTGCAATCATAGACTCAATTACAGGTCTTATTCCAGCCACAGTTTCTGGAGTCAATTTATACTGCGGAGTTTGTGGAAATTCAGCATTTGGTTTGACCTGTATCCTCACAGGTTCTACCCCTCGAATCAATCCGATCTCCTCACCTGTGAAATCCCAAACTCTCGGATCAACTGAGTCTCTTAAATCATGCGGCAGTTCCTTTACAGTGAGAACCACGAACATTCTGCACACATGGTCATGTTGGCCATCTTGAAATCAGCATCATCATCATAAGTTTGCAACTCTACACCTCTCGGAGTACAAGATATAGTACAATTTAGTTTACATAGCAAGTCTCGTCCCAAAAGACAGACTGGGCTTGTATTGCATACAACAAATTGGTGACTATCTCTAAATGGACCTATTCTCACAGGTAACTCCTTTGTCAATGGATTAGTCATTTTCTGATTAGACACTCCTACCACATGGATCGATTGTCCTGAAAGTGACAAATTCGGAACCACTGCAGTTCTTACTGTGGAGCGCGCAGCTCCAGTATCTAACAGAAAGGTAACAGGATATCCATTCACCTCTGCCTCTACAAACGGTCCACTCTGATCTACCTCCAAGGCTGCACCCAAAGTACATTCTTCCTGCACCCCCTCTGATCCACAAGAGGGTTTTGAATTTGATCAAATCTATCTCGTATTTCAAAATAGGGCATCTGATGGTACACCTGATTTTGTGTCGATATTCTTGGTGGTTGAGGTATCGGCATTTGCGCATCATATCCTCCTCCATACATAGACCTAGGTCTAGTCACGGTGTTCACAGCCTCGGACATTTGTCCCTCCCCGTCATACTGCAATTGATTTGCTGGGTTCGATCGACACTCGCGCTTCCAATGCCCGATTTTGTGACAATAATGACAGGCAGTGACCTTCTTTTGCTGCGCCACCCAATCAGCTCCTGAACCTACTTCCATTCCCCTTCCTCTTCCCTGTCCTGGGTGAGGTATCATTTGTTGACTCATGCCTCTACCCATGCCTCTACCTCGACCCACCGCTCCTCCAACACCTTGCATCTGATCGGACCTTTCAGCATTCCTCAACTGCACCAACATTAACTTGTCCTTCATTTTCATATCTGCCAACTCCAATTGATCACTGCAATATTTTGCATAACGCAAAATCTCGTCCACCGACTTATTCTGCCAGCATATCAAATGAAGCTGTATCATCAAACTGATATCGGCCTTCAATCCCAACACAAACTTTGAGACAAACTGTCCCATGTCTTTCTGCTCAATAGCGTCCAAACCACTATGCTGTTTAAAAGCTAACAAAAGTCGCTCATAATAATCATGTACCGACTCCTTCGAATCTTGAGTGGTACGATCAATTTTAAGCCAATCAACAGTCTGCTGAGCTACCTTTGATTGTAACCAGGTTATCACTTGCTCATATTTTCTCATTACATCGGGTGAAGGACCATGAGTCACTGGATCTCTAGCTGGATCTGCAGCGGGCCACTCAATGGCAATTTTACATGCAGCCCACAAATCAGTCGGAACCACTATATCAAATAAAGTATTCGAATCAATTCAAAGCACCTTTGAAATCTTGACAAACCGATCTAGTTGCTTATACCAATCGGCAGGTTTTTCCCTCAGCCGAGGAAAATCATTAGTGAATGCTGCCAAATCACCCCTGCTCCATGGCACATGCACATACCCTCCGTTCTGTACTTCTCTCAATGGAAAATTTCCTGCTACTCCCGTCCGTCCACCCGGAGGTGGAGTATCTCCTATCCCTTTCTTGTTGATGTTCTTTTTGGCCCACCTTTCTTCCCATCTGTCTAATTCTTTCCAAGCTCGCATCCCTACCACCAATTCCCTAATGTGTGCTCTTAATCCAATCATTCGTTTCTCTTCTAACTCCTTATCTGTATAATTCAATCTGCATGTTCCTTGCATCATTTTAGTTCTTGTCAAATCCACCTCATATCTTCGTGCCAATTGTGTCAATGCATCATGAGCTCGCTTTGCCTTTCTAGTCACATCTTTGGCTAGGAATAGCAACTCGATTGGGTCATATGTCTCAATTCTGCACAATGGCAGGTTCCCTTCAACCACCTCATCTATCTCTGCTTTTAACCTCACCACATCTATGAATGGTGCCTTTATTGCCACCTGCAAACTGTGCTGATTTCTTTCACTTCCGAATTCCTCCCTGTCACAACTTTGCGTTCTCCTTGGACCTACACCCTCTTCCATCTTCTGAACTGGTCTCTCGCAGCTTCGACTCTTCCAATGATTACCTTGACACTCATTCTGTGACTCAAACAATACCCTAGGTGCTTCTCGTCTCATCCCTATTTCCTCTCTCGGCATCATAGACTCTCTCACCGGTGGAACCCACATTCTAATATCTGACCTAGAATTTGCCAAAGCTCCTGTTCTCCTTCGTTCCAACCCACTGTCCATCCTAGACGGATCAGATGTAGTCGGCAGTGGAGTACTAGTCTCCACTGGTAACTGAACCATTCCCGTCCTACTTATTGTAAGACTCCCTCCAGAAATGGTCTCTTCTCCTTGTTCTGATTGCTGTTGAGGTTCTCTCGTTGTCTCTCTAGGGTTATAAATGGAAACCACCGGTCCAATAGTAACTGGTACCGAAAGAGCGTCTGGTAATTGCATGTTACTTACAGGTTCCCCTGTCTCAGGATTTGGGTACCTTCCCCCTCCAGACCCTCCTGGAATTCTTGTGAAAATCCTACCCCTTACTTCTGATGTCTGCTCCTCTGAACCCAATTGCCCTGCTTCTGCCTTTTGCTCCGGTTGCTGCGTCCTCTCCGTCTCCGACCTAGAGTCAGGAGGTGGACGTTCTGCTAATAATCTATCGAGAAAACTGTCATCTGTATCACTGTCTTCTCCTGTCTTACTTTTCCCTTCTGCCCCTTCTACTAGAAACCAAAATGGATACAATCGTTCTCCCTCTATGGTGTCTACTCTCCATTTCTTCAACTGTGCATCCCACCTGGCATCCTGATATGCCTTCATTGCTTTCCTCATTCTTCCCTGTGAAGCTTCTCTTTTCTTTGCTACTGCTGCTCTCATCCAAGCATTCAATGCCTCAAATTGGGTTGGTCTAGTTGGAGGTTTCAGAGCAGACATCACTCCTCTCAGCTGTATCAACACCTCCATACGAAAGGAATCATAACGAGGGAAAGCCAATTCTCCCTCTTTCTCTGTAAGTTTATGCCAATTTTGTAACCACACTATAGTATGAACTCCTACATTTGTGGCCATATAATGAGCCAGTGTATCCTCTGGCGGAGCTTCTTCTCCTACCCGAGTCACCACTCCTGTGTCACCTCGACACATATCTCGTAACACCGTAAAACATCTCATCATGAAAATCGATTAAATGCAATTCAATTCAATGTTAACTATCGAACGAACTTCCACCAATCCCAGCGCGGCGTTACACCAACCGACCTATCCCAGCGCGGCACACCCTGACGTCACAGTTCACTCCTCGCAGCGGCACCCCCTCCTTTACAATTTCACCTCATACACTTGCTCACTCATTCGTACTACAAGTAACTGTATATCCAAAAGTTATTAAACCAAGTAACTACTCCTATCACAGTTACAATAACTTACAATTACATAAACAAAGAATTGTCCGTCCACTAAAAGATCGATAGAACATTCGTACAAGAACACTCATCCGCTGTGACCCCCGACCTGCGTTGATCACTCGATCGCTATAGTTGACCCCCGGCACCTGAGGTTTCCTACCACGACGTACTCCTTCATTCACACAAAGTTCCCTACCACAAGTTAATCGTCGATAGCGCTTCATGACACCCACATTTTTGATTCGACAATTACAATACAAATCTATCCCGGGATCTTGGACTTCTCTTGAGTCCGCTAACCACAACTTAAACCCACAATCACTCAACGTACATGCCAACTCCGCAAGACCTCACACAATTATTTCATCACCGCAAACTAATACACACAACACAATTCCTTTCATACTCACGCCACCACTGTTTCTGCCAACCACCGTCAATCTCCGCCGTTATCCGCTCCATATCCGAAGCCCTATTTTCCTCTGACCCTACTTCTACCTTCACCTTTCTCCCCTCACTTTAGAGGTAAACCATCCTCTGCTACCATTTGATTACGCCAAAAGTTACGCCGTACTAAGTTACGACTGATGGTCTTTTATTTACCTACTAAAAGTGATTGAGGGGAGCAAACAATTCAAGATTATACATTTGCTTTAGTCATGCTATAAGGATCACCGACTCCAATTTCAGTTTAGTGAATTTATTATAAGGCCAAAAATAATTGTATGTATACACACCTCAATATAAGGGTATATAGGTACAGGAAAATTAATACAGAGCCAAATCTACACATATAATTCATTCGGCACACTAGACATAGTGTGATAAACTCTAAGATCAAAATACAGCAAAGAATAGAAGCGGAATCTAATTCCTTATTCATTTAAAATGAGAAAAACAAAATAAACTCTTTCCCTATACTGCTCTATTTAGGACCCTACCTATCTCCTTCGATCCTTTCCCAAAGGTGTCAGCACGTGTTAACTTCCTAAGAAGTACTCACGTCAAAATGGGTCTGATAGCTTAAAGCTATGGAGCTCGCTCTAAGAGGCTCCTTCTCCTCCGAAGGTTAGCAGAAGTTCTGAACAATCTGTCCCTATGCATCATACAAAATGCGATATTCCACCCTCAATACGTCACTGTTAAACTTTTTTCATTCTTTATTCTGCCTCTATGCAGTAGTTTAACATTCTTCAGAAGCTTAATTAAATAATTGGTTGCTTCTTACGACCTTGAGTTTCAGACAGGCCAGACACGCAAGGCGTCCTCCCTTCTCGCCTTCCAGTCTTCTTCAAAGACATTCCGGGTATCTCCTTAAACTGGAATAATGATGTTGAATTCCTGCACCTGCAGTAGGATGAGAACACACTATCTTCGAGCACACTAAGAAATTATTTAATTAAATGTGAGCTGCCAAGGAGAATAGAAACTCAAAACAACCTATTAGTTGGGCCTATAATTCAGGCCACTGTAACTCAACACAGTTACATTATACAAATATGATTTCATCCTGTGCATTACATATACGGGAATTATGCGATTCTCTAATACATGCAAAGACCTGCGTGAATGTGTTCATTACATTTCATTGTCTAAATGATTGAATAAATCTAAATAATCAATAAACACTGCAAACGATAAAATACATGTGAATACGTTTAAATCATGGGTATAGTGCACCCATACAATTTAGAGTGCGTTGAGCACTCTATCACTGGCATCGGCTGGGAAAAGAGGGCTCCTGCGCCGGCAAGTGCACACGACACTGAGACGGAAGGTTCGCTCCAGCTGGCATTTCAATGTTTCCCTCGTCTCCTGTCCTCTGCGCAAAAAATAGAGGAGAATGAGGAGCACAAAGGAGGACAGAGGAAGACGGAGGAAGATGTCAAACTCAGTAGGGAGCCGCGTTAGGAAGTCCCCAGAGTGAAGTTAGGGGCCTGGGTGGTGGCGGAGGCAGCCCTCCTAGGTACGGGTCTGGCTTGCTGCTGTCCAGGCCCCTCCTCTTGTGGTAATCTAGTCAACTATGGGAAGGAGACAAGAAGTCTGCCCTGAACATTGAAGCAGGAAAAATTAAAAGTGTCTTGGGGGGAGGTGGAGAAAAAAAACAAAGATGAGAGAAGAGGGAGGTAAAAAAAAGAAAGGTCGAGCCCTCAGAAGAGCAAATAAAAGTGGTATCATTAAAGAGTACTACCCCTAGATTCTAGGAAGTGTCACATACTTCTGGAGTCTGGGGGGAGAATTCGTACCCTCATTAAGGTTTCAAAAACAGCTAAGGTGGCAAAGGCCAGAAAAAATCAAGTTGTACAAGCTGAGTCCTTGAATATGTATGAACAGATGGGAGAGTGCAAATGCTGCTTGGGAGGCCTCTAATAAAACTCAGATGGGAGAGATTCTTCAAACGATTTTGCAAGAGATACAGGGGTTGAACCAATCGCAGGAAAAGGCCCACAGGGAAGTGCAGACTCAGCTTGAAACAATCAACTATAATACTTTCCAATTAAATTAGAGACCCATGCAAGCACAGCGGCGCATAGCAGATGTGGAAGAAGCCCAAGAAAGCTTTCAACTTTTTTAACTAACACATTAAAAGGAGATGCTAGAAGTTCATTTGAAGATGGATGAGTTAGACAATCGATCCAGACGCTCAAATTTACGTTTTTCATGCATCCTGGAGAGGCAGGAGAAGGGGCAGGATCCCATAAAGTTTTGCTCTGATTTGGTTAAAAAAAGAATTTCGCCCAGGGTATTCTTTCAGTATGGAGCACTTTCCAATCATGAGGGCACATCATGTTCCATTTCATCAGCCAGCTAATGCTAAGTACCTGCATACTTTTTTGGTCAACTTTGGAGACTTCCGCACGAAAGAATCAATCTTATCGGCTGCTATTACGCAAAAGGGTTTTCAGACTTCAGATGGGTTTCGTTTTAATCTCTTTTCGGACATGTCAGCAGTGTCAGCCCGGTGCTGTTGCGAGCTTAAGTCGATGCTGGAACTTTTCAAGAATCATGGGGCCTGATTTATGAGGTTTTGCTGCAGGGCAGTGTCGCAGGCCTTCCTGCTGCACTGCGTGCAGCAAAAGGAAAGGGCAGGAATGCGCCCTAACTATCAGATACGGCGCATTCCATGCCCTTTTCTCCAGCGCACAATGGGCTGCTGTGCACCAACGCAGGCACCTTTGCACCACAGTTCCAGAGTGCCTGCGTTGCAGGGATGATTATTTTTGTGCAGGAATGGAAACCTTCCTGCACAAAAACAATCACAAGAGGCTTCTTCCTCTTTCTGTGTGCGCTGCAGGATGAAGCACAGGTAGAAAAAGGAAGAACGAGGAGAAATAAAGATACTTCTCCTCGTTGTGCCTCCCTTACGCCTCCCGTTGGAGTTACGATTTCTCATAAATCTGGGGCAGTGTCAAAAAGCCATGGATGTTGCTGAAAACCTCCCTACAACACCCATTGTACACCCCTTTAATGCAGAAAACTGTGTTAAAGGGAACGATAATTACGAGGCAGCATTAAGCCAATAAAAGCGGCTTAGTGCTGCCTCGTAAATATGTAGCAGGCTCCTGCGCAACGGAACGTCACAAAAAGTTTCTTATAAAGGGTCAATTTCAGATTTTGGGATCGGTCCAGCAAGCGAATGAACTATTACAGCAGTTGCTGTGTCATGACAAAGGATGACTGATATATGCATATATGTAGCTTCTTCGCAAAAATCATGTTTAGAAGTTAAGATGCACTTTTGCCAGAATTGTTTCACTGTTGCAGCAATAATACCAAGGATGAATGGACGAATTATTAATGCATATTGTGCCTTTTGAAGTGCATCCTAGGTAGGATTACTTTGCAGCCCTTATCTCAGTAGAAATAATACTTTTTTAAAAAGCTTGTGCAGTGCTATACTTTGAGAAGTAGAAGAGTGGCGGCTGTCACTAGTGCACAGGTCTCAAGTGCCAGATCAAAGCACAATGAACATTGGCGGGTGGCAGGTAAGGCGGGCAACCCCCCCCCCACTGGGTAAGGGAACAATCCATGGGATCACGGGGGTTCCAGAGGGTGGGAGTGTATGAGGGGGTGGGGAGCACATGCAAAGAAAAAGAAATGAGCAGAAATATGATGAGCAAGAAAGAGGGAGGGCAGCGAGAGTAATTAGATCAAGCTGTGATTTGGGTGGAAATTTGTTTTGCAAGTGACTGCAGGGCTTGGTAGTGGTATCTCTTCAATGCGGCGGCATCATGAGGGCAGCCCTCCTAGTGGACGAGAATTGTAATCTGGTGGATAGGATGATTAATGCCTACTGAGATGCAGAAGGTCAAGATCTTTTCTTGTAATGCCAACGGTATTATAAATAGGTGTAAATACGGGAGTTTAATACGGTGGTTTATATCATTCTCACCTAAAGTTATTTTTTACAGGAGACCCACCTCAAATGCAATAACCCAAAGATCTTTATTCCACATACTCTATGGCCTTCTTTGCATCAGCCCAAGCTGCGTAAGGGGGTAGCAATTTATTTGGGACGAGGTACTGATTGGGATGTCCGGGAGGTGCTTCGAGATTTTCAAGGTAGATGGTAATGGCTGAAATTTGGGCCACATTTCAATTTAGTCAATTACTACGGCCATGTTGGTGATGATGTTGACTCACTAGTCCAGATCCATAATATAGCAATGGGGATAGTTGGCCCGTTGATTTGTGAGGAGGTTTTCATTATATTCAGGATCTGGCATTGGATACATCCAATAAAGCAAAGAAGCAGCTGAAACCAAAAACTAATAAAATGATTGACCAATTAAAATCAAGTCTTCAGCTTGTGCATCCATGGTGTGAGGATCACCCAGGGTTGGCGCAATTGCTTTTCACGTCGATATAAAACAGCATCCCAATTAGATTTTTTTTAACCTCTCGGACAATGAGTAGGGGTCAGTCTGATACATGGGGTAAGGCCTTCTCTGACCACTCAGTGGTCTCCATTGTGGTGGAACTGGGATCGGCCGGAAGGGATAGGCTGAGGCGGCGTCTCAGCAGTAAGGGTGGGCGTAATTGGCAGAGTTCAACTTCACGGAATTTCACGAAGGTGAACAGAAACTCTGTGAATTCCGCAACTTCAGTTTGTTGGACTCCCAATTAACAGAGACCTCATATACTTTTGGTAAAACAACAAGTATCTCTGTCTTTATATGCTAAAATGCATATAGTCATTTCACAAAAGTGAAAATAAAAATTTAGCAAGCAGTGAGAGAGGTGATGATTTTGAGATCCTCCCTAACCTAGGGAGAGAACCAAGCAGATGCCTTGAAAACAAAGAGCACATCTTGCTGAACTATTTGGTGGTGGTCCCATCCTCTTAAGACCACCCCAAGCACAGTTATGGGCAAAAATACAATCCCAACAAAAGGCCCTGCAAAGCATTATGGGACGAGATTAGCAGTGGGCAGTGAATATTATAGTATCGCGGGGGCTAATGATATAGAGTCCGGTGCTGCGCAGTTAGGTTTGGCAAAACAAAATCTTAGAGATTTCTTTATGTTAGAGGAGATAAGCAACTCTAACGTGTTCCAGCTGCAACTTTACGAAGAAAATCAGCACATGGGCATGTTTTTAGCCTGGTCCACCCGGAATAAAATTGAAAAGGCTATGATTAAAATATTAGAGAATCCCGTTTCTCGTGAAGTAACAATAGAGGAGAGGAAGTCGCTCAAGTGTTTCTTCAACACTATAGGGATATTTATCGAACAAAGTACACAGTTCCAATGTACAGTATAGAACAATACTGTGCTTCTATTCAGCTCCCACAACTGCCAAACTCTCTGCCTCAGGCAATGCTGGACACAATTACGCCTATGGAAACCTTAGAAGCACTCCAAAGAAGGCCCAATGCGAGCGCCTGTGGAAACGATGGATTCTCTTTGGAATTCTATCAAACATTTGCTAGTGAATTGGTGTCCCTTTGGTAGAACCTTTCAAATATATTAAAGAGGGAGGGGAAGTCCCCGCTTCTTTTGAAGAATCAACTATTGTGAACTTTCCTAAGAAAGATAAAAATCCCAAAAATGTGAATCAGACCTATCAGCCATTTAAATACAGATTATAAAATGTTGATGAAAGTCTGGGCAACCAGAATGATGCCTGCTGCGCAATCATTAGTCCATAAAGATCAGTGCGGTTTTGTTGCAGGTCGTCTCATGTCGGCTATCACCCAGTTTTTAAGACAGGCAATAGATTATTTTACAACTAACCAGATTAAAGCGTTAATAATGATGATTGATGTTGAACTGGGATACTTTATTTTATAACCTAAAAGAAAATTGGATTCCCTCACAATTCTCCTCAGTGTTAGTAAATTTATATCAGGGTGCACAAGCCAAAATGATAAATGCTAAAATGGTTGGCACCGTTTCAATCAGTAGAGGCACACGTCAAGGGTGTCCTCTTTCTCCTATTTGATTTACTTTTTTTTATGAAACCGGTGGTAGAAAAATTGTGAAAAGTGATATCAGGGCCCCAAAAGAGGGGGTGGTCAGGCTCAAGCTTTTTGCAGACAACATTATTATTTATACACAGGACGATGCAGAGGATAGAGGAGTTTACAGGAATAGGGGTTATAAGATCAATCAAAGCAAAACAGAGGTTTTATTTAGCTGCTCTAGATCTCCCAGTCTCCAGCCCCAAGCAAGGTTGCAAACTCCTATAAGGTATCTCGGAATATATGCTACAAATAATTTTACTCATTTGTATCGCTTGAATTACGAGACAACGCTTAGCAAAATTAAAGGGCTTCTGGAAAGATGGTCTCTGCTTCCCTTGACCTTAATTGGATAAAGTGCCATTATTAAAATTTCATTCCTACCATTATTAATATTTCTTTTTTCCAATATACTAATTAAAATCCCAATAGGTTTTTTCAGGAGCTAGATACATCGATAGGAAGCTTTATTTGGAAGCATCTTGATTGAAATTGAGTTTTTTTACACTTAGAGAAAACGCAAGGGTGATTAGCACTCCCTCAAATGCAGAGCTATTACCAAGCAGCCCTATTGGACACATTGGCGAGGGTTTGGGATGGGAGCAGGGTATTTGATGAGTTCCTTTTTAAACAGAATGGTGCAGGAATCGGAAATAAGTCCAACAGCTTTTATTAAAACAGTAAAACTACCCAAAAAGACTAGATTTAAACTCCTTCAGGGGTTCGGAGAATGCTGCGTGCTCTTAGTAAATTTTATCAAGCCTTTTGTTGATAGTTCATTTTTGTAGACCCAGGAGAGGAAGTTCCTGGGGTTATCGCTATCTAACGGGGAGCTCAAGTTCTGGAATTCGATAGGTTTTAGAATGTGGAGATTTTCTTTTACGGAGTTAATGTATTTCTTGGGAGGAGCTTCTCTCCAGAAGCGGGGTTCAATGCGATCAGTTCTTTTTAAGTTTTGGACCGATTGTCCACTTCTTGGCGGCTAATATTTTGAGGGACGGCCAAGGTATGCATCCTATAAGTCGAGCACTTTGTAAAAGTAAATTGGCGGGAATAGGAAACTGGCATAGACTGCTTAGGAGCCAGTCTCCGAAAAAAGAAATTGCTGGATTTCTGTCCAGGGTTCTTGAAGGAACGCAATGCAATTTATCGGAAAGGGATTGTATGCTATATCAGAGATAAGGCATAAATCTTTACGAGTGTCAAATTTTAAAAGAATGTCATTCCTATCTCGTGAATGGCATAATACACAGCAGTAACCCTGTCGCGCGGCACCGCAATCGAATGGTCTCGGGGTCCGTCTGGCTCCCTTTGGCGGCATTGTTGTGTCTAGTGGCTTGTCGGGCCTCTCCCGACTCCGGTGGCTCCCGGCGACCACAGTTCACCACTCGGACATCGGCCACACCCACCCTTGTTTGTGCCTTTGTTTGTTCAACCCCCGTCATAGTTTTACTCTGCAATATTGAGCTGAGCTCAATAACAATAACAATATTGGTGTAGTGGTTTCATGAGGAATCTAACGCCGCACCGCTACACTGACCTCGACATGGTAAGAGATTGACTTTATTCCTTAAAATGGTGGTACTCCACCTATTCCTTAAAATGGTGGTACTCCGCCAACTTCAAAATGGCGATGTTCCACACCTCATCCCGAGATGTCTAACTTCGCGGCCATGCAATTCGGCCAGAGCGTGTCATTCCTCTCTTCACATGCCCTCCCCGACGCTCATAATGCATCAGACCGGGTGAAATCACGGAGCCTTCGGGTTTAACAGCCAATAACAATCCTGTTCAGCTAGGTAATCTACATGAGAAATTCAACTTTTGAAGGTTAGACAAACACAATCTAGAATACCATTGCACCGTTGATGACCCACTAAGCCCTCTAATATTATCTTTATTTGTATTATTCTCTATGCCTGTATTTTCAAATTTAACGAGAATGACCACGCCCTCCTAATATTATAATCTTTATTTGTTCTATTCTCCATGCCTGTATTTGAATGCCTGTACATAATCTTTATTTGTATTATTCTCTATACCTATATTTTCCAATCTATGCGACCAACCACGCCCTCCCTTGCACTCATACTGACTCAGCCCGGGTGAAATTGCTGAGCCTTGTCTATTGCTGATGTTTGTCGCAACTCTTAATACCTTTTTCAACGTTGATGACCCACCAGGCTCTCTAATGTAATTGTTAATTTATGCTCTTTGCCTGTATTTGCTACTCTGCTCTGTTTTCAGAATACTCAGAATTACCTTCTCACCGTTGATGACCCAACTGACCTTCTTATGTAATTTTTAATTATTTCTATGCCTGTAATTCCTACTATTTGCTGTATCTTTGAATGCTTTTGTATTATGCTTCCTTACACTCACACATACTCCTAATTCCCTTTCCATCCACACTACCGCCCCTCATTCGCCTCAACCACTACCCCACCCCTCTCCTCCCCTTCCTTCGTCCCCCTTTCTTTCTGATGCCCTCTGCTTTCTTCCTACTCTCGCCATCTCATTACTGACCCAACATGCCCCCATTCATCCACGCACACATCCACCAGGACTCTACTCTCTCCAAACATGGCCCCAACTCATGGACCATTCAATACCCCCCAATCTCTCAAAAAATGCTAAGAAAAACTTTAAACACAAAATACTGATCCGAAACCCTGAAACACTTATTGTTGATAACTACCTCAGCCTCACCTCCCCCATTAAAACCAACTACACATTCTATTCCAAACGCCCCTCTAAATGGAAAAGCATCTTCCTACAACTTCTCCCAGTCATTAACTCAACTAAAATCTCTTATGGATTCAAACTATCCGCTACTCTCTCCCCAGCTTTTCCTGGTGAAATTGACATCTCCATCTTCAAAACGGGTAACATCCTCATACAAGCCGCTGAGTCCCACCTCACCATCTTTGAACACCACTTCAAAACTCTGACTCTCTACCTTAACAAAACCAATCCTCACATTCCGCCTCCCCAATCGCACAATGCCCTCCCGTCCTCTCTCTTATCTCAGACCCCACTCTCCCCCTCCCCTTTCACCCATCCAGCTAAGTCCATCCTCCAATCACCGACATCTCCCACCCCCTCCCCGAACAGCTTTACAACTAATACTATCCCCAATCACTGACTTCCAAATATTCTCTCCCCCAATGACCCTCCCTCTTCCTGACATCCCAACTCCACTCCCCCTCGCCCATTCACACACGCACTCTAGTGACCTGTCTCCTCCAGCCCCCAATAAAATTCTTAACCCCCACCCTTCCCCCCTGCCCACCCAACCTGGATCACTACACCTCCACCCTGACTCCCCTATCGTGCCCCCTCCGGCTCCTTCATCTCCCTCTCCTAACCCACTATCCCACACCCCAAATAACACACCACCCCTTAACCCTGACGCAGTCCCTCTTCACACTCTCCACGCCCTTATAACTTATCTTACCACATCCCCGGAGGTCCTTAATCTCCTGTCCCTCATCACGTCACCCCTCACGCCCAACAGCCTTTTCACCCCTCATTCCTCCCCCAATGACCTCTCACACCCTACACTCAACAATCCTCCCTCTGCAGCTAACACAGACCATTCCCTATCCCCCTCCTCCTCAACAGTGTTCCCCCTCACTCTAATAACCCAGAGCCTACGCAACATAGAACGCGATCTCTCTAATTTGACGATTGAACTCTCTCGAATCAGAGAAGATTTTACTTACCTCAACTCCAGAACCCTCCCCAACCGTGCAAATTCCCCCTACTCCAGCTGAAAAAACAACACTAACTACAATTTTTGGAGAACGACCCCTCTACGCTGCCGTATGCATAGGCCTCACCGCACCTTGAGCCATCTCTCCCCGTCTGAACTTTCCGACCTATGCAACTCCTACCATCCTAGTTCATCAATCACCAATCCTCCTCTCCCCTACTCTAACATCCCCGTTATTCTGGGGACATGCAGAACCCCCTCTTCTCCCGTCTCCCCCAGAACCCCCCTCAACTCACCACTATCCACTCCTGTCCACCTCCCAAAAGTAACCCCAAACACCTCGCCTGCATGCTTGTGAAATGTCGATCTGCCGTCCGACATGCCACTGAAATCTCTGAAACGATCCTTAGTGAATACATTGACATTGCGTTTGTCACGGAAACCTGGCTCAATGTCCACTCAACGAGCATACTTGACCTACTCTCCCCCCCCCGGATACTCTATCCTTAGGAAAGATAGACACGACAGAGTAGGGGGAGGTTTAGCCATAATCTTCAAAAATGAACTTCAGCTCTCCCTTGTTTAATAATTCTGACCACTCCTCCTTTGAATACCTTGAAGCTGAACTAAAAGTACAAGGTTCCCTCCAAATTCGTCTACATAACATCTATCACCCTCCTGGAATCCCTCACCCCTTCATTGATGAATTCTCCGACCTTCTGACACAATCCTCAATTTCCAACTCAAATAATCTCTTCCTTGGGGATCTCAACCTCCACTGGAACGCTACCGATGATCCCTCAGTCACCCTCCTCACTAATCTACTTGAGATTAATGACCTCACACAACTTTGCCAGTCCCCAACCCACACCAAAAGAGCCATCCTGGATGCCATTATTACCAACAAGGATTTGGCCTTCCTGACCAATATCATCCCCATCGACTGCTCTGACCTCCACCTCATACTGTTCACCACTGTTACCTCAGCACCACCCACCCCCCCTGAAATTAACAAACCTAAAAAATGGACCAGAAATCTTAAACTTATCCCCCCTGGTGTTCTTGAGGCTCAACTACAAGCTCAACTTCTCCTCACACCTCCCTCACAAAACGCAAATGAGCTTACTGAACACTTTAACAAAGCTGTCACTGATGTCCTTGACCAATTGGCCCCGCCTAAACTTAAAAACCAAAGAAATATTCCTTCTAAATCATGGTTTAATTCAGAGCTCAACAACGAAAGACGCTCACTAAGACTGATGGAAAGAACACTCCTCAGATTAGCTAGATCTACATACAAGAAACACAGTTTTAAAGAAAAGGCATCCTTCTTCCGCACACAACTTGATCGGGCCAAAAATAGGCCCAGAGAACTGTTCAACATCGTTCGTAACCAAACATCCCCCGCACCTCCTAATCCAATGGCCTCGATTGCTAGATGTGAAGAAATTGCCCAATTCTTCCCGGAAAAAATCGCCAAAATAGATCAATCCTTCCTCTTAACACAGATCTCAACCAACTCTCAACATACGTCTGACATGACCTCCATAGCACATACCACACTCCCCACTCCCCCTGATCACTCCTCACACTTACCCACTACAGCACCTCACCACAACTACTCCCCTCACGTACCTACTACACCTCCCCTAGACTACTCCCCACACTTACCCTCATCTACACCTCTTGAAACCAACCACCATAACTCACAACTAAAAAACAATGCCTCCCTGCTTAACTTCCTCCCTGTAACTGAGCATCAAGTCTTTAACATCATTGCTAAACTTAAACCGACCTCCCATACTAAAAACCCCCTCCCTTCTAACCTCGTCCAAGACTTAAAGCACATCTTCACCCCATCTTGGACCACAATCATCAACACCTCCCTTGCCACGGGATGTGTCCCCACCTCCCTTCAACTTGGACAAATCACTCCCATTGTTAAAAACCCTAATGCCGACCCCAATGATCTAAACAATCTTCGCCCCATCTCTAACCTCCCCCTTCTTTCAAAAGCCCTTGAAAAATGTGTCCTGCTCCAATTAGACAAACACATCGAAAATTTCAACTTACTTGACCCCCTACAATCAGGCTTCAGAAAAGGCTGCAGCACTGAAACTGCCATGCTTAATATTGTCGATGACATCCACCACTCCCTTGATAATGGCGAGACCGGTCTTCTTATTCTCCTTGACCTCTCCGCAGCGTTTGATACTGTCAATCACTCTGCCCTACTTAATGTGCTTAGAGATCGCTTCGGTCTCAATGGCACTGCCCACAAATGGTTCGTCTCCTATCTACAACACCGAACACAGCAAATCAAAATTAACGACTGTCTATCTAACCCCACTCCGGTCTCCCTAGGAGTCCCCCAGGGATATATTATCTCTCCGTCTCTCTTTAACCTCTTTATGGAACCCCTCACCCTCATTCTTAAACAAGCAGGAATCAACTACCACCTCTATGCCGACGACACCCAACTCTACTACAAGATCAAAACCCATGCGGACATCATACTCCTTAACAACACCCTCACTAAGATCCAATCCTGGTTCCAATTAAATCACCTCAAACTCAACCCCAAAAAAACTGAAATCATTCTCTTCTCCCCTAAAAATAACCCTCTCCCCATTCAATCCTGGATCTCCGACCTTAATGCCCTCAGCTGCTCACTCTCCTTGTCTGACTCAGTTAAATCTCTTGGTATCTCCATCGATAATAGCCTAACTCTCAATGTCCACATCAAAAACTCGGCTAAAGGAGCCCTCTTCACCCTCCGTCATCTCAAGAAAATTAAACCCTTTATTCCAACTGATGACTTTAAATTAGTAGTCCAGTCACTTGTTCTTTCGCGAATTGATTACGGTAACGCCATCCTCACCGGAATCCCCAAGGTCCACCTAGCTCCACTCAAATCTGTGCTCAACCTTGCAGCCAGGCTCATCACTGACTGAAAACGTTTCGACCACATCTCCCCTGCCCTCAGAACTCTTAAATGGCTCCCCATCGAAGGCAGATCCGCCTACAAAACAGCCTGCATTGCACACAAAGTCCTCTACCAAAACACACCGCCATACCTCGCCAATAAACTCTGCAAAGTGGGAAGCACACGACCTTTGAGAAGCACCAACGCTCTCCTCCTAATCCCACCCCTGCTAAATAAGAAATCCACACAATCCCGCTCCTTCTCCGTAAATGCCCCTAACATCTGGAATGCCCTCCCCAAAGACCTGCGATGTAACCCTTCCTATTTCAGCTTTAAAAAAGACCTAAAAATTCACCTCCTCAATAAATATTGGGGGTCTTGATCTTGCTACCTGCACTTGATCTCCAATTTCCTTGTCATACATGTATATAGCTATTGTACTATCTATCTGTTTATTTTATACGTGTAATTTCATGCCGTTTCTCTTCTGTTTTCTGTTGGTATTCTACGCTGTTGATACATTGTTTTGCCTTGTTGCTGAAATATTGCGTTTTAACTATAACTATCTTCTTACTCATGTAAAGCGCTCTGACACCTTTGGGTCTCGCCAGCGCTATATAAAACCTCTAAAATAAATAAAAATAAAATAAAGTAGGGAGCTGCTTAAACTAGTCACTGAAAGCTGGTTTACAGACGCTGTAGTATAGGAGCTAGAGAAAGTAAAAAATAATACTCCCAAAAAGTTTGCACTTTTTCACGTTGCACTTTACATGTAGAATATGCACCTTGCACATAATGCACTTTTTTATTATTATGAAGTGTGAATGGATTGCCCTGCTATGGTTGGGCTGGATAGGAAAACTTGCACTTTGATATGCTGGCGTTTTTTGCACAAACAGTATAATGTGTGATGGCATTGATACCTGCTCTCTTTATCAAATCATAATGTATTTATTCATGTTTGCTCTTAAAAAAGAAAAAAAACACAGAATTTTGATGCAGAGACTTGAAGAAATGGGTATATGTGGGAGTGCCTTGACCTGGCTCCAATCATTTTAAGAGACCGATGGAACTTTTCCTGCAGTGAGTTAATTGAAGAGCGTTGAGCTGCAGCGTTCCACAGTGGTCAATGTTATCACTTTCAGTATTTATTATCTACATGCATCTCCTGGCATTTGTTCTGACCAAGCTGGTGGCACATTTTTATGTTTTGCCTGCACAGTTGAAATCTTTTGTATTTAATTCATCTTAAAAAGGACTTACTTCACTTCTTATTGGTCTGTGTGCTTGCCATTTTACTTTTCCTCCATTTCTATTGGTTGTAGCCTGATCTCCATTCTGTGTTTCTCTTATCAGTGTCCTGTGGCCCAAGTACTTCTCTTCGTCTGCGTTGGTGGGTGGAACTTCTTTTATTCGCTTTCATCTGTACTCTGCGGAGATCATTCCCTTCATGTTTCTAAGCTTGCTCTTCATGGTGGTGTCCGTGCTCGATGCATGCATACGACCCAGACCACAGTTCAGCGACTCCATCGCCGACCTCATCAGCACGCACGCCCTCGCCTCCACAGACTACATCCTCCTCGGAGACCTGAACTTCCACCTCGAGAACTCCAACGACAGCAACTCCACAACCCTGGTCGACAACCTAGCCAACATCGGACTCAAACAGCTTGTCACGACACCCACCCACTCCGCCGGACACACGCTCGACCCCGTCTTCTCCGCCAGCAACCACGTCACCTTCAGCCACACCATCGAACTTCACTGGACCGACCACCACTGCATCCACTTCTCCTTCGAGAAACACACCGTGCACATCCAACCGCAACGAATCCCACACCGGAGCTGGAGCAAAGTCACCGAAGAACAGCTCCTCACCACCCTCGCCCGAGACCCTCCATCCGAGCCCTCTGACACCAACGCAGCGGCCCACAACTTCAGACAATGGATCGACGACTGCGCCAACACCCTCGCCCCGATCAGGAAACCCTCTAACAGGTGCACCGACACGAGAGCCATCTGGTTCAACGCTGACCTCCAGACTTCCAAACAAACCTGCCGAAGAATCGAGAAGCAGTGGCGCCAAGACCAGATACCAGACAACCATGCAGCCCTCAAGAACGCCAGACGCAAGCACCACCAACTCATCCGATCCGCCAAAAGGACCTCCTTCAAGGAACGCATCGACAACAACGCACACAACAGCAAAGAGCTCTTCAGCATCGTGAAAGAACTCGCCTCCCCCAGCTCCAGCACGAATGACATCCCGCCGTTGCAAGAACTCTGCGACTCCCTGGCCACCTTCTTCCACCGCAAGATCGCAGACATCCACAACAGCTTCGACACCCAGACACCGACGACAGACGCCGACACCCCCGACTCAACACCCACCAAACACACCGCCCTCCTGCTCTCCTGGAACCACGTCAACGACGAAGACACCATCAAAACCATGAACACTATCCACTCCGGCTCCCCTTCCGACCCCTGCCCCCACCACATCTTCAACAAAGCAAGCTCCATCATTGCACCCCAACTCCGAAAGATCATCAACAGCTCCTTCGAGACAGCCACCTTTCCGGAGAGCTGGAAACACGCCGAGATCAACGCCCTTCTCAAGAAACCTAAGGCGGACCCAAGGGACCTCAAGAACTTTCGACCCATCTCCCTGCTCCCGTTCCCGGCAAAAGTCATTGAGAAGACCGCCAACAGACAACTAACCCACTTCCTGGAGGAGAACAACATCCTGGACTCCTCCCAATCCGGCTTCCACAGCAATCACAGCACCGAAACCGCCCTCATCGCCGCCACCGACGACATCAGGACCCTGCTGGACAATGGCGAAACCGCGGCCCTCATCCTCCTGGACCTCTCTGCCGCCTTCGACACCGTCTGCCACCACACCCTACGCACACGCCTCCACGACGCAGGGATCTGCGACAAAACCCTGAACTGGATCACCTCCTTCCTCACCGGCAGAACCCAGAGAGTCCGTCTCCCCCCATTCAGATCTGAAGCCACCACGATCACCTGCGGCGTACCCCAAGGATCATCCCTCAGCCCGACCCTTTT
Source organism: Calotriton arnoldi (assembly GCA_963921515.1). Lineage (NCBI taxonomy): Eukaryota > Metazoa > Chordata > Amphibia > Caudata > Salamandridae > Calotriton > Calotriton arnoldi. The sequence goes on along the minus strand of CAWUFW010012057.1, from coordinate 230,885 downwards.
CAACATCTACATGGCACCGCTCGCCAACATCATCCGAGCGCACCACCTCAACATCATCTTGTACGCCGACGACACCCAGCTGATCCTCTCCCTCACCAAGGACCCGGCCACCGCCAAAGCCAACCTCCACGAGGGAATGAAGGCCATCGCAGAATGGATGAAGACCAGCCGTCTGAAACTGAACTCTGACAAGACGGAGGTCCTCATCCTCGGCTCCACCCCCTCCGCATGGGACGACTCCTGGTGGCCGGCCACGTTGGGAGCTGCCCCGACACCCACCAACCACACACGCAACCTGGGCTTCATCCTGGACTCAACGCTCTCCATGACCCAGCAAGTCAATGCTGTCTCCTCCTCCTTCTTCAACACCCTCCGCATGCTCCGCAAGATCTACAGATGGATCCCCACTGGAACCAGAAGGACGGTCACCCAAGCCCTCGTCAGCAGCAGGCTGGACTACGGCAACGCCCTCTACGCGGGAACCACGGCCAAACTCCAGAAAAGACTCCAACGCATACAAAACGCCTCTGCACGCCTCATCCTCGGAATCCCTCGCCACAGCCACATCACCGCCCACCTGAGAGACCTGCACTGGCTCCTGGTCAACAAGAGGATCACCTTCAAGCTCCTCACCCATGCCCACAAAGCACTCCACAACGCCGGACCAGCATACCTCAACAAACGATTCACCTTCCACACCCCGAACCCCCAGCTTTGCTCCGCTGACCTCGCCACCATCCCACGCATCCGCCGAACAACCACCGGCGGCAGATCATTCTCCCACCTTGCCGCCAAGACATGGAACACCCTCCCCATCCACCTGCGACAGACCCAGGACCTGCTGACCTTCAGGAGACTTCTCAAGACCTGGCTGTTCGATCAGTAGCTGCTTCATCCCCCCCCCCCCCAGCGCCTTGAGACCCTCACGGGTGAGTAGCGCGCTCTATAAATGTTTTGATTGATTGATTGATCATATTGGATGTACTTTAAAGATATTTTCCCCTTCATGTTTCCGAGCCTGAGTTCTCTGTGCTTGGAGCATGCGCAGTAGTAACAGTGTCTCTAAGCCGGTGCAGCTGTCGCATGTCTGTGCTCTGAACATGCGCAGTAGTCGACTCTCTGTGCCTCACGCAGCCACACGCATGCGCAGAGGCTTCGCATAGGCAGCTGTACAGGTATATTCCTTTGCATGCTGCTGGGACGCTTGAGTCTGTCAGGGGACCTGTGACCGGTTGTGGCTATTTGCAGTCAGCTCGTCCTACAAACATTCTACAAACCTTAAACTTTAGACGTGCTTTGTGGCTGGTCTGTTCTTCCCGACTTCATTAGTAGGTCATGTCTCCGAGCGCTGTGTCAAATTAGGGACATCATGTCTAAATATGAGCCTGCTTCTGACGTGTTACACTGCATTTTTATATTAATGTATAAAATGATGTAATCTAACTCGTTCAGGCAGCTGTTTGCTCATCCTGCAGAGAAACAACACTTTGGTGTGATTATTGCGCTGATGTGATTATTGCTCCCACTGTGGTTGCAGAGCTTGTGGCAGACTGAGTAGCCTGGAACACATCTGGCATGAGCAGTAAGTTTGTCTGGTTTTTCTCTGACATATTGTCATGGCATTATGAAGGACTGGTTTCAAGATGTTATCGAATCGTGAACTTGCATCCCTTGGTAGCTTTTTTATTAAAGAGTACCATTGATTTATTTATTCTGTGTACTGTATAGGCAGGAGCGCGGGGTAGTTATTATGACAGTGACATGTGCTGCATTCGTTTGTTTGTAGAGCATTTCTTCTAAAACTCTGGCTATATCCCATGTGCACCCAAAATTCACTCACTGCAGCCGAGGTGATGCAGGCGTGAGTGCTTTGGTCGATAGTGCAGCACTGCACTGCTCACTGCAGCCGAGGTGACGGAGGCGTGAGGGCTTTGGTCGATAGTGCAGCACTGCACTGCTCACTGCAGCCGAGGTGACGCAAGCGTGAGTGCTTTGGTCGATAGTGCAGCACTGCACTTCTCACTGCAGCCGAGGTGACGCAGGCGTGAGTGCTTTGGTCGATCTTACAGCACTGCACTGCTCACTGCAGCCGAGGTGACGCAGGCGTGAGTGCTTTGGTCGATAGTGCAGCACTGCACTGCTCACTGCAGCCGAGGTGACGCAGGCATGAGTGCTTTGGTCAATCTTGCAGCACTGCACTGCTCACTGCAGCCGAGGTGACGCAGGCGTGAGTGCTGTGGTCGATAGTGCAGCACTGCACTGCTCACTGCAGCCGAGGTGACGCAGGCGTGAGTGCTTTGGTCGATAGTGCAGCACTTCACTGGTTCGAATCCTAATACAGTCATTGTTACATTTTTCGCTGTTAATGCATGTTTTCATTTAACCACATGGATCAGCAGACACACATCATAACATTTTATATGTCACCTATGCCATCCATTCTTAATATAGTGATTTCCTAAGTGTATTGCTGCACCTTGTCTAGACATAATAGAACACGCACTGGATTTAAATTTGTTTTAAAAATGGAATACTTTTGTTGGCTGCATGTTTTTGGTTCATCCAGTGTCTTTTATTTAATGTCCTTGTGTCAGCAAACATTTTTTAGGTTTCCCCTGTTTGGTTTTTCCTTCACCCTTTACCTAATCTCCCCATAGCTGCACCCATTTTAAGCGTACTTGTCTGGGGGAATGTTTTTTCTTTGTCCTCTGCCCTTTACCTAATTGCTCCGGTTTATAGTACCACCAGTAACAGCACAATATATTGCCTTACTCAATAAACAAGTCATAATGCTTCCACTGAGTTTCAGTGACTTATATTGCACACCTGCTCACCAAGCTGCAACTGACATCATAAAACAGCTTATTATTAATCACATAGGTGAAACCTAATGCATTTACCAGTGCTTGTTATATGTATGCCAATGATACTCAGGAGCCTATTTACAAGAACTTAACGCCGCTGTAGTGTCAATCTTTTTACATTACAGCATCTTTTTTTTATCGCCTTATTTACAAAGTGCCGCTAACTGCAGTTAGTGGCACTTTTTCAGTGTAAACGTTAATTTTCAAGATCGCCACTTCTGTTCGCGGGACTTAACGAAAATAAGATGCAAGGTGGGCGTCCCCGTGCAAAAACTGCTGCTAACCCTACTTCGCGATATTTACAATGAAATTTCTGTCCGGCAATAACCCCTCAAAACTGGCTAAGTCCAATTAGAGGCAGTTTTTTAAGACCAGAAAATAGCTGGTCTTAAAATTGGTGCAAACACTTGGGGCCTCATTTCAGAGGTTTTGGTGCTGGACAGCGCTGCAAGGAATGTTGCTGCGCTGCCCTGGGACAAAACAAAAGGGCAGAAATGCGCACCATCAATAAGAGAGGGCGCATTCCTGGGCCTCATTCATGAAAAGTGTTGCATCTTTGCGACAAAACAGCATTGCAACACTTTTCACTGCGCCCTTCTTGTGACACCATGGATGTGCCGTATTCACTGTACGCGCTTCGTGGCGCAATTAATGGCAGATACGTCTGGAATCCTGATGTATCTGTCAGCGCTAAAGTCACGCATTTCTGCAGTTGTGTCACAAGTATGACGCAACTCCAGCAATGCATGGGGCGAGCCTATCCCTATGGCACTGCATCACCCTTACGCCTGCCATGAGGCAAGCATAAAGTTCTGACGCAGTGGCGTCCTACAATTGTTGCAGTGAAATCTGATGGCTTTGTTGTGTGGGAACGCCCACCCTGCATACACCATACCTGACGCCGGAATAATGTGTCGCAGGGCTTCACAAGGTCACGCATTTGCCTAGATGCATCACTTTCTAAATACGGCGGAACGTGGTGCAAAATTAACGCTGCAAGTACGTCAAGAAAATGATGCACCAGTGGCTTTAAACTGTTGGAAGGGGCTCTAGCGGCTCATGAATGAGCCCCTTTGTATTTTTCCCTTACATTGACGCACAATGGCTGCCATACGCCAATGCATGCACCCTTGCGCCATGGTGTTGCGGAGTTGATTGATGTTGTGCAGGAAGGGACACCTACCTGCCCAAAATCTATCAATCCAGGTAACTCATTTTCCTCCTTGTGTAGTGCGTTGATGGCGAATTTGAAGGTTGTGTGAATTTCAGGGGTATTGTTGTGGCTCCATCTCTTCTCGAGACATCTGCAGGTGCGCATGGACTAGTGGAGGGCAGGAGAAAACCAGTTGCCCTTCTTGGAGTGCTGTTTGCCTGGTCTTTTCTTGAGGGGTGGCAGGGTGTCGGCGCAGTTGGAGGTCCATCTTTGGAGGTTGCGCTCTGTGGTGTTGGCGTCTGTAAGCGTTGGCGGAGTGGTGGTGATGAGGGAGTTGATGAGAAGGTCTTCGTGGCCATGATGCAGCTGCGAGGGCGGGCGATGGTGGTGGTGTTGTATGGTGGGCATGGTGAAGGCGTGATGTTTACAATGATGGTCGGTCCAGGAGAGTTCTGTGGTATGGCTGTAGTTGAAGTTCCCCCTGGTGGAGAAGATGGGCTCGAGCGTGTCTCTGGCTAAGTGGGTTGGTTTGGTGACTAGCTGCTTAAGTCCAATGTTAGCGAGGTTCCCCAGGAGGGGGGTGGTGTTCTGGTCACTGGGGTTGTCCAGGTGGAACTTGAGGTCTCTGAGTAGGATGTAGTCGGTGGATGGGAGAGCCTGGGGTGTGATGAGGTCTACAATGGCATTGGTGAATGGGGGTTCATGGCCCGGGAGGTCTGTAGATGAGGGTGACGCAGAGGGTGGTGTTGGGGTTGGTCCGGATCTGCAAGTGGAGATGTTCCATGTTCGCTGTTGGGTCATTAGAGTGTGTGGTCAGTCGGAGTGTACTTTTGTAGACAACAGCAAGTTGGGGTGGTCCTTGCAGATGATTTTGTAGCCATCGGGGATGGCGATGGCAATGTCCGGTCTGGAGCAGAGGTTGGTCCAGGTTTCCGTGAAGAAGGCGATGTCATAAGAGGTGGCGTCGAGGAGGTCCCAGATTTCTGTGGCGTATTTGTGGAGGGACCGCACGCTGAAGAGGATGCAGTTGAGCCGGTCAGGTGCGCTGTTGGTCGGCTGGGGGGCAAGAGGCTCTGGTGTGCTGATGTGGCAGGAGGTGCGTTTGCAGTTTCGGCAGGCCCAGGGTGCAAAGGTATTCTTCAGTGTTACTGGACAACTTATTGGATTAAAGAAGAACAATACAACTACAACTATTGTTGACAATTATTTGCATGACACATGTGCTCTTGATTCTGATGTATACTATGTTGCAATAAGAATTAGAACTTTAGTGGGTGCACAGGCTTATGATGATCATATGCTGACCTCAGGGTCTATCTTTTGGAGGGATTAGGGGTTCTCCCTCTCCTGTCTGCACCGCCTCACTTACGTTAGACTTACTCCTATGCATACTTGATTGGCGCCATTCCTACCACACCTAAGAAACCCACCCCTCTGTGTTTGCCCAACCAGTCTTGTGCGGTGCCCTCGGTGATGTAGGTCAGCCGCAGTGCAGGGATTGCTCAGGGCACGGTGTGCGTCACCCACAGGTGCTAGGCCTGGGCCCGACTCGCCCCCGGTCCTCCTCCGCTACACGTCCCACCTTCTCCTCGCCAAAACATTGACACCGGTGCTCAATGTGCTGCACTCTCTCCAAATCTGTGACTCAGCGAGCAGGAGCCTCAGCCAGGTGGTTTTTTACAAGCCTGGGTACAGCAGTCACCGCCGAGTCCGCTGGGGAACCTCCCGATGCAGGTGATGCAACAGGGCCCCCTTAGGCGTTAAGTTGCAGGGCTCCCACCACACAAGTTTGGTGCAGCTCAGGGGCCTCACCCTCCACAGCATCCGGCCAGCGCAAAATCCTCCAGCCTGTGATGCAGAGAGGTGCGGCCCACCATTGGTAATCTCCTCCATGCACCCCGGTGTAGTGGTGGCACCTGATATGCGATGCAGACCTTCCTACGTTGGTGTGCAACCCTACCGTTCACAGCTCCAAGGGGTGCCAGGTGGTCTTCTTACACAGGTCAGCAATGTGTCTCCATGCGACCTGCCAGACTTCACCACCAGGTAAGGGCGATCGCCCACGCTTCAATGTCTACCGCCACGGCCCTGCAACTCCCCAGCACCTCTGCCTCCCACTCCGTGTCACAAACACAGGCCCAGTGAGGCCTCCGGGCCCCGGGGACTGTCCGCGCTTTCAAGGTTTTGACTGTCATGGTATTGCAAGGAGGGCGATAAAAAAAGTGATGCATCGCTATGTTTTCCCAGCGATGCGCCTCGTTTCATAACAGTAGCCTTGAATCTGCATTTCCTCTTCCCCTGGGACTCTGGCTGGTCATCTTGGCTGTTGGGGAGTTTGGGGGGGTTGTTGATCTGTGCTGCACTTGGCCCTGGCTGCTCCATTCTGCATTCCCTTGGTTTTATTTCCAAATTTTCATTGGAGGTGGACTTATAGGCTACTTTTGCCCCTATAGGCAAAAAAAAGTCACGTTTGCCGCTAATGGGCATTTCGTCACTTTGCTCTCGCTAACGTAAAAATCTTATCGCCTTGATGCTAGTGTTAGCTTCAATTTTCACCACGCGTAGCCTTTACTATCGCCATGTCGCGGCGTACTGTAAATACATCGCTAACAGGGCGATAGTTTTTGGTGATAGGCCGCGTTAAGAAAATGGACGGTAACTAACGATAGCGTTGGTTAGTGGCAGTTCTTGTAAATATACCCCTTAGTTTCTTTTCAGTTTTGAGAACCCACATAACAGAAAGAATGAGAATTTTTAAAACTGGCTCCACTTTACTAAATGGTGGATGGTCCAGAATTTTTTTTATTGAATACATAAAAAACAGAGGACCTATCGACAAATAATGCACCATGTAAACATTTTCTAAATTGGCCTACAGAAATCCTTCCAACACAGTCCATAATTTATGCATTATCATAAATTCACATCTTTCATTGAAAGATCAAGTCACCAATATGGCAAAAAATCTGGTGTCAACGAAAACACCTAAATCATTACTACCAGCTTCTGAAAAACAATCTCAGCATTCCAGTTGTAAATGTGCTGATACAATTGTGACTTATCTTGAATGCTATCACCTTGGCATTGCTAGCCTATAGGATCGAACAATTGTAGGTTGTGCAAAATACTGCTGTGCGCCTCTTGAAAATACCAACATGTGAATGTATCACCACAAAATTGCACAAATTACGCAGGTGACCAGTTTGAAAAGAATTTTCTTCAAGCCCTTGGTTCTTGAACACAGAGCCCTTAGTCTCGCCACCCAAAATTTGTAACAGAAAAAGTTGTGTGGTACAATCCCAACCGATCCCTCTCATCTGAGTCGCAGTTTTAGTACCACCTACTAGACTGGACCTCGACACTGACAGAGCTTTCTCAACAGCACCAGCAAGTCCTCCTCGTACAAGGCCAGACCAGCAACAGCACGTGGTGAGCACTTGCACATCATCCACAGCACGTGGTGTGCATGCCACAGACAAGTCACAGCACGTGGTGAGCATGCGCAAACAAGTCACAGCACGTGGTGAGCATGCGCAGACAAGTCACAGCACGCGGTGAGCACTTGCACATCATCCACAGCACGTGGTGAGCATGCGCAGACAAGTCACAGCACGTGGTGAGCATGTGCAGACAAGTCACAGCACGTGGTGAGCATGCGCAGACAAGTCACAGCACGTGGTGAGCATGCGCAGATAAGTCACAGCACATGGTGAGCATGCGCAGACAAGTCACAGCACGTGGTGAGCATGCGCAGACAAGTCACAGTACGTGATGAGCATGCCCAGACAAGGCAAAGCACAAGGTGAGCATGCACAGACAAGCCACAGCACATGGTGAGCATCTGCAGACAAGCCACAGCATGTGGTGAGCATGCACAAACAAGTCACAGCACATGGTGAGCACGCACAGACAAGCCACAGCACATGGTGAGCATGTGCAGACAAGTTACAGCACATGGCGATCATGCACAGACAAGTCACAGCATGTGGTGAGCATGCCCAAAGAAGTCACAGCATATGGTGAGCATGAACAGACAAGCCACAGCACATGGTGAGCATGTGCAGACAAGTCACAGCATGTGGTGAGCATGCGCAGACAAGCCACAACAAGTAGTGAGCATGCACAGACAAGTCACTGCACGTAGTGAGCATGCGCAGACCAGCAACAGCATGTGTAGAGCAAACAGACACCAGCAACAGCATGTGGTGGGCATGCGCAAGCAAGGCACAGCACATAGTGAGCATGTGCAGACAAGTCACAGCACATGGTGAGCATGCACAGACAAGTCACAGCATGTGCTGAGCATGAGCAGACCAGCAACAGCATATGTAGAGCAAACAGACACCAGCAACAGCATGTGGTGGGCATGCGCAAGCAAGGCACAGCACATAGTGAGCATGTGCAGACAAGTCACAGCACATGGTGAGCATGCGCAGACAAACCACATCACGTAGTGAGCATGCGCAGACAAGTCACTGAACGTAGTGAGCATGTGCAGACCAGCAACAGCATGTGTTCAGCAAACAGACACCAGCAATAGCACGTGGTGGGCATGCGCAAACAAACCACAGCACATAGTGAGCATGCGCAGACAAGTCACAGCATGTGTTGAGCAAACAGATACCAGCAATAGCATGTGGTGGGCATGTGCAAACAAGCCACAGCACATAGTGAGCATGCACAGACAAGTCACAGCATGCGGTGAGCATGTGCAGACCCGCAACAGCATGTGTTGAGCAGACACACACCAGCAACAGCACATGGTGAGCATGTGCAAACAAGTCACAGCACATGGTGAGCATGCACAAACAAGCCACAGCATGTGGTGAGCACATGCACACAAGCCCCAGCATGTGGTGAGCATGCACAGACAAGTCATAGCACATGGCGAGCATGCACAGACAAGTCACAGTATGTGGTGAGCATCTGCAGACAAGTTACAGCACGTGGTGAGCATGCACAGACAAGTCACAGCACGTGGTGAGCATGCCCAAAAAAGTCACAGCACATGGTGAGCATGAACAGACAAGCCACAGCACATGGTGAGCATGTGCAGACAAGTCACAGCACGTGGTGAGCATGCGCAGACAAGCCGCAGCACATAGTGAGCATGCGCAGACAAGTCACAGCATGTGGTGAGCATGTGCATACAAGTCACAGCATGTGGTGAGCATGCACAGACCAGCAACAGCATGTGCTGAGCAAACAGATACCAGCAATAGCATGTGGTGGGCATGCGCAAACAAGCTACAGCACGTAGTGAGCATGCGCAGACAAGTCACAGCATGCTGTGAGCATGCGCACACCCGCAACATCATGTATTGAGCAGACAGACACCAGCAACAGCACATGGTGAGCATGTGCAAACAAATCACAGCACATGGTGAGCATGCACAAACAAGCCACAGCACGTGGTGAGCACATGCACACAAGCCACAGCATGTGGTGAGCATGCACAGACAAGTCACAGTACGTGGTGAGCATCTGCAGACAACGTACAGCACGTGGTGAGCATGCGCAGACAAGCCACAGCAAGTAGTGAGCATGCGCAGATAAGTCACTGCACTTAGTGAGCATGCGCAGACCAGCAACAGCATGTGTAGAGCAAACAGACACCAGCAACAGCATGTGGTGGGCATGCGCAAGCAAGGCACAGGACATAGTGAGCATGTGCAGACAAGTCACAGCACATGGAGAGCATGCACAGACAAGTCACAGCATGTGCTGAGCATGAGCAGACCAGCAACAGCATATGTAGAGCAAACAGACACCAGCAACAGCATGTGGTGGGCATGCGCAAGCAAGGCACAGCACATAGTGAGCATGTGCAGACAAGTCACAGCACATGGTGAGCATGCGCAGACAAACCACATCACGTAGTGAGCATGCGCAGACAAGTCACTGAACGTAGTGAGCATGTGCAGACCAGCAACAGCATGTGTTCAGCAAACAGACACCAGCAATAGCACGTGGTGGGCATGCGCAAACAAACCACAGCACATAGTGAGCATGCGCAGACAAGTCACAGCATGTGTTGAGCAAACAGATACCAGCAATAGCATGTGGTGGGCATGCGCAAACAAGCCACAGCACATAGTGAGCATGCACAGACAAGTCACAGCATGCGGTGAGCATGCGCAGACCCGCAACAGCATGTGTTGAGCAGACACACACCAGCAACAGCACATGGTGAGCATGTGCAAACAAGTCACAGCACATGGTGAGCATGCACAAACAAGCCACAGCATGTGGTGAGCACATGCACACAAGCCCCAGCATGTGGTGAGCATGCACAGACAAGTCACAGCACATGGCGAGCATGCACAGACAAGTCACAGTATGTGGTGAGCATCTGCAGACAAGTTACAGCGCGTGGTGAGCATGCACAGACAAATCACAGCACGTGGTGAGCATGCCCAAAAAAGTCACAGCACATGGTGAGCATGAACAGACAAGCCACAGCACATGGTGAGCATGTGCAGACAAGTCACAGCATGTGGTGAGCATGCGCAGACAAGCCACAGCACATAGTGAGCATGCGCCGACAAGTCACAGCATGTGGTGAGCATGTGCATACAAGTCACAGCATGTGGTGAGCATGCACAGACCAGCAACAGCATGTGCTGAGCAAACAGATACCAGCAATAGCATGTGGTGGGCATGCGCAAACAAGCTACAGCACGTAGTGAGCATGCGTAGACAAGTCACAGCATGCGGTGAGCATGCGCACACCCGCAACATCATGTATTGAGCAGACAGACACCAGCAATAGGACATGGTGAGCATGTGCAAACAAATCACAGCACATGGTGAGCATGCACAAACAAGCCACAGCACGTGGTGAGCACATGCACACAAGCCACAGCATGTGGTGAGCATGCACAGACAAGTCACAGTACATGGTGAGCATCTGCAGACAACGTACAGCACGTGGTGAGCATGCACAGACAAGTCACAGCACGTGGTGAGCATGCCCAAAAAAGTCACAGTACATGGTGAGCATGAACAGACAAGCCACAGCACATGGTGAGCATGTGCAGACCAGCAACAGCATGTGTTCAGCAAACAGACACCAGCAATAGCACGTGGTGGACATGCGCAAACAAACCACAGCACATAGTGAGCATGCACAGACAAGTCACAGCATGTGCTGAGCAAACAGATATCAGCAATAGCATGTGGTGAGAATGCGCAAACAAGCCACAGCACATAGTGGGCATGCGAAGACAGGTCACTGCATGTGGTGAGCATGTGCATACAAGTCACAGCACGTGGTGAGCATGCACAAACCAGCAACAGCATGTGCTGAGCAAACAGATACCAGCAATAGCATGTGGTGAGCATGCGCAGACATGTCACAGCACGTGGTGAGCATGCGCAGACAAGCCACAGCTCGTAGTGAGCATGCGCAGACAAGTTACAGCACGTAGTGAGCATGCGCAGACCAGCAATAGCATGTGTTCAGCAAACAGACACCAGCAATAAAACGTGGTGGGCGTGCGCAAACAAGCCACAGATCATAGTGGGCATGCGGAGACCCGCAACAGCATGTGTTGAGCAGACAGACACCAGCAACAGCACATGGTGAGCATGTGCAAACAAGTCACAGCACATGGTGAGCATGCACAAACAAGCCACAGCACGTGGTGAACATGCCCAGACAAGTCACAGCACATAGTGAGCATGCACGGTCAAGCCACAGCACGTGGTGAGCATGCGCAGACAAGTCACAGCACGTGGTGAGCATGCACGGACCAGCAGCAACACGTGCTGAGCAAACAGATACCAGCAATAGCATGTAATGAGCATGCACAGACAAGTCACAGCACGTGGTGAGCATGCGCCGAGAAGCAACAGCACGTGGTGAGCATGCACATACAAATCCAGCACATGGTGAGCATGCACAGAAAAGTCACAGCATGTGGTGAGCATGCACAGACAAGTCACAGCACATGGTGAGCATGTGCAGAAAAGTCACAGCATGTGGTGAGCATGCACAGACAAGTCACAGCACAGGGTGAGCATGCACAGATAAGTCACGGCATGTGGTGAGAATGGGCATACAAGTCACAGCACGTGGTGAGCATTCACAGCCTAGCAACAGCATGTGTTGAGAAAACAGACACCAGCAATAGCACATGGTGAGCGTGTGCAAACAAGCCACAGCACGTGGTGAGCATGCACAGACAAATCCAGCACGTGGTGAGCATGTGCAGACAAATCACAGCCCATGGTGAGCACACACAGACGTCACAGCATGTGGTGAGCATGCGCATACAAATCACAGCACGTGGTGAGCATGCACAGACCAGCAACAGCATGTGCTGAGCAAACAGATACCAGCAATAGCATGTGGTGAGCATGCACAAACAAGCCACAGCACGTAGTGAGCATGCACAGACAAGTCACAGCATGTGGTGAGCATGCGCAGACAAGCCACAGCACGTAGTGAGCATGCACAGACAAGTCAAAGCACGTAGTGAGCATGCGCAGACCAGCAAGAGCATGTGTTGAGCAGACACCAGCAATAGCATGTGGTGAGCATGCGCAGATAAGTCACAGTAAGTGGTGAGCATGCACAGATAAGTCACAGTACATGGTGAGAATGCACAGGCAAGTTACAGCATGTGGTGAGCATGCACAGATAAGTCACAGCATGTGGTGAGCATGCACAGGCAAGCCTCAGCACGTGGTGAGCACATGCACACAAGCCACAGCATGTGGTGAGCATGAGCAGACCAACAACAGCATGTGTTGAGGAAAAAGACACCAGTAATAGCACGTGGTGAGCATGCACAGACAAGTCACAGCATGTGGTGAGCATGGGCATACAAGTCACAGCACGTGGTGAGCATTCACAGCCTAGCAACAGAATGTGTTGAGCAGACACGAGCAATAGCACATGGTGAGCATGTGCAAACAAGCCACAGCACGTGGTGAGCATGCACAGACAAATCCAGCACGTGGTGAGCATGTGCAGACAAATCACAGCACATGGTGAGCACACACAGACAAGTCACAGCACGTAGTGAGCATGCGCAGACCAGCAATAGCATGTGTTCAGCAAACAGACACCAGCAATAGCACGTGGTGGGCGTGCGCAAACAAGCCACAGCTCATTGTGGGTATGTGCAGACCCGCAACAGCATGTGTTGAGCAGACAGACACCAGCAACAGCACATGGTGAGCATGTGCAAACAAGTCACAGCACATGGTGAGCATGCACAAACAAGCCACAGCACGTGGTGAGCATGCACAGACAAGTCACAGTATGTGGTGAGCATCTGCAGACAAGTTACAGCACGTGGTGAGCATGCACAGACAAGTCACAGCACGTGGTGAGCATGCCCAAAAAAGTCACAGCACATGGTGAGCATGAACAGACAAGCCACAGCACATGGTGAGCATGTGCAGACAAGTCACAGCATGTGGTGAGCATGCGCAGACAAGCCACAGCACATAGTGAGCATGCGCAGACAAGTCACAGCATGTGGTGAGCATGTGCATACAAGTCACAGCATGTGGTGAGCATGCACAGACCAGCAACAGCATGTGCTGAGCAAACAGATACGAGCAATAGCATGTGGTGGGCATGCACAAACAAGCTACAGCACGTAGTGAGCATGCGCAGACAAGTCACAGCATGCGGTGAGCATGCGCACACCCGCAACATCATGTATTGAGCAGACAGACACCAGCAACAGCACATGGTGAGCATGTGCAAACAAATCACAGCACATGGTGAGCATGCACAAACAAGCCACAGCACGTGGTGAGCACATGCACACAAGCCACAGCATGTGGTGAGCATGCACAGACAAGTCACAGTACGTGGTGAGCATCTGCAGACAACGTACAGCACGTGGTGAGCATGCACAGACAAGTCACAGCACGTGGTGAGCATACCCAAAAAAGTCACAGCACATGGTGAGCATGAACAGACAAGCCACAGCACATGGTGAGCATGTGCAGACCAGCAACAGCATGTGTTCAGCAAACAGACACCAGCAATAGCACGTGGTGGACATGCGCAAACAAACCACAGCACATAGTGAGCATGCGCAGACAAGTCACAGCATGTGCTGAGCAAACCGATATCAGCAATAGCATGTGGCGAGAATGCGCAAACAAGCCACAGCACATAGTGAGCATGCGCAGACAAGTCACAGCTTGTGGTGAGCATGTGCATACAAGTCACAGCACGTGGTGAGCATGCACAAACCAGCAACAGCATGTGCTGAGCAAACAGATACCAGCAATAGCATGTGGTGAGCATGCGCAGACATGTCACAGCACGTAGTGAGCATGCGCAGACAAGTCACAGCACGTAGTGAGCATGCGCAGACCAGCAATAGCATGTGTTCAGCAAACAGACACCAGCAATAAAACGTGGTGGGCGTGCGCAAACAAGCCACAGCTCATAGTGGGCATGCGCAGACCCGCAACAGCATGTGTTGAGCAGACAGACACCAGCAACAGCACATGGTGAGCATGTGCAAACAAGTCACAGCACATGGTGAGCATGCACAAACAAGCCACCGCACGTGGTGAGCATGGGCAGACAAGTCACAGCACGTGGTGAACATGCCCAGACAAGTCACACCACATGGTGAGCATGCACGGTCAAGCCACAGCACGTGGTGAGCATGCGCAGACAAGTCACAGCACGTGGTGAGCATGCACAGACCAGCAGCAGCATGTGCTGAGCAAACAGATACCAGCAATAGCATGTAATGAGCATGCACAGACAAGTCACAGCACGTGGTGAGCATGCGCAGAGAAGCAACAGCATGTGTTGAGCAAAAGGAAACCAGCAACAGCACGTGGTGAGTGTGTGCAAACAAGCCACAGCACGTGGTGAGTGTGTGCAAACAAGCCACAGCACGTGGTGAGCATGCACAGACAAGTCACAGCACATAGTGAGCATGCGCAGACAAGTCACAGCACGTGATGAGCATGCGACGACAATTCACAGCACGAAGCTGGGAAACCGGGTTCAAGTCTCGGCAGGGATGCTCAAAATTTTGTGATTCGGGGCAAGTCACTTAATCTCCCCGTGCCTAAAAACAAAAATGAATGTGTCTGTCTGTAATGCAACTGGTGCTCATGTAAAGCGCTCTGATACCACCAGGTCGAGTTCGCGCTATATAAAAAAAACTCCAACTGCATATGTTGAGCAGACGCCAGCAATAGCACGTGGTGCGCATGCGCACAGAAGTCATAGCACGTGGTGAGCATGCGCAGACCAGAAACAGCACGTGTTGAGCATGTGCACACCAGCCACAGCACCTGGTGAGCATGCGCAGAAAAGTCACACAGCATGAGGTGAGCATGCGCAGAAAGACCAGAAACAGCAAGAGGTGAGCTTGGGCCGCATAATGTGCTCCGTGAGCATGCGCAGTGCTTCGACATCAATTGGGGTTCCCAGAGCTTGCAATGTGCAGGCGCAGGCAGCCCTGCCAAATACCACGCATCAGGCGTTAGACTAACGCATTTCAGTGTGGTGGTCTGCATCACCGCACTGAAATGCATTGTCACGCATTTAAAGTGCCACGGCTGTCTGCAGGAGCGCTGCTATTTAGCACCTCCACCGACTGCCAAAAGTCTTAGCTTGGGGGCTGGCTCAGCTCGTCGCGGCAGGCTTGAGGGGCTGGCTACAATGTTTCACCCGATACTGCGCATTCACTGACGTCACAAGTCTATCCCCTGATTTCATTTGCCCAATCACCGTAGGCGCCGTGGGCGGGCGCGGCTGTGTGGCATAGTTTCAGTTCTTTGGCAGCCAGGGCACTTTGGGCCTGCTGATTCAGCTCGCAACATGCGGCCCGGCTGGCATAATGATTCAGCCGTGACTGTCTCAGCTGCCGCCTGCAGTCCAGTGCAGCCAGTTCTGCCAATGCCACGTGAGTCGGTCGGAGAGAAGTGTCCGATCTGGACTGAGGCCGCGGCGCTGCCTGGGCTTATTCCAGGGCAATCGTTGCAGCTATCCTGCACCATCAATGGTGCTCGCAGCTGACCCAGAGTAAGTGTCTCCCTAAGGTAATATACTTTTAGGAGCACATCATTCACCCTGCCTACAGTTACAGACTGCAGCTCAGCATGCAGCCAGTCTGCACAAAGGAGAATTCATCCGCGCAAGTAAAGTCAATGCAGCAGCAGAGCAGAAAGAGAACACTCGACTTCTGCTTGTAACATTAACGCAATACTCTGTGCTATCAGTGCTAAAAGGATAAAGGGTCATGACAGTGTTGATTGGATTGGTACTTATGATTTAAAGGTCACGCATGCATGTCCGAGACAGACTATATGAGCTGCGGTAGACCCTCAATGCTTAATTATCGCACACATGAAGCCGAGCCCGCCTCTGTAACTTAAGGTCTTTTAACCGTTCCGGACTGGCAGGCAGTTTGGCCCTGGGTTGGCACCTTTATTTGTCTGGCCTTGGTCCGGTTAATATCCTGCTGTGCAGTGTTGGCCCACTACATCTTGAGCAGTTTAATAGCACTAACTCGAGACGAAGGTATTACAGAGCTGCTTTGCGACCAGGTAATGGGGACAGCCTCTCTTTACTTCCATGGGCCTGCCCAGTTTGAGTTGCAGCAAAGACAGCATAATGGCAACTGCAGTGGTGACCATGGCCGAGACTCCCAGGATCGTGTCCTTCTCTCCCACCCCCTGTGCAGTCCTTCTCTCCATGCCATGCATGGGTCTTGGGGTAGTTGGAAGAGGCGGGTAGAACTGCAGTCAGTCACAAACGTGTGCACATGCACACTCGCAGAGCTCCACCAACAGCCCCAGGTCCTCAAGCGGCGAGGGGTCTATGGTCTGCCCTAAGCACGCATTAGCATGAAAGGTGCGCACTAAAGCGGAGCCCCATAAAAGAACTTAGTCATCAAATCTGGTCAGTGACACAATCCTTCATGGGGAGCGGGTTAGTGGTGGAAACAGGGAGGGGCATACGAGAGTGGACACTGCCTCCATAAAGGACGTAGTACACTGCGCATGCGCAGAGCGGTACAACTCAGAACTAGGATGTCACCACGCATGCGCAGAGGGGCGCACCGCAAATGAAGATGGGCCTGGCTCATTGCGCAGAGGGAGTGACATGGCTGAAGAGATGGGCTCATTGCGCATACGTAGACGGTGATAGCGAATACGCGCAGGCGCAGAGCGGAGCGCCTTTCACGAGGTGTGCTCACTGCGCAGGCGCAGAGCAGAGAAACCACAGATTTGATGTGCTCACTGCGCATGCGTAGACTGGAGACATTTAGATTTAGATGGACTTCATGCGCAAGCGCAGAACGGTGACTACGGATAGTGTATGTTCACTACGCATGCGTAGTCAGTACGGATAGACTTCCTTACCGCGCATGCGCAGAGCGGCGACACTGTGTGACCCTGGGCAGCTTGGAGCCATCCACACGAGCCAGGGCCGGGCCGCGGTGCTTCGGGTCGGAGACGACGCCGGAGGTGGGTCCTCTCCTCGTCCTGAGCCCCAGTGGGAGGTGGGACTGTAAGGCCTAGCGCCCCGAGGTCTGGAGGCCGACACTGCGTCTGGGCGCTATTCTGCAGGGTCAGAGGTCAGCCTAAAGCCAGCGAGGCGGCAGTGCTCGTGTGCGAGGGGTGTAGAGTCCAAGGAATCAGGAACGAACATTCTGGAAGGAGGAGACAGGAGCGGGGTGCGAACCACGGGGTGCAAACCAAAGGGTGCAAACTAATGGGGTGCAAACCAAAGGGGTGCAAACCACATTGTGCAAATCGCACAGTGCAAACCAAAGGTGTGCATACCACAGGGTGCAAACCAAAGGGGTGCAAAGCACAGGGTTCAAATCAAAGGGTGCAAACCACAGGGTGCAAACCAAAGGGTGCAAACCAAGGGGTGCAGACCAAAGGGTGCAAACCAATGGGTGCAAACCAAAGGGTGCAGCTCACAGGGTGGAAATCACGGGGTGCAAACCAAAGGGTGCAAATCATGGGG
This sequence comes from Calotriton arnoldi, assembly GCA_963921515.1. Classification (NCBI taxonomy): domain Eukaryota; kingdom Metazoa; phylum Chordata; class Amphibia; order Caudata; family Salamandridae; genus Calotriton; species Calotriton arnoldi. Next base: position 212,890 of record CAWUFW010012057.1, on the reverse strand, counting down.
TACAAACCAAAGGGTGCAAACCATGGGGTGCAAACCAAAGGGTGCAAACCAAAGGTTGCAAACCACGGAGTGCAAACCAAAGGGTGCAAATCAATCAATCAGGGAATTGTAAGCGCACTACTCACCCGCGAGGGTCTCAAGGCGCTGGAGGGGGGGGGGGGTGTTGAGCAACTCCGTTCAGCCGAAGAGCCAGGTTTTGAGTGTCTTTCTGAAGATGCTCAGGGAGGGGGCGCGTCTGATGTCGATCAGGAGCTCTTTCCAGGTCTTGGCCGCGATGTAGGAGAAAGCTCTTCCACCCGTTCTGGCTCTGCGGCTGCGCTGGGTTTCTGCTAGGGCGAGGTTGGTGGATCGGAGGTTTCTTTTGGGTACGTGGAAGGAGATTCTCTCGTTGAGGTATTGGGGTCCGGTGTTGTCGAGGCATTTGTAGGCGTGGGTGAGTATCTTGAAAGTGACTCTCTTCTCGACGGGGAGCCAGTGTAGGTCTCGTAGGTGTTGGATGATGTGTTCGTGTCGAGAGATGCCGAGGACGAGTCTGGCTGCGGTGTTCTGTATTGTCTGGAGCTTGCGGAGTAGAGACTTGTTGATCCCAGCGTAGAGGGCGTTTCCGTAGTCCAGTCTGCTGGTTATGAGTGTGTGGATGACGGTCTTCCTTGATTCGGGGAGATCCATTTGAAATTCTTGCGGAGGGTGTTGAAACAGCTGGAGGTGACGGCGTTGACCTGTCGGTTCATGGAGAGGGAGGAGTCGAGCACGATGCCGAGGTTTCGAGCGTGGTCCGTGGGGGTCGGGGGGCTGCCGAGGGAGGTGGGCCACCAGGTGTTGTTCCAAGCTGACGGGTAGGTTCCGAGGATGAGGACTTCTGTCTTCTCCGAATTGACATTGAGGCAGCTGTTTCTCATCCAGGATGCGACGTCCTGCATTCCTTCCTGGAAGTTGAGTCTGGTGGTGGTGGGGTCTTTGGTGAGGATGAGCTGGGTGTCATCTGCGTAGGATACTGTGCTGAGGCCGTGCTGTCTGACGATGGCGGCGAGGGGGGCCATGTAGATGTTGAGGGTTAAGCTGAGCGATGATCCCTGGGTACTCCGCAGTTGATTTCCGTGGGTTTGGAGAGGAAGGGTGGCAGTCTGATTCTTTGGGTTCTGCCGGTGAGGACCGAGCGGATCCAGTCGAGGGCGGTTCCTTGAATGCCGGCGTCGCGGAGTCTGGCGTCAAGTGTGCGGTGGGAGATGGTGTCAAATGCTGCTGGGAGGTCGAGCAGGATCAGGGCCGTGGTGTGTCCTTGGTCGAGGAGGGAGCGGATGTCGTCTGTAGCAGCGAGTAAGGCAGTCTCGGTGCTGTGGTTGCTGCGGAATCCGGATTGGGAGGGGTCGAGGACAGAGTTGTCTTCGATGAACCTTGTTAGTTGTGTGTTGACCGTCTTCTCTGCGACTTTTGCCACAAAAAGGAGGAGTGAGATGGGCCGGTAGTTCTTGAGGTCCGTGGGATCTGCTGAGGGCTTCTTGAGCAGGGGTCTGACTTCTGTGTGTTTCCAATTGTCAGGGAAGGTGCCGGTCTTGAAGGTGGTGTTGATGGTGCGTCGTAGTTCTGGCGCGATGGGGGTGGCGGCTCTGTGGTAGATGTGTGGTGAGCAGGGGTCGGTAGGGGCCCCCCCCGAGTGGATGCCTTTCATGGTCGATGCGGTCTCTTCGGTCGTGTCCAGGTGGAGATGGTAGGGTGGCTGGCGTTGCCGGTGGAGGGCGTGGCTGCGGAGTCCGGTGTCTGGTCGTTGAAATTGTGGTAGAGGCTCTTGATTTTCAGAAGGAAGTAAGATCCAAGCTTGTCGCAGAGGTCCTGGGAGGGGGTTATGTCCCTGGTTTTGCTGGGAGGCTTGGTGAATTCCTGGATGACGTTGAAGAGCTCCTTGGAGTTGCTGGAGTTGACAAGGATTCTGTTTTGGATGAAAGTCAGTTTAGTGGTTCTTATGCGATGGCGGTATTCTGTCATGGCGGTCCTGTAAGTGGTGTGGTCTTCAGGCGTTTTTCTGCAATCACGGGGTGCAAACCACGGGGTGGAAACCAAAGGGTGCAAACCACAGGGTGGAAACCACGGGGTGCAAATCACGGGGTGCAAACCACAGGGAGCAAACCACACGGAGGATCCCTAAGAGCACCTATGCACACCTATGTATGCATGCATGTGTGTATGCATCTATGCAAACCTATGCGTGTATGTATTTGAGCATCTATGAATGTATGTATCAGACCCACCAGGATATTGCGGCATGGATTAGCAACTTTTGCGGCACAAATACACCACACAGCAACACCCATGGAACACCCCTTTCACGCAAAGTGCTGCTTGTAAAGGGGCCATATTTACAAGGACAGGAAAAGCCACGCAGGGTGGCTTTTCCTGTCCTTGTATATATGGAGCAGTAAAATGCGCCACCGGTATGACACAAAAAGTGGCGCACCGGTGGCGCAAGGGGCTTGTAAATCTGCCTCATTGTCCTTTGCAAAGCCTCACTGGTAATCTTTCAGTTGCTGAGTGGGCTTCACAGGTGAGAGCCTGGGATGAATACGGTGTATTTTGTATATGCCTCACAATACTTGGTTTGTGCGTCTCCTTTTGCTATGTTCCAGTCACAACAAAGTACAAAAGGACCACATTTACCCTTTATAATAGGTTTTTGACTGCATGCCCCCAAGATTAACAGCACGTGAAGGGAAGGTCTGGGAGCCTGGGGTCTGCTGGCTTCGCTTGTGGGAAGAGTTCTCAAACTCTCTGTTTCGTCCTCGGGGGGTCAGCCTTCCTTTTCCTTACTGCACACAGCCTCAAGGACCCTCGCCAAAATGCCTGGTGCCGAATTGTCCCAGCCGACATAGCTTATTGAACTCTCGAGTATAGCTCCTCTTTTAATCATGCCTAATGCTGAAATAACGCAAACAAAAGGAAATGATGGACGGAGCTCTGAAACTTTTCAGACACTCACCCCCAGTCACAGATCTGGGTTGAATCCATCATCGTTCTTTGGCTCCCTTCGCCACCCCAGGTCAGACACAGCTATATGCAAATCAGTCTTGACCCTGTGCCTCATGGGAACAGTCCACCCCGAACTGCCAAGCCATGTCTTCCCTGGACCGGAAACAAGCATCCTGGGACCGGTTTCGGGCTAACAGCCCTCATCAGCCAGGCTAGCTTGAATTCAGTGGCAAAGTGAGCAAGGGACCCACGTCTGGGCATACCCTGCCAACTTAGGGGGGACAAAGCAAACACAAGGAGATGATGGACGGAGGGCTGAAACTTTTCAGACACTCACCCCCAGTCACAGATCTGGGTTGAATCCATCATTGTTCTTTAGCTCCCTTCACCACCCCAGGTCAGACACAGCTATATGCAAATCAGTCTTGACCCTGTGCCTCATGGGAACAGTCCAGCACGAACTGCCAAGCCATGTCTTCCCTGGACCGTAAACAAGCATCCTGGGACAGGTTACGGGCTAACAACCCTCAGCAGCCAGGCTAGCTTGAATCCAATGGCAAAGTGAGCAAGGGACCCACGTCTGGGCATACCTTGCCAACTTAGGGCGAACAAAGCAAACACAAGGAGATGATGGACGGAGGGCTGAAACCTTTCAGACACTCACCCCCAGTCAACTGATCTGGGTTTAATCCATCATCATTCTTTAGCTCACTCCACCACCCCAGTTCAGACATGGCCATATGCAAATCAGTCTGACCCTGTGCCTCATGGGAACAGTCCAGCCCGAACTGCCAAGCCATGTCTTCCCTGGACCGGAAACAAGCATCCTGGGACCGGTTTCGGGCTAACAGCCCTCATCAGCCAGGCTAGCTTGAATCCAGTGGCAAAGTGAGCAAGGGACCCATGTCTGGGCATACCCTGCCAACTTAGGGCGAACAAAGCAAACACAAGGAGATGATGGATGGAGGGCTGAAACTTTTCAGACACTCACCCCCAGTCACAGATCTGGGTTGAATCCATCATCGTTCTTTAGCTCACTTCGCCACCCTAGGTCAGACACAGCTATATGCAAATCAGTCTTGACCCTGTGCCTCATTGGAACGGTCCACCCCGAACTGCCAAGCCATGTCTTCCCTGGACCGGAAACAAGCATCCTGGGACCGGTTTCGGGCTAACAGCCCTCATCAGCCAGGCTAGCTTGAATCCAGTGGCAAAGTGAGCAAGGGACCCACGCCTGGGCATACCCTGCCAACTTAGGGCGAACAAAGCAAACACAAGGAGATGATAGATGGAGGGCTGAAACTTTTGAGACACTCACCCCCAGTCACAGATCTGGGTTGAATCCATCATCATTCTTTTGGTCACTTCGCCACCACAGGTCAGACACAGCTATATGCAAATCAGTATTGACCCTGTGCCTCATGGTAACAGTCCAGCCCGAACTGCCAAGCCATGTCTTCCCAGGACCGGAAACAAACATCCTGGTACCGGTTTCGGCTAACAGCCCTCATCAGCCAGGCTTGCTTGAATCCAGCCCTCATCAGCCAGGCTAGCTTGAGTCCAGGGGCAAAGTGAGCAAGGGACCCACGTCTGGGCATACCCATGTGTTTGCTTAGTTCACAACTCATTGCCAGCAAGACACCAGAATACATATCTCCACTCTCGAGTCAAAAAGTATGTAAAGCATTCACAGTCGTGGTCAGTTCTCTTAGATCTCCATTTCATCAGTACTCTACGATGTATAAAATAGCTCTTTAAAATGTTTATTAGGAGTTGACAAAATACTTTGCTTCGTTTTGAGCAAGAACACTAATGTAGCTTAAATGGCAAACAATGACTGTGTTAGACAGTTGGAACACTTGCTCTGTTCGACGAGAACAGGAAATATGCTGTGTGTAGGACGTAGAGAGTAACAGTTACACAATGCCAAACACATATCCCTATTCGATGAGGTTACACCAATGTTGGCTACTTACTAGTTGGTGTCAGTACCTTGCCCAGATTGCACAGGGAAGTCACAGGGAAGTCCCGACCTCTTTCTTACTCATTCTCACCTACTTGCCCTCAACTCTGATAACAATACAATGAACTTTACGGGACAATTTTCCAAGACATTTCAGTAAAAAGTAGAGTATTTTAAAGGTTGATCTGGGGAAAAAAACCCTGAATATCCCTTATGTTACTAAGCTAGTTTTGTTGTTTTGAACATAAAAAACAAGCACTGACAAAGTAATAGGTGTCACCTTTCTGACCAAATCAAGGCTGGCAGTAAAAGAGGCGTAGTTACTGCCAGCATTGCTTCTCGTAAGCACCGCTTGCAGGTTTTCAAAATACATAAATAAAAGGCATTGTCATTTACAATGCCAATAGCTCAAACACTCGCAAATGCGAGTCCCATTGCATTGCAAATGCTTGTTATCAACTGATTCCCAGCCTGTGGTAGTTTGTTTTCACAGCTTAGTGCTACTCTGTTAATGTTACGCCCCTCTGGAGCGTTCTACCGTTGCTGCTCATGATGCTGGGTACTGATTTTAATGTGCTGAATATGTTTATTTCATGTCGCTGACAGACTCTCCACTAATTCATTCTCTGCCTGTTCTTGAATATCGCATCCACTTGTGCAGTTAACAACGGACCTTCAGTCTACAACTCGCTGATGAGCTTAATGTGCTGCGTCTTCTCATCTTGCCGTGAGGTACATGTTGCTTGTCGGTGCACGCTAATTAGCTCAGTGGGGTTGCCTGCTAACTTAATCCTTCGCTGACAGGTACAGCTGTATTCAGTGAAGCGTCTCCTTGTCTTGCCGTGAGGTATACGTTGCTCGTCAGCGCACACTAATTAGCGCAGCGGGGTTGCCTGGCAACTCTATCCTTCGATGACAGGCACAGCGTTATCCAGTGCTACATCTCCTCGCCATGCTGTGAGGAACATGTACTGTTCAACGCACACAAATTAGCACAGTAGAGTTGTTTGTCTATTGCTAATCTTCGCTGACAGGCGCAGTTTATCCCTGCCTTTGTTATACTGCGGCGCCAGTTAAAATCAGCTGGAAATTACTAATCTGGTTGATCAAATCCTTCAGGAGTCTCTGCGAGCATTACCTCTTAAAGTCACATGCCTACATTTATTTTCACCACCGAAAAGAGGAAATTTCAAGTAAACAGAGTAAAGAAGAACTGGAACATTTTTCTACCATATTCTATTGCCTGAATTTAGTTATAGTACATGGACTTTACAATTGCCCTACATCACAAACTGATTGTTTTGTACTTTTATTTTTTTATTTTATTTTGTTTCCCTGTTCTCTCTTTTCATTATGGCTGTAGCGAATATGAGCCAACCTCCTCCATTTTTGAATGAGGAAGGAGAACCAGATATTCCTTGGGATAGATGGGTAAAACTTTTGCACTCCTAGTTAATTGCCATAGGGAGAGAAACATTTTCTTCAATTAGAAAACAACATATATTATTGCATAATTTGGGCGTCCAGGGAAGAAAAGTTTATGAGGATTTAACTGATAATGGTGAGGTGGAGGAAGATGGAGATGATGATGATGTGTATACTACAACTTTAAGAAAACTAGGTACTTTTTTTAAGGAAAGATTGAATGTTGTACTTGAGATGCATACATTTTTCAATAGAATTCAGGGAAAGAACGAAAAAGTTACCTCTTACATAGCAACGCTCAGAGGATTGTCTGCCATGTGTGAGTTTGGACCTCTAACGGATTCTTTAATCAGAGACCAGTTGGTCTGTTGCACTAATGACCACAAGGTCCATGAAAGACTCCTAACTCATAATCCAGATTTAGAGGATGCTATTCATATGGCCAAGAGTATTGAACATACTGCTTTTTGTGTGAAAGAAATGAAAAATAATAAGCATAATGGTGGGGATGAAAAGGAGGTTAGTGTCATAAGTAATTCTGAGCAAGTGTTGGAAGTTCAAGATGGAAAACAGATTGTAAAGACCAAGCTTAAAAATGATAATGTGAGATGCTATAGGTGTGGAAATCCGAATCATCTTGCTAATCAACTCAAATGCCCAGCCTGAAGTGTAACCTGCAGGAAATGCAACAGAACAGGACACTTTGCAAAAATGTGTAAATCAAGGACTACATGAAAAGGGGTACATATTGTTCAAACTGAGGTTGACTTGGACTACAAAGAGGGTAATAAGGTCATTTTTCAAGTGTATAATCAAGAGGAAGATGACAAAGTTAAGTATCTCTCAGGTGAAATCCAGTTAGATGGAAAGTCTATCAATGCATATGCTGACTCTTGTTCACCATTCACCTTGATTGACAATGGCACTTTTAATGAAAATTTTAAAGAAGATGAGTATGTACTAGAAAGCAGACATACATCTCGGTGGATGTAACAAAGATCCTATTCCATTGAAGGGTATGGAAAAAATAAGAATTTCTTTTAAAAACAGACACACTATTGGTAAGGTATACATTACTGAGAAAGAGTTAGTTTATTAGGTTGGAAGCATCACATGGATCTAGGAATTAAATTCGATCCTAATAAAGAGGAACAGGTTCTTCTAGTGGATCAAACTTTAGTAGGGAAAGATATTTGTGAAGATTTCCCCGATGTTTTTGTAGGTGAAATTGGTATGCTAAAAAACTATTTACATAAAATCAAACTCCAATCTGATTCTGTTCCTATTATACATAAAACGCGTTCCATACCTTTACTCATGCAGGAACATTTAAAAGAAGAACTGAAAAAATTGGAGGAACAAGGTGTAATTGAACCTGTAGGAAGGTCTGAGTGGTTGGCACCTATTGTCATTGCGTCCAAGAAAGAAGGAAAAAATATTCGCATGTGTGTCGATTTGAGGACTCAATGCCAGTATATGGATTGACAGACATCCTCTCCCCAAAATAAATGAGATGCTGAGTGTGATACTTAACGCCAAATATTTTTCAGTACTTGATCTTTCCTCAGCATATAACCAAGTTGCCCTTCACCCTGATTCTCAACGTACAGCTTTTACCACTCCATTTGTGGTGGCATTCCAGAGAATTCTGCAACATGTTCTTGAGGGAGTGGATAAAAACAGTATGCTTTCAGGATGACATCTTTATATATGGTAATAGTGAAGAAGAACACAACTGTAATTTGAGGAAAGTTTTTGAAAAACTAAGGAATGCTGGTCTTACCCTAAAAATAAAATGTAAAATTGGGGTAGCGTCAGTTGATTTTTTGGGTCATACCCTTTCTAGTGAAGGAATAAAAGCAAAAATGGATTTGATTGAATTGGTCACAAAACTCCCAATTCCTACTAATAAAGATGAAATTTAGTCATTTCTAGGGTTAGCTTAATATATGTCAGAGTTTATCGAGCATTTTTCAGTTTTGGATTAACCAATGAGAGATTTATTGAAGAAAAACACGCCTTTTGAATGGCTACCTAACCATACTGTCAATTTCAATGAAATCAAGAAGGTCATTGTTTCTGCGCCCTCTATTGGAAACTTTGATAGCAAAAGGGATACCATACTTACCACTGATGCTAGTAGTAGAGGGCTTGGTTTGACCCTTTCCCAAGTAGTGGGAGGAAAAGAAAGAATAATAGCATTCGCTTCCAGGACTCTTAAGGAGGAGGACAATAATTATTCCACTACTGAAAAGAAAGCGCTGTCATTTTATGGGCCACTAATCATTTCCAATACTTTCTTTGGAGTTTACCTTTTGAACTTAGAACTGATCACAAACCCCTCATTTCTGTTTTTGCAAAAAAGGATATTGAAAAAAACACTCCTAGGATTAGCAAGTGGTTGATCTATTTACAAAGCTTTAACTTTGGAATGATGTATGTACCAGGTGAAGAGAACACACTTACTGATTGTTTGTCTTGCCTTCCCATTGATAAACAAGATGTAGATAATGGACAGGAGTTGGGAGTCTTACAAGTTGCGATTCCTGCCATTTTGAAGTCCGAGTGGGGAAAACACATGTCTGAAGATGAGACTTTAAGGTTGGATAAGGATAACCATATAAACGGATGGCCTAGTAAATGTGGAGATTTATCTAAGGAACTACAATCCATTTGGAATGTGAGTGATGAATTGTCTATAGATGGGGATAATGTTCTTAATTCAAATACAATTATTCCACCTGATAAGTTGAGGAATCACATTTGTGAGTTGGCACATGAGGGCCACCTAGGCAGGAATCTCACTAAGAGCAAACTAAGATCAGGATACTGGTTCCCGTACATGGATACGATGCTAGAAGTGTTGGTAAAAAGTTGTCACGAATGTAGTCAAAGTGATAAGTTTAAATGAACTAGAAGAGTCCCATTAGAACCCGTGGAAGTTTCTATCAAATCTTGGGATAAATCGGGTCTGGACATAATTGGTCCATGACAAGTGTCAGGATTACAAGAAAGATTCATACTGGTCCCGATTGACTATTTCTCCAAATGGATTACGGTTAAGTTTGTAAGACATACTGATACCAAAACTCTTATATGTTTTCTGTCAGAAGTATTCACTAGTGAAGGTATTCCTCATGCCCTTATTACAGACAATGGGGTACAACTTGTTTCAGAAGAAATGAAAGAATTCCTAAATAGTTTGTCCATCAAACATGTGACTACCATTGTATTGTCCTTGTGCTAATGGGTTGGTAGAACGCAGTAACAGGATGATTAAAGAAGCTTTACAGTTAGCCATGGTTTCAGCTAAACCCATTGTTCAGTCGGTTAAAGATAGGACCATAGCATATCACATCACCCCGAACAGTGTGGCAGGTTATTCTCCATTTTGTTTGTTGAGCGGTCAAAAACCTATTTCTAAACTTACTCTGAATTGGCTCTTTGACAACAAATCATTCCACATTGAAAAGCATGAGATAAAGAGGAAATTATCAAACATCAAAAGAAATACAAAAAAAACTATGATGTTAGATGGGGTGTTAAAGAACAAAAATGGAGGGTAGGACAATGGGTCAGAGTAAGGAAACCAAATACTAGTTATAACAGGTATAACAAATACTATGGTCCTGAGAAGATAAAAGAAGTTAAGAAAAATGTGTGGTAATGGATAATGGACAGTTATGGAGTATGGACAGACTCACTCGTTCCACAGTATGGGCAAAGAAAAAATGTTGAGAGTTCTAAAGAGAACAAAAACCAAGCTGAGTCGAATGATTTCATGCAAAGTAAAAGGCACCAGGATTATGTAATGAAATGATTTATTTTCTTTGTTAATTCTTTACAGGCCTTCAAGTCATTTTTACATTTCCATTTTAAGCTACATTTTTGTTTTCTTTTTCTTTTAGTCTTTTCTCCCTTTCTTTTGGCTTTCCTCTCTCTCTCTCTCTCTCTCTCTCTCTCTCTCTCTCTCTCTCTCTCTCTCATTTCCTTATAGGGTAGGGAGATGTTTTATAATCTCACTTTGTCTATATTACTTTAGCCAATGTATCCTTCCACATTGATTAGGTGTTATTAAATTATAGTTGGTATGTTCCCAGTTGACCCCTTCCATTTTAGAATAGTTTGATGGTCCAATGAACTCCTGGATCTCTTGGGATTGCAAGTTGGAATGGTCAGGGCTTCAGTCGGCTGGGACACTTGTGTGACCAAGGGAGCTCCGGCTGGACTGGGAACATCTTTCTACATAATAAATATCTTACCTTTATTGGACGTTTCCGGAATCTTCATTTGTTCATCTTTTCAGTTATGTTGTAATATGGTGTGTGCTGAAATTGTGAATGTCGGGCTGATTTAAAGTGTTTTGTCCTGGTAAAAACAGAACCAAACCACCCAATTCATAAATCTGTGTGCGTACTGAGAATATATCTTTATTTTGTAGATGTCGGTGATATTCACTGATGTTGCCATCTATTTATCAGAGAAGGAGTGGGAGCAGCTGGAAGGATGGAAGCGGGAGCAGTACGAGGCTGTGATGAAGGAGATACACCGAGCCTTGGTCTCCCTGGGTAAGAGGAGGCGTCCTTTCTGAATCACCTGCTTAGAGTGGAGGCTGCATTGTCACCTCCTGCTGCATCTCAGCCTAAAATAACATTAGGGACTGGAAGTTGTTATTCGAGTGCATCTTGAAATGTAGAGGTCAAATGTCTTAACTCCAAAATAAAACCCAAAACAAATTAAAGCCTGGCCAACCTTTTGATCCAAACTAGAGAGGGGACATGAAGACTGCCAAGTCTGGGTCAGGAAAGCCAACTTGGTGGCAGTGGAGGACGAGCGTCAGGAGATCAGTGCTGCATGTATGTCACAGTGGTCGGTGGTGGAGGAACAGTACGGGTGTGACTGGCAGGGAAGGATGTGCGTAGTATTGGAGGGCCCCGTATGCACAGGGAAGCAGGTAGTCTAGTTTCAGGCTTGTGTGGAAGTGCACAGAGCAGAAAGGATGGCCCCGGATGCCCGTTTCATCCCTCTGCTCTGGGCTGTTGCTGGCATCCAGATGAGGGGGGTCTCTCCCAAAGGAGTGGTGGGTTGCTCTTTATCCTGGTAGATGTGGTGAGGTGTGGGTGATATCAGCCTCATGCCAGCACTCGCTGCGAGGTATTATGTATATGGAGCCATTTAGACGCCGGAGGTGAAATTAGGCACTAAAAACCTGTGAAAATAGCATTAGTGCCTGGAAGACATGCCTTTTTCCCATAGGATTATGATCCCAGTATGCGTAATGGGAAATATCAGCAGTTCTGCCCGTGGTATTATCCTCCCCACAGTTTTGCACGGAAAGTCACCTCCTGTTAAAAGGTGGAGCTGACTGCCTGTTCAAAGACTGGAGCACATGCAATGTACGCTCAGCTCCCGCTGGGAATATGTCTTAAAACTGGTGCAAATCAAGTTTCATCTATTTCAGGATTTATACCTTCAGATAAGTTCATTCGCATACTTTGTCAACCCATTAAAATTCTCCAGTACATGGGGTCTCAAAAACCAATAAAAAGTTTACGGCTCTTCAAATAAAGCCGGATGTGATCAGCACAAAAATAGAAACCTATAGCATCATTGTTATTAAAGAGAGATATCCAGATTTAGAAGGTGAGGAACATAATAGTAACTTAAGCAGCCCATTATCTTCTGGTCCCACCCCTCAGTCGTAGCTCCTGGACAAGGTATGGCACAATGGAATCTAACATTGTTGTGTCCATTTGGAACCGTAGGCCACGGAATCCAGAATCCGCACGTCCTGTTTAGAATCAGAAACAACGAAGAGCTCTGCTTCCGCGATCATCCCTACTCGAAGATGAGAGAGAGCCTGGCCAATCCCTGTGCAGGTATGGCTGAGACCTTTCACTGCGTATTGTAGGTATGTTTTTATAGCCTAACATACAAACATTACACAATTTATTGTGGTGACTGAGCATGTCTTCTATGTTGCTAAGCAAGGCTTAGCATCTCTGGTTGTTGCTATGAGAAAGGTGGTTAAAACTGAAGTAGATAATCTCAAGTACACAACAAAGTGGGAGTGCGAGGTTCCTTCTGTAACAGGCCGCAGGAGAGCAACAGATATATCACCCGCAAGCTGGGTTTGATGGTAACGCAGAAGACAATCTTACCACTGTAAAATACGCTAGGATAGTTCACAAGGGTACAAGCGGAAGAGCGGAACAAAGCGAAAAGATATGTGATGGTTCATAGTGGTTCATTCTGTCAGAGAGGCTCACAGCTGTATTGTCAGCACTGTGTCTGTAGTATAACCAGGCCCTCTAGGTATGAAGAGGGATCTTCCCAATCTTTTTGCTAGTTAAAGAGTATTTGTCCGACCTGGCAACTTTTGGCGTGTTTCGCCTGTCTTTTTGCTTTCTGACCTCTCGGTTTGACTCTATTTTTGCTGGTCTAATGTCTCTGCACGCTTGCTCACTGCTGTTCGGTGTTAAAGTGCAAGTGCTCCTGTTGTAAATGGTGTTTTGGATTGGTGTTTCCATGATTGGCATATTTGATTTGTAGGAAGGTGGAATCTGACTATATGGTTGCCCCCACTTTTTTTATGGTGTTTTGCTGGTTTATGACTTAGTTGGACTGGGATCCTGCTATTCAGGGCCCCAGTCTATCTGCTTTCTCTGTAAAAAGGTTTCCATGTGCCTTAGGCACATCTCTGATTGGAATCTGGAGTGCCCTTATAAGTCCCTAGTATATGGTATACTATGTACCAAGGGCATAGGTACCTCAGAGGCCTACCAGGGGCTGCAGCATGTATTATGCCACCCCTGGAAGGCCATCCAAACTGACACAACAGGTCTGCTACTGCAGCCTGGGTAAGGTGGTGCATGCACCCCTTACTGTGATATAGGTTACCTATATCACTATCTACATACACACATATAAACCTATAAGTCACTCCTATGGCAGGCCTTATCAATCCTGAAGGCAGAGTGCGTGGTTCCTATGTGAGAGGGTGCCCCTGCATGAGCAGGGCCCCTCTGCAGCGTTCGGAGACCCTTCTCTGATGCTGTTTGTAGTGCAGCCTGACCATATACTCTTAAGCGCATTATAACCTCGCGTTAAATGCTAACTTTGGAATGGCTGCACCGAAACATGTCGTGTTTGGTGTCAAACATCTTGGAATACTACCCACCCGCCAATTCTGGCGGCGGGGGTAGCATTCCACCCTTCTAGAGGGAGAGACATGTTAACCCTGGCTTGGCCGGTAACTTCTTTCTAAAGCCCTGGCATCACAAAATGGATGCTGCTGCCACAGACACGAGTCTGGCCTCCTGCTGCTGGACGAAACTCCGGCAGGGGAGGCCTGGACAATAGGTTTCCTGTCCCAGGGAGGTGTGACCACCTCCCCAGACAGGATAATGTGTATTGGGGCTGGGCGGGAGCACTTTCGGGTGCTTTGAAGTCCTGCACTGGGGGCACACTTGGTGACCCTGTGCATACCCCAGTTCAAACCGGATCAGGGGCTTGCAGCCCCTGCTTTGGCGCGAACTGGACAAAGGGAAAGGGGTGTAGCCACCCTCTGCCCTGACCCACCCATAGGTGGGGCCACAGAGTAGTCCAACCCCTAAACTTGGTATAAGTATAGGAACCCAGTCCTTAGGACTTTAGATTATCCCTGGACGAAACTCTGAATCAGAATCCTGGACCTTCGACGCTCTACTCACGATTAGAGGACAGAAGAATCTCCCTTGGGGTCAAGGAGTGACTCCCCTGCTTGGCAGGCACCAAAGAAGCATCTGTCCGGTTCGCATTTCTGAAGCTCCCGTCGGACGCCGAAGTCATCGCATCACCAGAGGTGGATTCTCAGACTTCCCCGAGGCTACCCTGAGTCCCCAGCAAAGCTGAGGCCCGTAGCTATCGTGGGTGACTTAAGACCGTGACCCCTGGACACCGAGCACATTTGCAAGTGCATCCTCTTCTGGGTCTCCCACGAAGTCGTGCTTTGGGCTCCGAGTAGCCCTAGCCTCCAGCACCAACTGCACCGAAGATCACTGGCCTCCACTCCACGAGTGTCCTGTGAGCCAGATCCACGTGCAACGTTTCGAGGCTCCTTCGCGGTCGCTAGCCCGTTGGCTAGTAGCCCTTAACGAAGGCCAATCTTTTTCTTACTTGGCATCCTGGTTGCTCCAGGCCTGCCCTCACTTACCCTCGCTGGGTGAGTTCCCTAGACCTTGCTGGTCTGCACCATCGACGATCTACATCTTTATCGAGACTTGCCGTTGCCAAGGCTTGTTGGGTCCAATCCGGTCGCCGACACCTCAGCACTCGACAGACATCGTGTACCAGCCCGAATCCTGCTCCTGGTCGCCGACAACGCCTCCTGGACCTCGTGGCTGAAGAGTCAAGACGACCGTCAACGCACCTGAAGCACTCAACATCGGTGGGCATCTGTCCATCGCCTTCCTGGTCACTGGCTAGTGACCCAGACTCTGTCCCCTCTGCTTTCAGGTTCTTCAGATCTCCGATCCACTCTTGGATCCACCCGGACACTTTCCACTTGGTCGCCAGCAGCACTTTGCAGCAGATCGCCATTCAAATCGACGACGAAACCCGACCCCGAAAGGCACCTATGCACCCGGCTTCCCTGGTTGAGGTAACACGAGTACTCCGGTGCTCCCGTGGGTAGAGACTCTTCAAAGTACTAGTTCTCAAAGGGTTTGCTCCAAGTCCTCCTTTAAGTGTCCCTTTTCTTTAATTTCCTGATCGCGACTTTCTCCATAGAAGTTAACGGCGTATCGCGGTTGTGTATTTACACTGCACGCGTCTCCCGTGGGTCCCCTGTGTCACTACCTTGGGTGGTTCCTTGTGGTCCAAGCACTTCTAGAGGCTCTAGGCCTAGTGTCTAGTTCAGTCGTGGTTCTTATACCACTTTATTGGTATATGGTTTGGTACGCCCCTAGGGCCCAAACGTGTATTTGTGCTACTACTGTGTTTAAATAACTTCTAACTTATGTACTTCGAACTCTAGCCTCATAAAGAGACTAGAGGGGTGTGTTTAGCAATAAATACATATATTTTGAATATATACCTGGTGTGGTGCTCTTTCATTTGATCACTCAAGAGATTATAGACTGGTAAAACAAGCTGCTTTACATTCCTTCAAGACTTAGCCTGAAGGCTGCTCTCCATAGCTACCACTAGGGTAGCTTTCAATAAGGTTGTCTTTAACCTATCTCCAATAAGGGGTTGTTTGGACTGGTGCAAGGTGCCCACTATAATTAGTGGACAGCATATGCCAGGCCAACTTCTCACATTGGTGTGCAGCGTGTGGGATTCCAGCTTGCTATTGTTTTACCAGATAATCTCAATTGAATTGATCAACTGAAAACCACTAAAGGTACCTAAGGTACATATAATTTAAGCTTAGAATACAGTAAGTTCTACTGAACTTAGAGTTGTGTGTTAAGGGATAGCACAACCCTTTCTACAACTCAAGAGAGTTTAGTAGGCCACACTAGGGTAGGTAGTGCATACACCACACCACACTAGTAATGTCTTTAAGGGCAGGATCCAAAGAATCCTTGCAGGAAGCCATTGAGCTTCCACCCTCCAAGTATGATACACTCCCATTCTTGGAATTGAGAGCTTTATGCAACTTGAGAAAAATAAGGACAGGCCAAAGCCCCACCACCCAACACCTTAAGGAGTTGTTGGTGGCTTATGACCTTAGTAAGCCCTTGGGGACTGAAGGGGTAGGAGCTGAGGGTGGGGCAGAAGATGAGGATGGGACCAGGGGTAGAAATACCCCCAGCCCCCCTCTGAAACTGGCCAGGAGGGTGAAAATGACCCTGATCTGGATAACCCAATCCCTCCTGAGGAAGATGAAGAGGATGATCAAGATGATGCCCTCTTTGTCCCCCCAGGAAGGATTATGAGTGTGCCCAGGAAGTCTAGGTCTCCTTCTCAGGAGTCTAACCACTCTGGCACCTCAATAGGGAGCTCTGTATCATCTCATAGGAGGGAATCCTCTCATGAGAGAAGAAAGAGGCTGGTTCAATATGAGGAAGCTCAGCTTGAAATCAAAAAGAAGCAACTAGCTATAGACAGGGAGTCCCTAGATCTCTTTAGAGAGAGAAGAAAGTTGGGACTAGAGTCCCATGGTGGCAGCAATATCCCTAGAGATAGGGAGAGGTCTTATGACCATAGAAACCTAAACAAGATTGTCCCTCCCTACCAGAGTGGGGATGACATCCACAAATGGATAACTGCACTGGAGAAGGCCTGTAAAGTTCAGAAGGTCCCCCAGAGGCAGTGGGCAGCAATCTTGTGGCTCTCCTTTGCAGACAAAGGAAGAGACACGCTCCTCACTGTAAGAGAAGAGGATGCTGACAATTACACAGTCTTGAAGAGTGCTCTGATAGATGGGTTTGGCCTAACCACTGAACAGTATAGGTTGAAGTTCAGAGACACCCAAAAGCTCAGACTCAAGACTGGGTTGATTTTGTAGATTGTGCTACAAAGGCTCTGGAAGGTTGGATACATGGCAACAAAGTGCATGACTTTTTAGGATTGTACAATTTGATTATGAGGGAGCAGATCCTTAATAATTGTCAAAACCAGCTTTTGCACCAGTATCTGGTGGACTCTGATCTGACCTCTCCCCAAGAATTGGGAAAGAAGGCAGACAAATGGGTCAGAACCAGAGTAAAAACTAGAAATCAGGGTGGTGACCAGAAGAAAGATTCTACTAAGTCCCAAGAGAAAGGTGGGGATAAATCTAAGGATAAGTCCCCTACAGGGCCCCAAAATTCCTCTTCTGGGGGTGGGTCCCAAACTCCTTCCTCTCCTGAAAAGAAACCATATTGCCATGTCTGTAAAAAGCCTGGGCACTGGAAATCTGATCCCAGTTGCCCCAGGATTGGCAATAAAGAAAATGTTCCCCCAGCAACTACTACCCCCCTCCTGGTACTACCAGTAGTAATCCTCCAGTTGGGAGTAGTGCACCCAAAAAGTTAGGTGCTTTTGCAACAGGAACAGAGGTGGGCCCTGGTTCAGACAGGGACCCCTCAACAGACTCCTCTGACTCTGATGGTGGTGTAGGATTTGCCACCTTTACCATGGGTCCCACAGCAATGGGCAGGTACAGACTGGAGCCAATGATTAATGGTCAGAAAGCTGTGGCATTTAGGGACACAGGGGCTAGTGTCACCATGGTGGCAGGGAAACTAGTCCCCCTCACCAGCTTTTACCTGATTTTAAATACCAGGTGACCAACATTGATGGTGTCAGAACAGATCACCCCATGGCCATAGTCAATCTCAGCTGGGAGGGGGTCACAGGCCCAAAGAGAGTGGCAGTGTCCCCCACCTTACCTGTAGATTGCCTGATGGGCAATGATCTGGAAATTTCGGCCTGGGCTGAAGTTGAACACCAAACCCACCTTAGGATGTTGGGCGTCCCTGTAAAGGTTAGTGGGGCTGTAATGGCCACAGCCCCAGCCCAAGAATTTGGAGAGATGGAGCCTGAAAGAATGGCCCACTCTCCCCCAAAAGAGAGCACAAGGGTTGAAGAAAAGTCTTCTTCCCTCCAGACAGTAGGTAAGGGTCAGCCTCCTCCGGGAACTGACCCTACCCCTAGTGAAGGAACTGCCCCAGAGGTAGTCAGGCCTGGCCTGGCCACACCCCTGATGGCAGAGGACCCTTCCAAGGTGGTACCCAGTCTGGAGCAGGTAACCTGCCCCTCTCTACCCTGCCTCAGCCAGCCCAGGGCTGCAGAGGTCCGGGAGGTCAGTGGACCCCCCAGGGCCCCCTGTCCAGAGGAACCCCCCCCCATCAGCAGATTAGGGGCACCCAGTCTAGTAGCCCTAGCCAGGTGAAAACTCCTCTACACACTGAGGGATCCCCCATGCCTTTATGTAGGGACCTCCCCCAGAAGGACTCTGGTAGGCAAGGGCAAACCTGGGACCTGAAGGTTCCAAACCTGCCCTGTCCCTCCAGTAGTCCATCCAAAGGGACCCAACCCCCAGCTGTAGGCAGCCAAAGGTTGACCCTTAGAGCAAAGTGCAACTCAGTCATGGAAAGACAGGCATACATGGTGACCAGTGATCTGAGGAAGCTGAGGCCAACCTTCCTAGGGCCTCACTTCCCTACTCAGACACCTCACCAGCCTTGTACTTTACCTAAGCACACCACAGGTAGTGATTCCCCATGGTGGAGACCCTCTCATACCCTTAGGGTGAGGGATTGCTTAGTGGACCATAAGACAGGGGGCAACCATGCTAGTGCAGGTGCTTCCTTATATGACCACTTAGTCAATGAAGGCTCAACTGGCCAAGGTTAGCCTTATCTCCTTTCGTTTGGGGGGGGTTATGTAGGAAGGTGGAATCTGACTATATGGTTGCCCCCACTTTTTTATGGTGTTTTGCTGGTTTATGACTTAGTTGGACTGGGATCCTGCTATTCAGGGCCCCAGTCTATCTGCTTTCTCTGTAAAATGGTTTCCATGTGCCTTAGGCACATCACTGATTGGAATCTGGAGTGCCCTTATAAGTCCCTAGTATATGGTATACTATGTACCAAGGGCATAGGTACCTCAGAGGCCTGCCAGGGGCTGCAGCATGTATTATGCCACCCCTGGAAGGCCATCCAAACTGACACCACAGGTCTGCTACTGCAGCCTGGGTAAGGTGGTGCATGCACCCCTTACTGTGATATAGGTTACCTATATCACTAAATACATACACACATATAAACCTATAAGTCACTCCTAAGGCAGGCCTTATCAATCCTAAAGGCAGAGTGCATGGTTCCTATGTGAGAGGGTGCCCCTGCAAGAGCAGGGCCCCTCTGCAGCGTTCGGAGACCTTCTCTGATGCTGTTTGTAGTGCAGCCTGACCATATACTCTTAAGCGCATTATAACCTCGCAGTAAAATGCTAACTTTGGAATGGATGCACCTAAACATGTCGTGTTTGGTGTCAAACATCTTGGAATACTACCCCCCCGCCAATCCTGGCGGCGGGGGTAGCATTCCACCCTTCTAGAGGGAAAGACATGTTAACTCTGGCTAGCCCGGTAACTTCTTTCCAAAGCCCTGGCATCACAAAATGGATGCTGCTGCCACAGACACGAGTCTGGCCTCCTGCTGCTGGACGAAACTCCGGCAGGGGAGGCCTGGACAATAGGTTTCCTGTCCCAGGGAGGTGTGACCACCTCCCCAGACAGGATAATGTGTATTGGGGCTGGGCGGGAGCACTTTCGGGTGCTTTGAAGTCCTGCACTGGGGGCACATTTGGTGTCCCTGTGCATACCCCAGTTCAAACCGGATCAGGGGCTTGCAGCCCCTGCTTTGGCGCGAACTAGACAAAGGGAAAGGGGTGTAGCCACCCCTCTGCCCTGACCCACCCATAGGTGGGGCCACAGAGTAGTCCAACCCCTATCCTTAGTATAAGTATAGGAACCCAGTCCTTAGGACTTTAGATTATCCCTGGACGAAACTCTGAAACTGAATCCTGGACCTTCGACGCTCTACTCACGATTAGAGGACAGAAGAATCTCCCTTGGGGTCAAGGAGTGACTCCCCTGCTTGGCAGGCACCAAAGAAGCATCTGTCCGGTTCGCATTTCTGAAGCTCCCGTCGGACGCCGAAGTCATCGCATCACCAGAGGTGGATTCTCAGACTTCCCCGAGGCTACCCTGAGTCCCCAGCAAAGCTGAGGCCCGTGGCTATCGTGGGTGACTTGAGACCGTGACCCCTGGACCCCGA
This sequence comes from Calotriton arnoldi, assembly GCA_963921515.1. Classification (NCBI taxonomy): domain Eukaryota; kingdom Metazoa; phylum Chordata; class Amphibia; order Caudata; family Salamandridae; genus Calotriton; species Calotriton arnoldi. The sequence goes on along the minus strand of CAWUFW010012057.1, from coordinate 192,790 downwards.
GCACATTTGCAAGTGCATCCTCTTCTGGGTCTCCCAAGAAGTCGTGCTTTGGGCTCCGAGTAGCCCTAGCCTCCAGCACCAACTGCACCGAAGATCACTGGCCCCCACTCCACGAGTGTCCTGTGAGCCAGATCCACGTGCGGCGTCACAAGGCTCCTTCGCGGTCGCTAGCCCGTTGGCTAGTAGCCCTTAACGAAGGCCAATCTTTTTCTACCTTGGCATCCTGGTTGCTCCAGGCCTGCCCTCACTTACCCTCGCTGGGTGAGTTCCCCAGACCTTGCTGGTCTGCACCATCGACGATCTTCCTCTGCATCGAGACTTGCCGTTGCCAAGACTTGTTGGGTCCAATCCGGTCGCCGACACCTCAGCACTCGACAGACATCGTGTACCAGCCCGAATCCTGCTCCTGGTCGCCGACAACGCCTCCTGGACCTCGTGGCTGAAGAGTCAAGACGACCGTCAACGCACCTGAAGCACTCAACATCGGTGGGCATCTGTCCATCGCCTTCCTGGTCACTGGCTAGTGACCCAGACTCTGTCCCCTCTGCTTTCAGGTTCTTCAGAACTCCGATCCACTCTTGGATCCACCCGGACACTTTCCACTTGGTCGCCAGCAGCACTTTGCAGCAGATCGCCATTCAAATCGACGACGAAACCCGACCCCGAAAGGCACCTATGCACCTGGCTTCCCTGGGTGAGGTAACACGAGTACTCCGGTGCTCCCGTGGATAGAGACTCTTCAAAGTCCTAGATCTCAAAGGGTTTGGTCCAAGTCCTCTTTTAAGTGTCCCTTTTCTCTAATTTCCCGATCACGACTTTCTCCATAGAAGTCAACGGCGTATCGCGGTTGTGTATTTACACTGCACGCGTCTCCCGTGGGTCCCCTGTGTCACTACCTTGGGTGGTTCCTTGTGGTCCAAGCACTTCTAGAGGCTCTAGGCCTAGTGTCTAGTTCAGTCGTGGTTCTTATACCACTTTATTGGTATATGGTTTGGTACGCCCCTAGGGCCCAAACGTGTATTTGTGCTATTACTGTGTTTAAATAACTTCTAACTTATGTACTTCGAACTCTAGCCTCATAAAGAGACTAGAGGGGTGTGTTTAGCAATAAATACATATATTTTGAATATATACCTGGTGTGGTGCTCTTTCATTTGGTCACTCAAGAGATTATAGACTGGTAAAACAAGCTGCTTTACATTCCTTCAAGACTTAGCCTGAAGGCTGCTCTCCATAGCTACCACTAGGATAGCTTTCAGTAAGGTTGTCTTTAACCTATCTCCAATAAGGGGTTGTTTGGACTGGTGCAAGGTGCCCACTATAATTAGTGGACAGCATATACCAGGCCAACTTCTCACATTGGTGTGCAGCGTGTGGGATTCCAGCTTGCTGTTGTTTTACCAGATAATCTCAATTGAATTGATCAACTGAAAACCACTAAAGGTACCTAAGGTACATATAATTTAAGCTTAGAATACAGTAAGTTCTACTGAACTTAGAGTTGTGTGTTAAGGGATAGCACAACCCTTTCTACAACTCAAGATAGTTTAGTAGGCCACACTAGAGTAGGTAGTGCATACACCACACCACACTAGTAATGTCTTTAAGGGTAGGATCCAGAGAATCCTTGCAGGAAGCCACTGAGCTTCCACCCTCCAAGTATGATACTCTCCCATTCTTGGAATTGAGAGCTTTATGCAACTTGAGAAAAATAAGGACAGGCCAAAGCCCCACCACCCAACACCTCATGGAGTTGTTGGTGGCTTATGACCTTAGTAAGCCCTTGGGGACTGAAGGGGTAGGAGCTGAGGGTGGGGCAGAAGATGAGGAAGGGACCAGGGGTACCAATACCCCCAGCCCCCCCTCTGAAACTGGCCAGGAGGGCGACAATGGCCCTGACCTGGATAATCCAACCCCTCCTGAGGAAGATGAAGAGGATGATCAAGATGATGCCCCCTTTGTCCCCCCAGGAAGGATTATGAGTGTGCCCAGGAAGTCTAGATCTCCTTCTCAGGAGTCTAACCACTCTGGCACCTCAATAGGGAGCTCTGTCTCATCTCATAGGAGGGAATCCTCTCATGAGAGAAGAAAGAGGCTGGTTCAATATGAGGAAGCTCAGCTTGCAATCAAAAAGAAGCAACTGGCCATAGACAGGGAGTCCCTAGATCTCTTTAGAGAGAGAAGAAAGTTGGGACTAGAGTCCCATGGTGGCAGCCATGTCCCTAGAGATAGGGAAAGGTCCTATGACCATAGGAACCTGAGCAAGATTGTCCCTCCCTATCAGAATGGGGATGACATCCACAAGTGGATAACTGCTCTAGAGAGGGCCTGTAAGGTACAGAAGGTCCCTCAGGAGCAGTGGGCAGCAATCTTGTGGCTCTCCTTTGCTGACAAAGGTAGAGATAAGCTCCTCACTGTTAGAGAGGAGGATGCTGATAATTACAAGGTCTTGAAGAGTGCTCTTATTGATGGGTTTGGCCTAACCACTGAACAGTACAGGTTGAAGTTCAGAGATACCCAAAAAGCACAGACTCAAGACTGGGTAGACTATGTGGATTGTTCTGCCAAGGCTCTGGAAGGCTGGTTGATGGGCAGTAAGGTGTGTGACTTCTCAGGATTGTACAATCTGATAATGAGGGAGCAGATTCTTAATAACTGTCAAAATCAGCTGTTGCATCAATACCTGGTAGACTCTGATCTGACCGCTCCCCAAGAATTGGGAAAGAAGGCAGACAAATGGGTCAGAACCAGGGTGAAGCAGAAGGTACAGAACCAAGGTGGGGAAACCAAGAAGCAAGATGCTAAGAACTCTGAAAAGGGTGGGGAGAAGGGTAAAGATCAAAAGTCTTCATCTGGCCCCCAAAAATCTTCTTCTGGTGGGGATTCACAGTCTACCAAAGGGAAAGGCCAAAGAAAACCATGGTGCAAGGTCTGTAAGCAAAAGACCCACTGGACCAGTGATTGCACCAAGTCCAAAGACTCCAGTCCAGCACCCACCAATGCCCCTAAGGCACCTGTTCCCCCTAGTACAGTTGGTGGGAGTGCTCCAGCCAAGGGTTTAGTAGGGTTCACCCTGGGTACTGAGTTGGGCTCTGACCTAGTCAGAGAACTGACTCAGGCTGTGTTAGTCTGTGATGGAGGCATGGATGTGACCTCCTCTGTGAGTCCCAGTAATCTGGGCAAGTACAGACAACAGCCTTTAATCAATGGACGTGAGGCTTTGGCATTTAGGGACACAGGGGCAAGTGTCACAATGGTGACACAAGACCTTGTGAATCCTGGGCAAGTTATACTTGGTGAGATGTACCAAGTGACCAATGCTAGCAATGTCAGAACAGACCATACTCTGGCAGTTGTTAACTTCTCCTGGGGAGGGGTAACTGGCCTTAAGAAGGTTGTGGTGAGTGCAAACCTACCAGTCGAATGCTTGCTTGGCAATGACTTAGAGACTTCTGCTTGGGCAGAAGTGGAGCTCAGAACCCATGCAGAAATGCTGGGGATCCCTGCAGATGTGTTTGCTGTGACCAGGTCACAAGCCAAAATGTCTAGCACTGAACAGGCCTTGGATTCTGGAAGAATGGACCAAGTGCCTTCCAAGAGGAGGAGTAGTAGGGTTAAGGCAGTGCCTTCCCCTTGGCTCAGGAGGAAGATCAGTCCCTTGAGGGGGATGATCTCAGCCCTGAAGAAGGAACTGTCCCAGAGGAACTTGAACCTGACCAGGTTGAGTTCTTGGGGACAGGGGGACCTTCTAGGGCAGATCTGAGCCAGGAGCAGCAGAGCTGCCCCTCCCTTGAACCCCTCAGACAGCAAGCTGCTGCTGAGGCTGCTGGGAAAGCTAGTGGTCCCCATACAGTGTATTGGGATGATGGACTCCTGTACTCAGAGAGTAGAGACCCCAAGCCTGGTGCTACCAGGAGGTTGGTTATACCTCTGAAGTTCAGGGGCTTCCTATTGACCCTAGCCCATGATATTCCCTTAGCAGGTCACCTGGGCCAGAACAAGACTTGGGACAGAATTGTCCCTCACTTTCACTGGCCCCACATGTCTGAAGACAGCAAGGAGTTTTGTCGCTCCTGTGTAACCTGCCAAGCCAGTGGCAAGGCCGGTGGCACTACAAAGGCCCCCCTGATACCACTACCTGTGGTGGGGGTGCCCTTTGAAAGGGTGGGGATTGACATTGTTGGTCCCATGGATCCCCAAACAGCCTCTGGGCACAGGTTTATCCTGGTGGTAGTGGATCATGCCACCAGGTACCCAGAAGCTATTCCCCTCAGGACCACTACAGCACCTGTGGTGGCAAGGGCCCTCCTGGGAATTTTCTCAAGAGTGGGCTTTCCTAAGGAGGTAGTATCAGACAGGGGTGCTAACTTCATGTCTGGGTACTTAAAAGCAATGTGGAAGGAGTGTGGAGTGACGTATAAGTTCACCACACCCTATCACCCACAATGCAATGGTTTAGTTGAGAGATTCAACAAAACCTTGAAGGGCATGATTAAAGGGCTCCCAGAAAAGCTTAGGCGTAGATGGGACATACTCTTGCCCTGCCTTTTATTCGCATATAGGGAGGTGCCTCAGAAGGGGGTTGGTTACAGCCCTTTTGAACTTCTGTTTGGCCACCCTGTGAGGGGTCCACTGTGCTTGGTGAAGGAAGGATGGGAGTTACCTCTCAAGCCCCCAAAGCAAGATATAGTGGACTATGTACTTGGTCTCCGCTCCAGGATGGCTGAGTACATGAAAAAGGCAACCAAAAACCTTGAGGCTAGCCAGGAACTTCAAAAGGCCTGGCATGACCAAAAGGCTGTTCTGACTGTTTACCAGCCAGGACAGAAGGTGTGGGTGTTGGAGCCAGTGGCCCCAGCAGCTCTCCAAGATAAATGGAGTGGACCCCACACTATTGTTGAGCAGAAGGGTGAGGTCACTTATTTAGTGGACCTAGGAACACCCAGGAGTCCCCACAGGGTTCTCCATGTCAACAGGTTAAAACCATATGTGGACAGGGCAGACATGGGCTTGCTCATGGCTACTGATGAAGGGCAGGAGGAAGAGAGTGAGCCACTCCCTGACCTGCTCTCACAGAACCCTGACGATGGGTCAGTAGATGGTGTAGCCTTGGCAGGCAGCCTCACTACCCAGCAACAAGCTGATTGTAGACAGGTTCTCAATCTGTTTAGACATATGTTTTCACTGACACCCAGTCAGACCACCTGGTGCACTCATGAAGTGGACACTGGGGACAGTCTGCCTATTAAAAATAAGATTTATAGGCAACCTGACCATGTCAGGGACTGTATCAGGACTGAAGTCCAGAAAATTTTGGATTTGGGAGTTATTGAACCCTCAGTTAGCCCTTGGGCTAGTCCAGTGGTCCTTGTGCCAAAACCTCACACCAGTGGTGGAAAAAGAGAGATGAGGTTTTGTGTGGACTACAGGGGTCTCAATGCAGTCACTAGGACTGATGCCCATCCAATACCAAGGGCAGATGAGCTCATAGATACTTTGGCCTCAGCCAAATATCTCAGCACATTTGACTTGACAGCTGGCTACTGGCAGATCAGACTAGCTGATACTGCAAAGCCCAAAACAGCATTCTCAACCCCTAGTGGGCATTATCAATTTTTGGTGATGCCCTTTGGTCTGAAGAATGCACCTGCCACTTTCCAGAGGTTGGTGAATACAGTTCTCACAGGTCTGGAAGCCTATAGTGCAGCATATCTAGATGATATTGCTGTCTTTAGCTCCACCTGGGAGGATCACCTGGTCCACCTCAGGAATGTTTTACAGGCCCTGCAAAAGGCAGGCCTGACTATCAAGGCCACTAAGTGCCAGATAGGGCAGAGTCAGGTTGTGTACCTGGGCCACCTTGTGGGTGGAGGCCAGGTTTAACCTTTACAGAGCAAGATCCAGACTATCATGGACTGGACTGCTCCCACTACCCAGACTCAGGTAAGAGCCTTCTTAGGCCTGACTGGGTACTATAGGAGATTTGTCAAGGGGTATGGATCAATAGTGACACCCCTGAATGACTTAACTTCTAAGAAAATGCCCAAAAAGGTTCAGTGGACAGTTAGCTGTCAAAAGGCATTTGATGACCTGAAGCAGGCCATGTGCACTGCTCCCATTCTACAGAGTCCTGATTACTCCAAGAAGTTCATTGTTCAAACTGATGCATCTGAATTGGGGGTAGGGGCTGTACTGTCACAATTGAATGAAGAAGGTCAGGATCAGCCAGTAGCTTTCATTAGCAGAAGGCTGACCCCTAGAGAGAAACGTTGGTCAGCCATAGAGAGGGAGGCCTTTGCTGTGGTCTGGGCTCTGAAGAAGTTGAGGCCATACTTGTTTGGTACACACTTCCTGGTTCAGACAGACCATAAGCCCCTCTTATGGCTAAAACAAATGAAGGGTGAAAACCCCAAACTGCTTAGGTGGTCCATTTCCCTACAGGGGATGGACTTTACAGTGGAACATAGACCTGGGAGTAACCATGCCAATGCAGATGGACTCTCTAGGTACTTCCACTTAGAACATGAAGACTTAACTGGGCAAGTTTAGTTTAATGTCCCTACGTTTGGGGGGGTTGTGTAGGAGAGTAGGATCTGCTTCACATGGGTACCCCCACTTTTTGCTGATGCTTCACTGTTTTTCGACATTAGTCTGGCTGGGGCCCTGCTAATCAGAACCCCAGCCTAGCTGCTTCCTCTCTAAAATGGTTTCCATGTGCCTTAGGCACATCACTGATTGGAATCTGGAGTGCCCTTATAAGCCCCTAGTATATGGTATACTATGTACCAAGGGCATATGTACCTCAGAGGCCTGCCAGGGGCTGCAGCATGTATTATGCCACCCCTGGAAGGCCATCCAAACTGACACCACAGGTCTGCTACTGCAGCCTGGGTAAGGTGGTGCATGCACCCCTTACTGTGATATAGGTTACCTATATCACTAAATACATACACACATATAAACCTATAAGTCACTCCTAAGGCAGGCCTTATCAATCCTAAAGGCAGAGTGCATGGTTCCTATGTGAGAGGGTGCCCCTGCATGAGCAGGGCCCCTCTGCAGCGTTCGGAGACCTTCTCTGATGCTGTTTGTAGTGCAGCCTGACCGTATACTCTTAAGCGCATTATAACCTCGCGGTAATATGCTAACTTTGGAATGGCTGCACCTAAACATGTCGTGTTTGGTGTCAAACATCTTGGAATACTACCCCCCCGCCAATCCTGGCGGCGGGGGTAGCATTCCACCCTTCTAGATGGAAAGACATGTTAACTCTGGCTAGCCCGGTAACTTCTTTCCAAAGCCCTGGCATCACAAAATGGATGCTGCTGCCACAGACACGAGTCTGGCCTCCTGCTGCTGGACGAAACTCCGGCAGGGGAGGCCTGGACAATAGGTTTCCTGTCCCAGGGAGGTGTGACCACCTCCCCAGACAGGATAATGTGTATTGTGGCTGGGCGGGAGCACTTTCGGGTGCTTTGAAGTCCTGCACTGGGGGCACATTTGGTGTCCCTGTGCATACCCCAGTTCAAACCGGATCAGGGGCTTACAGCCCCTGCTTTGGCGCGAACTGGACAAAGGGAAAGGGGTGTAGCCACCCCTCTGCCCTGACCCACCCATAGGTGGGGCCACAGAGTAGTCCAACCCCTATCCTTAGTATAAGTATAGGAACCCAGTCCTTAGGACTTTAGATTATCCCTGGACGAAACTCTGAAACTGAATCCTGGACCTTCGACGCTCTACTCACGATTAGAGGACAGAAGAATCTCCCTTGTGGTCAAGGAGTGACTCCCCTGCTTGGCAGGCACCAAAGAAGCATCTGTCCGGTTCGCATTTCTGAAGCTCCCGTCGGACGCCGAAGTCATCGCATCACCAGAGGTGGATTCTCAGACTTCCCCGAGGCTACCCTGAGTCCCCAGCAAAGCTGAGGCCCGTGGCTATCGTGGGTGACTTGAGACCGTGACCCCTGGACCCCGAGCACATTTGCAAGTGCATCCTCTTCTGGGTCTCCCAAGAAGTCGTGCTTTGGGCTCCGAGTAGCCCTAGCCTCCAGCACCAACTGCACCGAAGATCACTGGCCCCCACTCCACGAGTGTCCTGTGAGCCAGATCCACGTGCGGCGTCACAAGGCTCCTTCGCGGTCGCTAGCCCGTTGACTAGTAGCCCTTAACGAAGGCCAATCTTTTTCTACCTTGGCATCCTGGTTGCTCCAGGCCTGCCCTCACTTACCCTCGCTGGGTGAGTTCCCCAGACCTTGCTGGTCTGCACCATCGACGATCTTCCTCTGCATCGAGACTTGCCGTTGCCAAGGCTTGTTGGGTCCAATCCGGTCGCCGACACCTCAGCACTCGACAGACATCGTGTACCAGCCCGAATCCTGCTCCTGGTCGCCGACAACGCCTCCTGGACCTCGTGGCTGAAGAGTCAAGACGACCGTCAACGCACCTGAAGCACTCGACATCGGTGGGCATCTGTCCATCGCCTTCCTGGTCACTGGCTAGTGACCCAGACTCTGTCCCCTCTGCTTTCAGGTTCTTCAGAACTCCGATCCACTCTTGGATCCACCCGGACACTTTCCACTTGGTCGCCAGCAGCACTTTGCAGCAGATCGCCATTCAAATCGACGACGAAACCCGACCCCGAAAGGCACCTATGCACCCGGCTTCCCTGGGTGAGGTAACACGAGTACTCCGGTGCTCCCGTGGGTAGAGACTCTTCAAAGTCCTAGATCTCAAAGGGTTTGGTCCAAGTCCTCTTTTAAGTGTCCCTTTTCTCTAATTTCCCGATCACGACTTTCTCCATAGAAGTCAACGGCGTATCGCGGTTGTGTATTTACACTGCACGCGTCTCCCGTGGGTCCCCTGTGTCACTACCTTCGGTGGTTCCTTGTGGTCCAAGCACTTCTAGAGGCTCTAGGCCTAGTGTCTAGTTCAGTCGTGGTTCTTATACCACTTTATTGGTATATGGTTTGGTACGCCCCTAGGGCCCAAACGTGTATTTGTGCTATTACTGTGTTTAAATAACTTCTAACTTATGTACTTCGAACTCTAGCCTCATAAAGAGACTAGAGGGGTGTGTTTAGCAATAAATACATATATTTTGAATATATACCTGGTGTGGTGCTCTTTCATTTGGTCACTCAAGAGATTATAGACTGGTAAAACAAGCTGCTTTACATTCCTTCAAGACTTAGCCTGAAGGCTGCTCTCCATAGCTACCACTAGGATAGCTTTCAATAAGGTTGTCTTTAACCTATCTCCAATAAGGGGTTGTTTGGACTGGTGCAAGGTGCCCACTATAATTAGTGGACAGCATATACCAGGCCAACTTCTCACACCTACTAACCACCCTCCCCTCGACTGGAAGAAGTTTATTTTATAAAAGATCATCTCTGGGCTTTGTCAGCAGACCCCATACCTTAAAGCCTAGATGGAAGGTTTACATCATAGGAACAGCATAGCTCTTCTCCATGGAAAGGGCTCTCTCCGAGTGTGTCTTAAAACAACATGCATCCCCGTAATATCAAAGCACGAGTCTCCAGCAGTGCAGCTGTTTTTAGCATGTTTTGTCTAGGTGCTAGGGACTAGGGACTGACCAGAACAGAATAACAAGGGGCATTGTTTATCGACCTTGCACATCGTGTTGAGACTAAACTCCAGGAACTTAGCAGAGAACGCAAAAAGCAGACAGTTCTCATTTGAAAGACATAAACAGAGTCTTGCAAAAATAAAGTCATGTAATAACGTGCGCAAAAGCAGTATCATGGCAGCAAAGCTCATGCTAACTTAGCAATGTCGACAATGACCCTAACGGCCATATAACACCCTCCCCTTGGTAAGGTCATAGTATATAGACAAAGGACCAAAACAGAGTTCAAAAGCCAAGCAGAGTTCAAAGGCGTTTGCAAAAAAATAAATTGGAAAAATAAAAATAAATAAAAATATATATTTTATCTTCGACGAGTAAAAGAGTGTCGTCTCCAGGAAAATGTTATTATGAAGGAGGTGGTAAATCCATCAAAGTACGTGAGCTTAGGAATGCAATTCCCTCCAAAAGATCATCCCTATCGTTAGTAGAAAAAAGGGATGCCATTCAATCAAGTAGGTCGAAGGAACAAACGTGCTCCTCGTAATCTGATGCTTCCAAAAGCATAACCGGACAGCTTGCGTGATATTCGATGAAACTCTGATGCAAGAGGTTCTGCGCAGCCGCACAGATATCCCATTCAGCCAATACTCCAAGTGCTGCTGCTCGCGCCATACGGCCATCCCCAGAACAAGCCTGGTCATGAGCCTCTAAGGGACCCATTAACTGGTTAAAATCTGGGACTGGACATGACGAATTGGAGAGGCATAAATCCATAGCCCAATAGTATGGGCATTGTCGACAGTAGAACACTGGTTGCACGCAAGTGAAGTAGGCAAAGCGAAAAGTTAATCCATAACTCACCCAAGAGTTGCTAATGGCAAGCATCCAAAAACCTTTTGCATTCGATTACGGTACAGTTGCAATTGGCCTGGTCTGTGCATTACCACAAGATGAGCAGCCATTGCGCAGCAGGAACAGAAGACGCAGGATTCCACCAGCTAACGCTAGTAATAAAGGGAATCCTCCAAAGACGCTGGAAAAAATAGAATGAATAAAAGCCGGTATGACTCCAAATATCGTCTGAAAAGAAGTCACAAGGCCGGCTCCCACCTGTTTAAAAAATGTGCAAGGCCTTTAGTGTCAGACGCATTAATTATTTGATGTATAAGCTCCTCAAAGTGCAGTGGGAGGTTAGTATTCAGAAGCGACTGAATCTCGCTAGAGGTCCTAGCCACCTGTAACTCGAAGGACTCTCGAGCCGAAGTGAGAGCCACTTCTTGTTGGAACAATAGCGCTTTGAGCGTGCTTAATTTGTTGAAATCTGTTTTCAAAGTCGGAATGGAAGGCCAAAGAGAACTATCTTCACTCCCATGCGGGGGCGGAAAAAGCACAAGTTACGCGCTGTGAAACTGTTACTAAATACGAGATTCCTGCACGTAAACCACAGCAGTCGTGGTTGTTCAAAATAAGATAACTGCCGTTAGTAAGCAGAGTAAATGCTGGAATTATTGATGGCACTGGAGTTCCTTTAAAAAAACAAGCAAGATTAGGCGCAGTTACATTACAAGCACCATGCAATTTAACGTGTTTACAAACTAGTGAATGTCCTACTGTGGAATCGCAGTCCTCCCCTGTTAGGAAAACCTCCTTATCCTCCCTTTGACACCTGTAAGTGAAAGGAAGGGACAATAATTCATGGAGAAATGCACTACCCAGGGTTTCAAAGCGGCCAATCGGAAAATGTTGCATACATGATTTAAATTGAAACAGTGAGAATGGGATAGAGATAACCCCATGAATTAACCAAACAGCTGAATCCGTCTACGCCACAGAGAACGACAGGGGCTCCAATTGTTCAATGTGCAACAGTGTGTATGTAGCATCTTTCATGGACATAAATCTCTATTTATCAGTCAGATTAAATGGTAAAATCAAAGCAGAAGCATTCAAATAATCCCAAGGGACTTTTCCCATTTTGAGAGTCTGTAACGTCCATGCAAACTGCATTACTGACCGTAATTGATTTTGACCATGGTACAACACAGATACATCAGTCTGAACAATATCAATAACAGAAGAAACAATATTATCCAATGTATAGATGCGTGAAGAAAGTGTATTGATGCTATTGTCGACCATAGCAAGGACTTTTTCTAAATTGGCTTGATCATTTTGGCGCAGACGAAGCGCGGCTTCTATCTGCAACAGTTTCCAAACGTCATTGTAAGCTGCATAGATAAACCTCTTAGATCTAGGAATCCTAGGTCACAAGATAAAATCAGCCAAATTAATGTCACTCAACAAGAGCGACAGGTGTTGTTTCACTGATGACAAAGTGGAATGTTCCAACTATTGTTGGCACAATTTACCCACTGAGTATGTGGTAACCGAATGTGAATGTGGATAACGAGGATCCGGTCTAGTCTGTGTGAAACCTGGTGTTATATTATAAAAACGCAATTGACATGCATTTGTATTTGTTTGCCACACCAACCACCCGGATGAATCAATTACAGAGACATTGAAAGTGTCATTTCGAAACAAAGCCTGCAAAGCATTGATAGTATAATTCGTTTGAGCACACCAATTATCATATTCCGCCAACGACGGAATGGATGGGATATTCAAATTCCTTACAGTTGCCAAGCCAAAGCAAGTGGTTTGGTATACTGTGTCATTTAGAAATAAAATTTGAGTAGGGATTAGGCAGGCACGATGCAGCGCTTCAGTTCCCTGTTACTGCCACGGCTTAGTACCCCAAATTGATTTGAAATCAATGGTATCTTTCCAGTAAGCATAACCCTGTGTCGCCGAGTTAGTCCTAAAAGAGTTGGAGTAAATCAATTTAGTGTGGGCAAGATAAATTTGGATTGAGATGATAATTGTAGTTTAAAGAAATAGGATTCAGGATTAGACGTGTCATAATCCGTAAAATATGAGAACTTATCTCTAAGACTTTTAGAACTCCCCTGTACGGGAGTAGGACAATGTTGCCATTGAGTGTAATTAAAAACAGGCCATAATGTGTTAGTTTTATGCAAGAAATGATGCCCATAGTGTTGATAACAGAATAAATCAGCATAATTGGCAGAATTTAAATACAAATCTTCAGCATCAAATGCAGCATAATACTTTAAATCAGAAAACAATGAATGCACTGCTTGCACATCCCAATCATCAGAATGTGTGTCCCGTGTCACCACATCTCCTAATGAGACGCGAAACACGTATGGCACCCGGAGCACTTCCGTCGGGCCGTGAATTTCGAAAGCTACTTTATCCCAAACGATGCCATCCGCAACCGGGAAAGCCGAAATGTTCACAAGAGTCTGATCACGTTTCATGATATGGGACGATGTGTGTGGGGCCAGAATTCCATCGACTAGGTTCACAGCAGAGTGTTCTGGCGAATAATGACCATTGATGAGTAAAAAGAATACTGTCACAAATCCGATTGACATGAAGAGGGAAACCAGGATAAGCACCATCCAGATGTAGGTCCATGGGGGGACCAGGTAAGTCTTTTTGAACCAAGTGTTGAAAACACTTAATTTAGTCGGTAGAAGTGCCAAACTGGAAGACTAGGAGGATGAGTCATAAGAGAAGCTGGCATGGTCCCCCAAAATAACCGCTTGCACCTATCGTTTAGAGGTGGGTGAGATGTATCAGCGTGATGTTGTTGAGGACCGCTCGGCACTTCCCTTTGGGACTCATCTGTGGGATATGTATACTCGACATCCGCGGTGGAAGAGGATGGAGGCACAACAGGCAAAAGGTCGATAGTAGTTTCCATCCCATCCTCTCCGGTAGGGGCTTTAGCCATAGATGTTGAGGTTACTGTATTCAAAGAAATAGCGTTGCAGGAAACAGCAGGTGTCACACTATTCAGAATCGGCCAGACAGTGTAACTTGACATTGTCCACTGAGATGTATCTGTTGTCTTTGCGACCAGGTAAAGGTGGTAAAATGACTGTACGAGTACCTTTCAATCCAAGTACTAGAACTGGTGCACGAATAGAGGTACCAAATTCTTTTTTGTTCTCTAGCTTTTCTCGTACTAGATCTCCAATCTTAGGAAGCCAGCCGGCAACCGGAATCAGCAGTGCTGCATCATTGGTAGAGGGTAAATGTTCAGTTGCGTAGCTGTCATGGGTCTTTTGTAGATCCTGTAACACAGTAGAATGATTATCTACGTCAAAAGTTGTGGTCGCCGCCACAACGTCTAGACCATCAAGGTCTGGCACAAACATGTTAATGCCAAAGAGCATTTCGTATGGGGTCCGCCCACCCAGAGATCTTCTAGGGAGATTATTGAGTGCACGTTGAACACCATACAAATGGGCCAGCCAGTTCCTGCCAGTACCTAAGACTCTAGCTGTCAAAGATTGCTTCAAGACACGGTTCATTCGCTCCACCATAGAATTGTCCTCAGGCCTGTATGGAGACGAAAACTGCACCAGCACCCCTATTGACTTCATCGCGTCCTTGTATGCCTTAGAGGCGAACGCTGGACCTTGGTCCGAATGGAAGGTGCCACAGGCAAAGATCCCTACAAAGACACGCAAATCCCTGATGACATTTCGAGCGTCAGCACTGCGTTGTGGCCAAACCCAAAGGAATCTAGTGCACAAATCAACTGCAACAAAAATGTATTTATTTGCAGTATCAGAAGAGAAAGGACCGCAGTGATCAAGATATACACTGCCAAATGGTCGGTTAGAAATACATAGCTGTGTTTGAGGTGGGCGTGTGACCGTAGACGGTTTAATCTGTTGACAAATGTCACAAGAAAGTACATAATTACGCGTCTGTTTATATAAACCACGCCACCAGTAACGTTACTGTAAAATCGAGACTGTCACTGACACTCCGGCATGTGCAGAAGCCATGCCTTCGTGCGCGGCTTTGATCAAAGCAAGTTTGTGGTCCATGTTGTCAATCAGCCGATCCCCAACAGATGGAATCTAAGCATAAGGAACTTGTTCGGGAGATATATGATAAGAATACTTCGAAGGGAAGCCCTGTGGGTAAGCCTCTCCATCCTTCGTAGCAGCAATTGCTGCCAAAATTTCATTATCAATCTTAGTCATGGACCTTGTAACTGCTGCAACGGAACACGTGGCTACTGCAGATTTGGCCGCTTCATCAGCCAAAGAATTACCAAGACCATGTGCTCCCACACGCTGATGGCCAAGAGCATGTATAACTTGTGTGAGGGGCAGACGTTGTTTAAGGTCTTCCACTCTAACCCAAAGCGTTTTATGCTTAATTGCGCTGACTTTAGAGTCTCGATAGTCATTCTGAGACCAAAAGAATAAGTTGTCATTAAAAGATTGAACACAGTAATAAGAATCGCATATAATGAGAGTATTCACATTAGGATCAGTAAACTTGAGAGCAAGGATAAGAGCACGCAGCTCCGCCAATTGCGCTGTACAGTCCCCAAGCGCCTGTGTATGCACTATGGAAGAGTTAAATTCTCCATTGACAATTGAACCAGCCACAATAGCGCAAGCCGCTTAATAAGCGTGTTTAGAGCCGGTGGCCGGTTGAGCCGAGCCATCGGTATAAATGATACATTTGTACTCATCTAAAGGAAGCAACAACAGTGGAGGAGGATGAACATGTTCATACTGTAAAAACTCCTGTGTCTGAAGTGCAGCGTCAAAGATAAACATGACATCAGATGATGTCAAAGAAGTAGCCCATTGTATCCAACGGGGATGTAGTGCCTTAGAGTTGGGTACACTTGCCTTAGTCACGGCCTCCAAAGCAGGGAAAGGCGTGACCATAAGAATGCATTTACCTTGCGCCAGTGAGCGTTCATTCAGAATCGCCATTTGGACCGCTGTCAAAATGTTTTCAACATTTGAAAAACGCATTTCAGCCGCAGTGTATAAATGTGATTTGTATGCAATAGGTACTGTGCCCCCCTCATTGAACGTCAAGTAAGTGAAACACACCTTCCCTGGTCCTATACGTTTCACCAGGTTTGTGGTGTTATCACGCGTCAACAAATAGTTAGTCGCAAGCATATCAGATTGAAAAGATTGTAGGATAGTGGTATGTTCCGGAAGCCAGCTGGCAGAAGAATATATTGGTTGTATCAACGCATAAAGCGGTTTGATATGCTGGGCATAATCGGGAATGTATGTCCTTCCGAAATTCAAAAATCCCAGCAAACACTTAAGTTTCTTCAGCGTAGAGGGAGGTTGCAATTGTGCACATTTCTCCAGGAAGTGGGGGGCTAACCCCTTACCTTCATTATTGAGCTCATAGCCAAAAAAAAAGCACCGCCAAATGAGTGATGTGTGATTTTGCAAAATTGAATTTGTATCCATAGTCGGCAAAAGATAAAATGATGCGGTCGACCCGGACAAGATGCAGCATCAGTTCATCGTCCGTAAGATAAATATCATCAACGTACGAGAACGCATCTGGATTTATGTCGTGCAACAAAGCCACAACACGTGCAGCAAATGCCCCGGGGCTGTTTTTATACCGCATAGGCAAATGCGTAGATTTTTTCTGATTTCCGACGGCGGTAAATGCTGTCAAGTCACGGCTCTCAGGAGCCAGATTATGACTGGATAAACCATTGGTTTTTACGAACAAGGTTGTTCGCCAGCGCAGAGCTGTGTGTGTTTTGCAATGCAAAAGTGCGACAATGACTATTCAAATTTCGGTAATCCAATACAATGCGATATGAACCGTCGGGTTTTGATACCATAAAGAGAGGATTATTCATCGGTGATGTACATAATTCAATCACTCCCTGATATTCTAACTGTGTTAGAATGTCACAAACGTGCACCTTAGCTTCGCGTTTGATGGGATATTGCGGTTGTGGCTGTGGCGTAGACCGTAAAGGTATCTCATGTGCCAGTGAATCAATATCCAAGCCCACCTGATTATGGTACACAGCAGGGGCAACGGCCAAAGCCCACTCAGCTGCGAAAGCCTGTGTATGTTCCTCAGGGACGTAACGCGAAAAACTCGCAAGTATTACGTCCTCCCCTCTAGAAGTGGCTAGCACAAAGGGTGGGGGCCAATCTGCCTCCTCCAGCAAAATTTTGTATGAGGAAGTGAGATTTTCCCAGAAAACCACTTTGATTGATCGACGCTGTATATCACCTTCAATTTGGAAGACAATCTCATAGAGCCTATCCGGTGGGGCAACCCGGGTATCTGCAGTTTCTACTGTAATGAATGTATCAGTTGCTGTCGCCTCCAGACAGGGACGCAGTGCCTCCCACACAATGGTAACCTCCGCTGCGCTGTCGAGCAGAGTCACTGCCCATGTCCAGTCCAGGAGTCGCGTTCTCACCGTCCGAGGCTTACTTCACTGTTAATGCGGCAACCTTTTTCTTCTGTTATGGGGGCCGAAAACGAGGCAGTTCCTCTTGTTTGGCTTTAACGTCAAACTGTCGAGGTAGATCTCGTCCCTGCTGAGTAGCTGGACCCATGCCACGATCCTGGCGCTCCCCTCCACCGACTTGAGAGTCCGATGCGTCCTGTAAAGAACGAGGAGAGCGCTGATCAGGGACTTGAAATCTATCAGGAGTCTTAATTTTCGCACGGTCGCGCAAGTCATATGTGCGCTCAGAAGACTCAGGTGTTGGTGATCCAGCACGCGAACCTTGCTTCTGCTGTAGCTGCCCCTGTTTTTTATTTTTCCAGTTCTTTTTAGGAAAGAACGGGCGCCTGTCTTTATCAGTCTGGGCTCGTTGTTGCGTTTGAGATTGCGTCTGCGTTTGAGTAAAAGGCTTAACTCCCAGACTATTGCGGCCCATGGTTTTATATGCCTTAGCAATGATCTTTGGTAATTCGCGTGGCTTGTCTGCGTCTGCCACAGCCTCCAAGCGGTTAGCCACTTGTAAGCTCACAGCATCACCCTTAACATTAGCAAGGAACATATCAGCAACCACGTCGCACACCCCCACCAGTCTCATCCCCAATTCCAGAGCCGCTTCGGCTCCGTGTTCATCCTGAACATGCTTTATCACGGAAGGGAGTACGGTCATGGAGGGGGTGCCGAAACACATCGAATATACCGCTGCAAACACCTTACCCCAAGTGTTACAATCAGCTAATTCGGGAACTAAGTCTTTAGGCAAACTTATGGTTAAGATCCTGTGTTTCTCCACAGGAGTGGTATTCAGAAAAACAGCATTGATTTGTCCAAATTTTTCAGCAAGCCAATAAGGGAATTCATCCTTATTCTGTGGACGCTTGCCCATCACTGAATTAACCATAAGTGGACTGATGGTCACACCACCAGGTCCTGCTGGTTGGGCAGCAATGCCAGGTGGTCCCACCTGAAAGTTGCGCGACATGAACTGTATAACAGCCCTATGCACACGTATCAAGGAAGTATGTAATACGCGGAGTTCTGCAATCGTTGCAGTTGTCAGATAACGTGGGTGTGGGGCATACCCAGCCAAAACTGGCCACATGGCCCCCTCTATCAATAAAGGGCCTAAATGGACCGGCGTTATTGGGTGAGGAAGGGCGCCATTAAACCAAATTTGCTGTTGCCAAGCTGTGAGCGGAACCTCAAGAGTTCTATATGGTCTATATTCCCGTGGAATCATGGTGGCAGTTGTTAGAACTGGGGGTCTCTAGTTGGCATAGGTAGGTACATTTGACCAAGTAGGGACCCTTGCTTCTAGTCAGGCTAAGGGGGCTACACTCCTAAAATAACCCCTGCTCACCCCCTTGGTAGCTTGGCACAAGCAGGCAGGCTTATCTCAGAGGCAGTGTGTAAAGCATTTGTGAACACATACAGTAATACAGTGAAAACACTACAAATGGACACTACACCAGCTTAGAAAAATAAGTAATCTTTATCTAGATTTAACACAAGACCATACGACAAAAAATCCACAATACAATACTCAAAAATATGACCTTCAGATGGTAGAAATAGCTTAGTTCAAGTTAGATGGTAAATGCAACACTTGGTTCTCAAAGTACCTGGGATGCGTCACGCAATGCAAACAAAAGGATCGCAGGGAAGTTGATGCGCCGTTCCTTACACTCAGGGGATTGGATGCGTCGGTTCCTTACTGCAGTGCAGGGGAGGTGATGCGTCACTTCCTTACTGTGTGGGGAGTTGATGCGTCATTTCTTACTGCGGCTCGGTGACGATGCGACAAGATGGCGCCTCGATGTGACGATCCGGTGCGATGCGACAAGATGGCGTCTTTGATGCGATGCGACAACGTAGATGCGATGCGTGCACGCCCGACGGCCGTGCAGCGAAAGCGAAGGTTTCTTGAGCCGCGACAGGCCCTGCGATGCGCTTCTCCGGTATTGCGACGTCGACCTCTGCGGCGGCGACACGCTTCTCCGGTGATGCGCCACTCTTCGTCAGCGATGCGATGGCAAACAGCTGCGGCGGCGGCACACTTCTTCGGCGATGCGACAGCAGCAGCTGCGGCGGTGACACGCATCTTCTTCGTTGCGTCGCGCTTCCAGCTCCCAGCGACACGCAGACACCAGAGGTACCCAGAACAACAGCAGGCACCTCTCTGCAGGTAGAATTCCCAGCACGGAAATTCAGGGGGACCTGGTGTTGAAGTCTTGGTGTCCCTGTGACTTCAGACAGGAGGCAAGCTCAGATTCAAGCCCTTGGAGATCTTCCTCAAGATGATAAAAAGTACACAAAGTTCCTTTTTCCATTTCTTTGGAAATGAGTAACCACTGCAGGCCAACCCCAGACAGCAAACAGCACAGGGGCAGTAATCTTCCTTCAGCTTCCTTGGTTTCTCTCCTTGACAAAGGTCTGTCTTGATTCCCAGAAGTTATCTAAAGTTCTGGGGTCTGGGCCCCAATATTTAGACTAGTAAATCCTTTGTTCTCTGAAGGCAGAGAGTGTCTGTACCTAGTCCAAACCAGTTCTGTCTTCCCTGGTGCAGCTTCCTGGCAGGAGGTGGAGACAGCATTGTTGAAAGCAGACCTGGCCCAGGTAGCTGAAAGGAAATCTCCTCCCCCCTACTCTCTATTCTATGTAGGCTCAGGCAAGTGAAAAGAAATCTCCTCCCCCTACTCTCTATTCAACCCTGGTCCTATTCAGCCCAGCTCTGACTCATCAGACTCCTGGAGCCAAAGCCCTCTCCAGCCCCCTGTCACTCACAAACCAGACATGGAATACACAAACCTAGCAGAGGCATACTGGATGGTTAGGCAAGAAAATACCTACTTTCTAAAAGTGGTATTTTCAAACACAGAATGTAAAAATCACCCACACTAAAAGATGTATTTTAACATTCTGAGTTCGGCATACTAAACTTTATTTTCCTATCTTGTTCCTAGGGTCAGTTAGGATTATAAGATGTTATAATCAAACTGCCCATTCTGGCCTATGGGAACAGATAGCCTTGCAATAGTGACAATGAAATTGTCTGCAATTCACTATCAGGACATGCCACACACATCAGGGCATGTCCTACCTTTCACATCCAATGCACCCTGCCCATAGGGGTACCTTGGGCCTACCTTAGGGGTGACTGACATGTAGAAAAGGGAAGGTTTAGGGACTGGCAAGTGGGTGCACTTGCCAAGTCGACATGGCAGTCCCAGACTGCACACAGGCTCTGCAATGGCAGGCCTGAGACATATTTTACAAGCTGCTTCTGTGGGTGGCACAATCAGTGCTGCAAGCCCACCAGCAGCATTTGATTTACAGGCCCTGGGCACACATGGTGCACTGTACTAGGGTCTGACAAGTAAATCAAACAAGCCAATCATGGAGTCACTAATCCATTACAGTAATTTACAATAGGGAGCATATGCACTTTAGCACTTATCAGCAGTGAAAAAGTTCCCAGAGTCATAAAACCACCAACCCCATGTCAGGAAAAAGGCTAGGAGGAAGGCAAAAAGTTCAGGGATGACCCTGCAAAAAGGGCCAAGTCCAACACAACCCCCTTCCAGCCAAAACGCAGGGTAGACCAATCACTACCTTGATGGGCTTCCCTGCTTTGGGCGATAGAACATGGACCCTGGCCCGCAACAGCAGGGGCATACTCCAGTTCTACGCCAATCTGAACCCATTTGGATCCCTCTGTCCATACTCTCAAGGCCCACCAAGCTAACCCATGGGGAACCCTTCTCCTCACCTGTGGACACCATCTGTGCAGCACCTAATCTTATCTTGCTCACAGGTGTGTCCCAACAGATAGTACCCACATGGCCAACACAGAGGTGTGGCCCAGTCCACCCCCGGGGTGTGACTCCTGTCCCCCTCCCAGGGGCAACTCTGTCCACCAGGACAGCAAGCTGCAGTGGCCACTCACAGCTGTGAGTGATGAGAACCAGGCCCCAGGCCTTTCATGGTTCTCCAACCTCTGTGGCGTCAGAGAGCGGGGGGCAGTAGCCTCAGGTGCCTGGCGCCCTTGGTCCACTCTCCCTCCTATCAGGTGAGGTATAACATCCTGACACTGACCCACCAAGCACGGGCCCGTACCCGGTGGCTTGTCAGGAGACTGGGGTGGGCTTTGCCACACCTGGTCCTCCTCCTCGGGGCTCTGCACCCTCCCACCTTGAGCGGTACCCCCTTCCAAAATTGTCAGGGCACCTGTGGCAGGTGTCCTGCACAATTCGCCCACCAGTTCAGGGGTTCTATCCTTCAACTGGGATCCCAGCTTAGGGTCTGTACCCTCAGACTGGACAGAGGTCAGGGGTGAGGCTGCCCTCTCCCCGCCCCCCTTACTGAGGCCCTGCACCCTCCCACCTGGAGTGGTGGCCCCAGAAGACAAACCGGTAGGGGCACTGTTAGCAGTTGCCCATCCCTCCAGGTCAGGCATCACCTGAACCTGGCTTCCCAACCCAGGGGCTAAACCCTGCGGCTTAGCATCTGCCTGGCGCGCCAGGACTTCCTGGGGAGCACATATGCCCCCCCCAGGGTAACACATAACTCATGTGTTGTGTGACAGTCTGCCTGGTGCAGATCTCCCAACCCCTGTCCATCTGACAGTGCGTGAAGATCCCCAGGACAGAAGTGGTGTCACCATGGTCACTCCTAGGAGGCTCAGCCCTTATAGCTGGCCCCTAACCCACTGGTTCTTCCACTGGGGAATGCATCCCCCTCTCACCCCTCCATCTGGACTTCTGCACCCTCCACTTAGGAGTGGCACTGCCAGACCCCAGAACTGATGGAGGTCTGCTTACAGACACTCCCAGTTCTCCTGACACTATGAGATCCCCCCCAACGGGCGGCCCATCAGGACAGACTAGGTTTCCTACCTGGTGTTCCCTTAAGGAATCATCCAGGCCCTGAGACTGAGGTTGGGGCACATCGGGACACATCCCAGTCTCACTCCTTCTCGAAGACAGGACGTGAGGCCCTACAACCCTCCCACTACACCGGGACCTAGCTTGGTTACTCTTAACCTCCCCCACCACTCTGGGCTGGAAGATACCTGAGCCACTCCTCTTAGGGCCACTCCCCAATGCCTCTTCAGACCCTCTGGAATCCACCAAAAGTTCTGCCTTCCGGGTGAGCTCCCTGAGGTCAGAGAACTCACCCTCCAACAGGTGTTGGCATAGCTCTGGAAAACATGGACTTACAATATGCTCTCCCACAATTGGATCACACAACCTCTCACAGGTGCTAACCAAACTATCCTTCACCTCACCATCCAGTGCCTCACACACGTACCCCACACCACTCTCCTGAGATTGGCAAGACAGTACCTGAAAATCTCTGTCACTCAACCCACACTCTTCTGGGCGGTCTCCACACTCACACACCAGGACTTTAACCATGGGGGAACCCTTCTCCCTGCACCTCTCATCTAGAGTCAGTGGAGTGTCCCTCCCACCACTAGGACTATGAACCCCTGTGCCAGTTCCCCAATCCACCTCAGGGACACTGCGCACCACTGGAGCTACCTCATATCCTTGAACCCACTGGTGTATGTTAACCCCCTCCTTCAAGTCAGCCGCCACATCTCTGGGTGTGTGTACTGCTCCCTCAGCACTAGATAATTCAATTTTGCTGCCACCATCTGGGCTGGACTCCACCTCCAACCCAGCTAAGCTCACTTCCTGAGCTACACACATTTCTTTTTCAGCTAAGGCTCACTTTATCTCCTCGCACTCCCGGTCTAGCTGCCTCAACATCCGGTCATGAGCACGAATCCGATTCCTCTCTTCACGAGCCAATCTTTCCTAAAATGTTTCCTCCTCAGGGCCACTGCCCTCTTCGTATTCTGGCTGGGGATCCTTCCCCTCAGATTCCTCCTCAGAGTCATCTACTAATGTTGCTTCCCAGCGTAGCACCTCATAGCTATTCAGGGCTGCCTCAAGATCCTGCCTTGTGGATCTCCTCTTCACAGGTAGCCCCCTCTCCTTGCAAAATACTTTTAGTTCCCTTATCTTGTAGATGTACAGGTGCCAAAAGTTGACTTCCATTTTGACAAGGCCCAACAGGTGCAACAACTAACCAGAGTTCCAACAACCAAATTCCAAAGGGAAACAGGGAAAAATAGTATGTGGTTGCGTAATGGTCTGCACTCACTAGTAGTGTACACCAATTACCGTATATGAATCACAAATGCAAGTCCAGAATCCTCACCGCTGACCACCAATGTTAGAACTGGGGTCTCTAGTTGGCAGAGGTAGGTACCTTTGACCAAGTAGGGACCCTTGCTTCTAGTCAGGGTAAGGGGTCTACACTCCTAAAATAACTCCTGCTCACCCCCTTGGTAGCTTGAAACGAGCAGGCAGGCTTATCTCCGAGGCAGTGTGTAAAGCATTTGTGAGCACATACAGTAATACATTGAAAACACTACAAATGGACACTACACCAGTTTAGAAAAATAAGTAATCTTTATCTAGATTTAACACAAGACCATACGACAAAAAATCCACAATACAATACTCAAAAATATGACCTTCAGATGGTAGAAATAGCTTAGTTCAAGTTAGATGGTAAATACGACACTTGGTTCTCAAAGTACCTGGGATGTGTCACGCAATGCAAACAAAAGGGTCGCAGGGAAGTTGATGCACCGTTCCTTACACTCAGGGGAGTGGATGCGTCGGTTCCTTACTGCAGCGCAGGGGAGGTGATGCGTCTCTTCCTTACTGTGTGGGGAGTTGAAGCGTCGTTTCTTACTGCGGCCCGGTGACGATGCAACAAGATGGCGCCTCGATGCGATATGACGATCCGGTGCGATGCGACAAGATGGCGTCTTTGATGCGATGCGACAATGTAGATGCGATGCGTGCACGCCCGACGGTCGTGCGGCGAAAGCGATGGTTTCTTGAGCCGCGACAGGCCCTGCGATGCGCTTCTCCGGTGATGCGACGTCGACCTCTGCGGCGGCGGCACGCTTCTCCGGTGATGCGACACTCTTCATCTGCGATGCGACGGCAAACAGCTGTGGCGGCACGCTTCTTTGGCGATGCGATGGCAACAGCTGCAGCGGTGCACGCTTCTTCTTCGTTGCGTCGCGCTTTCAGCTCCCAGCGACATGCAGACAACAGGCACCTCTCTGCAGGTAGAATTCCCAGCAAGGAAATTCAGGGGGAGCTGGTGGTGAAGTCTTGGTGTCCCTGTGACCTCAGACAGGAGGCAAGCTCAGATTCAAGCCCTTGGAGATCTTCCTCAAGATGAAAAAAAGTACACAAAGTTCCTTTTTCCCTTTCCTTGGAAATGAGTAACCACTGCAGGCCAACCCCAGACAGCAAACAGCACAGGGGCAGTAATCTTCCTTCAGCTTCCTTGGTTTCTCTCCTTGACAATGGTCCGTCTTGATTCCCAGAAGTGATCTAAAGTTCTGGGGTCTGGGCCCCAATATTTATACTAGTAAATCATTTATTCTCTGAAGGCAGAGAGTGTCTGTACCTAGTCCAAACCAGTTCTGTCTTCCCTGGTGCAGCTTCCTGGCAGGAGGTGAAGACAGCATCATTGAAAGCAGACCTGGCCCAGGTAGCTGAAAGGAAATCTCCTCCCCCTACTCTCTATTCTATGAAGGCTCAGGTTAGTGAAAGGAAATCTCTGCCCCCTACTCTCTATTCTATGTAGACTCAGGGAAGTGAAAAGAAATCTCCTCCCCCTACTCTCTATCCAGCCCAGCTCTGACTCATCAGACTGCTGGAGCCAAAGCCCTCTCCAGCCCCCTGTCACTAACAAACCAGGCATGGAATACACAAACCTAGCAGAGGCGTACTGGATGGTTAGGCAAGAAAATACCTACTTTCTAAAAGTGGTATTTTCAACCACAGAATGTAAAAATCACCCACACTAAAAGATGTATTTTAACATTCTGAGTTCAGGCATACTAAACTTTATTTTCCTATCTTGTTCCTAGGGTCAGTTAGGATTATAAGATGTTATAATCAAACTGCCCATTCTGGCCTATGGAAACAGATAGCCTTGCAATAGTGAAAAACGAAATTGGCTGTAATTCACTATCAGGACATGCCACACACATCAGGGCATGTCCTACCTTTCACATCCAATGCACCCTGCCCACAGGGGTACCTTGGGCCTACCTTAGGGGTGACTGACATGTAGAAAAGGGAAGGTTTAGGGACTGGCAAGTCGGTGCACTTGCCAAGTCGACATGGCAGTCCCAGACTGCACACAGGCTCTGCAATGGCAGGCCTGAGACACATTTTACAAGCTGCTTCTGTGGGTGGCACTATCAGTGCTGCAAGCCCATCAGCAGCATTTTATTTACAGGCCCTGGGCACACATGGTGCACTGTACTAGGGTCTGACAAGTAAATCAAACAAGCCAATCATGGAGTCACAAATCCATTACAAAAATTTACAATAGGGAGCATATGCACTTTAGCACTGATCAGCAGTGAAAAAGTGCCCAGAGTCATAAAACCAACAACACCATGTCAGAAAAAAGGCTAGGAGGAAGGCAAAAAGTTCAGGGAGGACCCTGCAAAAAGGGCCAAGTCCAACACAAGTATACCCGTGTAACAAATTGTCTGCTCCATCGACTGCCGGAAAGGTGACCCAAGAATAAAATACCTCAAAGAGGAAGGCTGGATCCGCCTCTACAACAAAGATAAGCTCAACACCTGCATCAGGTACTCCGTATTGATTTAAATAAGCCTTGAGCGGTACACGGCTAGGAGCCGTTATGGCAACCGCCATAATGAATAAGAAAGAAGAACAACCTATGCGTGGCAGCGCAACAAAGGGTTAAAAGAAAAAGCAAGACCTTTTGAAATTCAAGCTTGAAAAACCTATAATATATCACCATATAGGAGGCTACACCATCACAGCTGTCTCCGGAAACAGAAGTGAGGGGATTGTGGACAAGCACAAGCACTACTCAAGAGTCTCGCAGATAAGGACCAGACCAAACGTTGGTGGCGCCATGTTGCGGGGATTCTGCACCTACACAGAACTATGCGCAGGAAAACAGGAGCTCGGTGTATAGGGGTGTACCAACCTACCACCTTAGTGCCCAAAATCCCAAAACCAACTAGCTATAGTGTCTCATTCGTTCTCCTCCAAAATCATGAAGCTACAAATGATTAGACAACCCAGAACACAACACTCCCAACTCTCTCAGGAATCGCGGTAGCAAGACATACCCTTTCGCTCACTCACTCGTACTTGTCCGCAATAAGAATTGACAGAGTCACTGTAATAGTTTAAAATATTTATTTTAACTATCGTGCTCTATAATGCAGTATAGGAGCCACTACCAGCAGCAAAATGCATAAACTCAGAACAATTAGCATTGTTACAATTCCATAGAGTACAAAGGGGGATGTCATTATATAAAGACAGCGGACAAAGGACTATAAGGCCTAACTACCCTCCCCTTGACTGGAAGAAGTTTATTATATAAAAGAAGATCTCTGTGCTTTGTCAGCAGACCCCATACCTTAAAGCCTAGATGGAAGGTCTACATCATAGGTACAGCATAGCTCTTCTCCATGGAAAAGGCTCTCTCCAAGTGTGTCTTAAACAACATGCATCCCCCTAATATGAAACTACGAGTCTCCAGCAGTGCAGCTGTGTTTAGCATGTTATGTCTAGGTGCTAGGGACTGACCAGAACAGAATAACAAGGGGCATTGTTTATCGACCTTGCACATCGTGTTCAGACTAAACTCCAGGAACTTAGCAGAGAACGCGAAAAGCAGACCGTTCTTATGTGAAAGGCATAAACAGAGTCTTGCAAAAATAAAGTCATGTAGTAACATGCACAAAAGCAGTGTCATGGCAGCAAAGCTCATGCTAACTTAGCAATGTCAACAATGACCCTAACGGCTGTATAACAGGCCGGGCATTAATGGGGATATTTTCCTGCTTAGGTGTCCCCAGACCGGCGGCTTATCCTCGGATTTCCAACATATTAGTCGCTTCCAGTATTCCCCACCAATGCCAGAATTTTGGTGACTCAGAATCAAGAAGTGTCTTAATCGTTATTTGTTTCATTATATGTGGCAGAATCCAGCTCATCATCATTGAAATCAGATCCAGAGGTATTCCAGGAAGCGGAGGCCGCGGATCCGGGTACCATTGGATATATTAGCGGCTTTAGCGAAGCGTCATGCAATTGTCACTGCTGTATCTCTCGTTCAGCAAAACTACATGAGAAATGTGTATAAGATTGTATGACCTTTCCATCCTGCTTGGCAGAGCTTTGACATATATCTTATAGTCAAGATTAAGTAAGCTAGCTGTTTGGTAAATAGGGGTGTTTCCTTTTGTTTCTGTATTGCAGAATCTGCCCCTGAACCTGTAACTTTCCCCAGCATGGTGAAATAGGTTTAGCAAGACCGTGGTGCAGTTGTCTCTTCAGGACTTATAGGACAGAAAAGGAAATCCCTCCAGTCCTGGGGGCTTTCCACTTGGGCAAGGTGAAAATGGCTTTTGTTATGTCTGAAAAAGCAATGAGCTTATCTAATAGGTATCTATCTTTGTCTTATTATGGCTTGAGTTTTCTGTTTAAGTATTTATCGCAAACACAAGGATTAACGTTTGTCTAATAGTTATTGAAAATGAAAGATACTTGAAATCTGAAGTTGCTTCACTGCCATTTGTGTGGCTTCTTTTGATTTAGTGGCTCTCACACGAGATCCTTCTTGTATTTCCGAAAGTTTGCAAGAACATTACGCACCTTGTTTAATTCTCATAACGTTTCGATTTTTGGGTGTTGAATCAAACTCCTGCACTTCGTATTAAAATACTGTTGTATTAGTCTTGCAGCGCGGTAACCAAATCACGGTCAATACATTTTTGGATTGATTATGTTGGGGCTCCAGGAGTTTGATTTCAGATTCAAAATTTTCTATTCACATTTATATGTGTAGGCCATGATGCTGATGGTTCCGCCTCTCAGTGTGGCTTTCAGGGAGTCGAGTCCCACGAACTCTGAGCAGAGGTACACGTATTCTTATGATGCTGATGGCTCCGCCTCTCAGTGTGGCTTTCGGGGAGTCGAGTCCCACAAACTCTGAGCAGAGGTACATGTATTCTTACGATGCTGATGACTCCGCCTCTCAGTGTGGCTTTTAGGGAGTCCCACAAGCTCTGAGCAGAGGTACACATATTCTTACGATGCTGATGGTTCCGCCTCTCAGTGTGGCTTTTAGGGAGTCCTACAAGCTCTGAGCAGAGGTACACGTATTCTTATGAAGTGCGTAACTGTGGCCTCCGTTGCTTAGGTTAATTTCAGCTTATTCTGTAGCTCCTCATTTAAGGCCTGATATATAAATGGACAGGTTGTAAGTAGTGGCTGCAAACGGAGCTCTGACATTTTTGCATCAGGGTGTCTTTGCATATCAGTCTCAGGTATGTGCCTTGCATCAGGGTGTGTTTGTATATCAGTCTCCCATATGTGCCTTGCATCAGGGTGTGTTTGTATATCAGTCTCCGGTATGTGCCTTTGATCAGGGTATGTTTGTATATCAGTCTCTCATATGTGCCTTGTATCAGGGTGTGTTTGCATATCAGTCTCCCATATGTGCCTTGCATCAGCGTGTGTTTGTAGATCAATCTCCCATATGTGCCTTGCATCAGCATGTGTTTGCATATCAGTCTCCCATATGTGCCTTGCATCAGGGTGTGTTTGCATATCAGTCTCCCATATGTGCTTTTCATCAGCGTGTGTTTGTATATCAGTGTCCGGTATTTGTCTTGCATCAGGGTGCCTTTGCCTATCAGTCTCCCATATGTGCCTTGTATCAGGGTGTGTTTGCATATCAGTCTCCGGTATTTGCCTTGCATCAGGGTGTGTTTGATTTTCTGTCTCCTATATGTGCCTCGCATGAGGGTGTGTCTTTACATATCAGTCTCCCATATGTGCCTTGCATCAGGGTGTCTTTACATATCAGTCTCCCATATGTACCTTGCATCAGCGTGTGTTTGCATATCAGTGTCCAGTATTTGCCTTGCATCAGGGCGTGTCTTTACATATCAGTCTCCGGTATGTGCCTTGCATCAGGGTGTGTTTGAATATTAGTCTCCCATAAGTGCCTTGCATTAGGGTGTGTCTTTACATATCAGTCTCCCATATCTGCCTTGCATCAGGGTGTGTTTGAATATCAGTCTCCCATATGTGCCTTTTATCAGCGTGTGTTTGTATATCAGTCTCCCATATGTGCCTTGTATCAGGGTGTGTTTGCATATCAGTCTCAGGTATGTGCCTTGCATCAGGGTGTGTTTGCATATCAGTTTCCGGTATGTGCCTTTGATCAGGGTGTGTTTGTATATCAGTCTTCCATATGTGCCTTGTATCAGGGTGTGTTTGCATATCAGTCTCCGGTATGTGCCTTGCATCAGGGTGTGTTTGCATATCAGTTTCCGGTATGTGCCTTTGATCAGGGTGTGTTTGTATATCAGTCTCCGGTATGTGCCTTGCATCAGGGTGTGTTTGTATATCAGTTTCCGGTATGTGCCTTTGATCAGGGTGTGTTTGCATATCAGTCTCCGGTATGTGCCTTGCATCAGGGTGTGTTTGTATATCAGTCTCCCATATGTGCCTTGCATCAGGGTGTGTTTGTATATCAGTCTCCGGTATGTGCCTTGCATCAGGGTGTGTTTGTATATCAGTCTCCCATATGTGCCTTGTATCAGGGTGTGTTTGCATATCAGTCTCCGGTATGTGCCTTGCATCAGGGTGTGTTTGCATATCAGTTTCCGGTATGTGCCTTTGATCAGGGTGTGTTTGTGTATCAGTCTCCGGTATGTGCCTTTGATCAGGGTGTGTTTGTATACCAGTCTCCCATATGTGCCTTGTATCAGGGTGTGTTTGCATATCAGTCTCTGGTATGTGCCTTGCATCAGGGTGAGTTTGCATATCAGTTTCCGGTATGTGCCTTTGATCAGGGTGTGTTTGAATATCAGTCTCCCATATGTGCCTTTCATCAGCGTGTGTTTGTATATCAGTCTCTGGTATTTGCCTTGCATCAGGGCGTGTCTTTACATATCAGTGTCCAGTATGTGCCTTGCATCAGGGCGTGTTTGCAGTATCAGTCTCCCATATGTGCCTTGTATCAGGGTGTGTTTTAATATCAGTATCCCATATGTGCCTTTTATCAGCGTGTGTTTGTATATCAGTCTCCCATATGTGCCTTGTATCAGGGTGTGTTTGCAAATCAGTCTCCGGTATGTGCCTTGCATCAGGGTGTGTTTGCATATCAGGTTCCGGTTTGTGACTTTGATCAGGGTGTGTTTGTATATCAGTCTCCGGTATGTGCCTTTGATCAGGGTGTGTTTGTATATCAGTCTCCCATATGTGCCTTGTATCAGGGTGTGCTTGCATATCAGTCTCTGGTATGTGCCTTTGATCAGGGTGTGTTTGAATATCAGTCTCCCATATGGGCCTTTCATCAGCGTGTGTTTGTATATCAGTGTCCGGTATTTGCCTTGCATCAGGGCGTGTCTTTACATATCAGTGTCCAGTATGTGCCTTGCATCAGGGCGTGTTTGCAGTATCAGTCTCCCATATGTGCCTTGTATCAGGGTGTGTTTGCATATCAGTCTCCGGTATGTGCCTTGCGTCAGGGTGTGTTTGCATATCAGTTTCCAGGTATGTGCCTTTGATCAGGGTGTGTTTGTATATCAGTCTCCCATATGTGCCTCGCATCAGGGTGTGTTTGCATATCAGTGTCCAGTATGTGCCTTGCATCAGGGCGTGTTTGCAGTATCAGTCTCCCATATGTCCCTTGTATCAGGGTGTGTTTGCATATCAGTTTCCGGTATGTGTCTTTGATCAGGGTGTGTTTGTATATCAGTCTGCGGTATGTGCCTTTGATCAGGGTGTGTTTGTATATCAGTCTCCCATATGTGCCTCACATCAGGGTGTGTTTGTATATCAGTCTCCCATATGTGCCTTGTATCAGGGTGTGCTTGCATATCAGTCTCTGGTATGTGCCTTTGATCAGGGTGTGTTTGAATATCAGTCTCCCATATGGGCCTTTCATCAGCGTGTGTTTGTATATCAGTGTCCGGTATTTGCCTTGCATCAGGGCGTGTCTTTACATATCAGTGTCCAGTATGTGCCTTGCATCAGGGCGTGTTTGTATATCAGTCAGCGGTATGTGCCTTTGATCAGGGTGTGTTTGTATATCAGTCTCCCATATGTGCCTCACATCAGGGTGTCTTTGCATATCTGTAATCCTGAGCTCAGCGCCTTTGTAAGATCATACATTCTGCAGACTCTGATCGGACAATGCTGTGTGCCTACCAATCTGTCATTGTTCCGGCGCGTGTCCTTATCAATGAGTTCCTTTGTTGTGTGCGCACTGCAGGTTGTCCTTCTGGTCCAGACATTTTATTCCGAGTTTCCGATGTGGGAGAAGTGGTCGTCCATGAACAACTTGACTCTGATGGCCAAGGAAGTGAGGCAGGTGAGTTCGATCTTACTCGATATTTGTTACATGGATCATGGCCAGACCTTCATTCCTGGTAAGCGAGCATCACCTACATTGGTAGCTACATATTATCAATGTCCTGTGGTTTCTTTGTGTGACCCTATGATACACACATGCTCAAGGTTGAGCTGCTTCTCTCCCTATTATCGAGAACAGTTAGATACTGCTGGGACATATTTAACTCTTAAACTTCTGGAGTTCACCAGGGGAAGGGGGTTAACCAGTCAAGGGCGAGTGGTCAACGGTAGTGGAGCTGACAAGTTCTCTTTCCTTTAGATTTGTGATTGGTCAGGAGTAGCGGGCTGAAGGCGCCTAGTCATTTAGAGGGGTGAGTGGTCCATGGTAGTGGGCTGGCCAGCCAAGTGTAGTTTTTTAGTAGAGTCAATGGTCAGGAGAAGCGGGACTGATCAGTTGGAGTCCAGGTGAATGGTTTGGGTAGTGGGCAGAAGGGTCAGGGCCCAGGTGTTTATAGGGAGGAGCAGTTGGGGTAGCGGGGCTGCACATACAATGTCTAGCTCTTTAGAAGAGTGAATGGTCAGGCGTAGTAGGTCTGACAAGGCAGGGCCTAGTTCTTTAAGGGGCGTGTGGTTGGGGGAAGTAGGGCTGAACGGTAAGGGCCTCGCTCTATGCAGGGGTAAGCGATCAGGGGTAGCAAGCTGAATGGTTGGTTATTTGGAGTAGTGAGTGGTAAAGGGTAGCGGGGTTGACCTGTCAGCAGCTAGTTCTTTAGAAGAGGTGAATGGTCAGTGTAGCAGGCAGAATGTCAGGGTCTAGATATTTTGAGGAGTGAGTGTTTAGGGGTAGCAGTGCCGTACACAGGGTCTAGCTCTTTAGAAGAGTGAATAGCCTGGGGTAGAGGCTGAGCTGCCAGGTCATCGCTCTTTAGACCAGGGAATAGTCCGGGATAGCAGGGCTGAACAGTAAGAGCCTAGATCTTTAGAGAGTTGAGTGGTCTGGAGGAGTAGGCTGAATAGTTAGGGCAAGTTTTTTAGAGAGGTGAATGATCAAGAGTAGTGGTACTGGACATTCTGGACGAGTTCTTTAGAGGGATGAGGAGTCGGAGGTCTCTGGCTAAACAGTCTTGGTCTCGTTCTTCAGAGGGATGAGTGGTCCGAGGCAGCAGACCTGAACTGGCATGTTCTAGCTCTTTAGAAAAGTGATTTGTAGTGGTAGAGGATGTGAACAGTTGGGGCCTAATTCTTGAGAGGGATGAGGGGGGAGAGGTAGCAGGTGAACAGTCTTGGCTTCGTTCTTCAGAGGGATGAGTGGTCAGAGGTAGTGGGCTGAAAAATCAGGGCCAAGTTCTTTAGAGGGATGAGTGGTCGGAGGCAGCAGGCCTGAACACATGTGTTCTAGCTCTTTAGAAAAGTGATTGGTTGGGGTAGCGGATGTGAACTGTCTTGGCCTCGTTCTTCAGAGGGATGATGGGTCAGAGGTAGAAGGCTGAACAGTTCCTTTACTCTCCCCAGCACACTGTTACTTTCAGGCTTTTGTCATTTCTTTACTCTCCCCAGCACAGTATTACTTTCCGTCTTGTTTTATTCATTTACTCTGCCCCTGCACAGTGTTACTTTCAATCTTGTGTCATTCCTTTATGCTACCCCTGCACACTGTTACTTGCTACCTTCTGCAGTCCCTTTACTCTACCCCAGCTCACTGTTACTTTCCCCCTTGTGTCATTCCTTTACTCTCCCCAGCACACTGTTACGTTCTGCCTTGTGTAGTTCCTTTATTTTACCCCTGCACACTGTTAGTTTCTGCCTTGTTTCATTTCTTTACTCTGCCCCAGCACAGTGTTACTTTCCCCATTGTGTCATTCCTTTACTCTCCACAGCACACTGTTACTTTCTGCTGTGTGTTGTTCCTTTATTTTACTCTGCTCCAGTACAGTGTTACTTTTAGTCTTGCGTCAGTTCTTCACATTCCTTGAATTAATCACCACATTTCTTTAATATTCCATGCATTAATGATAACATTTTTACTCTTGTAGGAACAAATGAATCTATAACTGAGGAGCAGGTTGAAGCTGTGTCAGAGACAGCACACCTTCGGGAGGCCTGGTCTGAAGGCGCAAGTGAGGAGGTTCTCACTTGTTACGACGATGGCATCTTCTACAACCTAGCTATGGCATCTGTGGACCCAGGCAGCCCAGCTGACACAATTATTATTAAACCCAGCCAGGGCACAAACAATGTGAGCACAGTAATAATTCCTACAGTTCAGCATGGCACATCCCCAAGAGAGAGGTCATTCATGTGTCCTGAGTGTGGAGTATTATACAGCGATCTCTCCATGTTTCTTCTTCATCAGACATTGCACTCTGAAAATGCTGATGATAATGAAAATCATTCAAGACAATCAGGTGACAGCATTGAAGACAAACCCTATAAATGCAATGAATGTGAAAAGAGCTTCAGACAGAACTCTGGTCTTCTCAAGCACCAGAGAAATCACACTGGTGAAAAACCGTATAGATGTGCCCACTGTGGAAAATGCTTTGCCCGTAGCTCAAGTCTGAGCCTACACAAGAGGATACATACCGGAGAGAAGCCATACATCTGTACAGTGTGTGAGAAATGCTTTAGTCAAAGCTCCAGTCTCATAAAACACCACAGAACACACACAGGTGAAAGGCCGTACCCATGTTTGTATTGTGGCAAAACGTTCACTCAAAAGCAGCACTTTATAGGTCACCAAAGAACTCACACAGGAGAGAGACCGTTTACATGCACTGAATGTGGAGAAAGCTTTAACCGCAAAGAAACACTCAACAAACATCAAAAAGTGCACAAAGAGGAGACAGTATCGGAGTGCATAGAATTACACGAAAACTTAATCCATTAAGAAAACTTTGCACTGCACCAGAGAGGCCATATGAGTGGCAGACAACAAAGAGCGTCTAACAGGACAGAAGTGGATAGCATCGGAGATCACAAAGGCAAGGGAAATCACAGTTCATCACACTGGAAAATTCATGTGCCTGAGACATGCACCAAACGAAAGTCCTAATGCTGGAAAAGCATTGAATCGTGACACCAGACATGCCACTTGCCAGTGACATCATGACAACAAAACATCCAAAGAGCCACCTGTATGCGCGACCCCTCGCAACGGAGAACAGTACAAAAGAAGATCCATTTCTGCTAAGGCAAGACCTCGAAGGCTGATTGTGAGCACCAAAGAACTGTACAGAAGGGAAGGCCCCGCTAGAGAACCACGCAGCCTCACTTCCACCGATGACTGATCACATGAGGAAACCACGTGAAACGTTCTTGAGGGAAATCCTGACGGCACACAACAGAAAGCACAATATGATCCAGGGATCAAGGAAGCCATAAAACCTGCTGCACATGGAGGGTCTGGCAAACACTACTGGAAGCTCCGACTGATATCAGAAGGCGAACACCCATCCCCTAACAGCAGCTAGACTGACATGTCCCTACACCTCCAAGCACTGTCTGCGCTCTCCCAAATCTGAGCGCTTCAGCTTTCTCCATTCCTCAAGCAGACGCCTCCAATGCCTCTAATTCCTGTGGTGACAACTATGGAATTCTCTCCCAAAAGCCTTTGCGATTACGAAATCAATGTGTTTTAAAAGACCCTCAACCAACCTCTCTTGTACATGCTATAATGGTCAAAAGCATTACATCCCTGCCTCCCGGTCACTCTAAGACCGGATTCACAAATTATCTGTAGCGAAATGACTCAAACCACTTATGCGAGAATATGCGACAGCAAAACATACCTTTCTTTGGGAAATGCTTGTATTGGATATTATTTGTTTTCACCATCTCCCAATATACCTGAAGGGCTCAAACGTTCAGAAGGAAACTTTTTGGGATAATCTAGTGCTGCTTTTCTCAGAAGGCACAGTAGATGCTGACCAGTGCGGTCTAAAGAAGACTAAAGGTGTCATTGGTTTTTTCCAGGTTCCCTAATCACTTTGAGATTAATCGTGGGTGAATTAACTCTAAATCATTAATGTTTGAGTCCTACTTTATTTATTTTGTTTAAACAAAACGTTGGACATTATTTTAAGGGAATTCCACATTTAATTTTGAGAATAGCCTTTTTTTAAATAAAATAAAAAAATGATTTTGTGTGATAGACACTCCAGTTTCACCCTCTTCTGTTAAACCTTTCCCATTACCCAATGCATTCCCCCCTTTTGTGATTAATGTTCCCTTCCCAATGTTTTTTAAATGTAATTTCATTTATTTGGGAGCCCCTCCCTGGTGTACTCCTTCCCCTTTTCATTTTCTTATCCTAATCTTTACATTTAGTCTTGTTTTACCCTTTCTTATACCCTACTTATTACCTGCACCCATCCTGCTTGTATTTTCTACGTTTTTGTTTTCAAAGTTAATTTCTCAAGTTAAGACTCACCAAAGATAATTGATAAGTGTAAAACATGTCACCAAATTTATTTTCAATCTTTCTTGCAAACAACACGTCCTTCTTTCCTAATATTTGTGTGTGTTGATTATTGGCAAGTGCTCTACATTCCAAAGCCTTGATTGTCACATCAAAGACGTCCCAAAGGAGAGACTTCTTGATTTATAGTTCACGAGAGAAGCTGTCAGTTATAGGTTATAGGAACAGGGAGAGGTCTGTTAGGTCTAGGCTGTATGTTGATTTCCTGTCTATGCGTGGCACATATTTCCTATGCATGCTACTGCGTTAAATTTGTTTACTCGGTATTCATGTCTTATATTTGTCTTTCCCTGATCTTTTTTTCATTTCTTTCTTTGATACAATGTTCCCCAGTACCCAAAAGTCTCACACCCACCTTCCCCTACTGGTATGGAGTACACTCCCTACTAATCAGTTCTACAAAATATTCTTTCTGGTGTTTAACTCCGGTCATGGTTTGCCCATGGGCTTTGGATACACCATCTCCCTCCGCACACTTGACCAGCCCCTTCCAAACCCGTGATAACGCAATCTTACTGTTGGGTAGGTCACCATTTCTTACTGATAAACTCCCCTATACCTGTATACCTCATCAGTGCCTCCTGAAGTAACATTTGTATGGCACTAGCCGTCAAAGTTTGTGTTAGACCGGGCACCATTGGCGTGGGTCTCCCTTCCATTTTTTTGCTGTTGCCTCCTGTGTTTTCG
Organism: Calotriton arnoldi; assembly: GCA_963921515.1. NCBI lineage: Eukaryota > Metazoa > Chordata > Amphibia > Caudata > Salamandridae > Calotriton > Calotriton arnoldi. The sequence continues at coordinate 156,219 of CAWUFW010012057.1, read as the reverse complement.
CTGGTTTAGATGCTTTGGGCACTGTGCCACTGCTATTCAGTGCCACAGTGCAAGTGCTCCCTATGTTAAATTGTTGTAATGGATTAGTGACTCCATGATTGGCTTGTTTGATTTACTTGTCAGACCCTAGTACAGTGCACTGTGTGCCCAGGGCCTGTAAATCAAATGCTGCTGGTGGGCTTGCAGCACTGGTTGTGCCACCCACAGGAGCAGCTTGTAAAGTGTGTCTCAAGCCTGCCATTGCAGAGCCTGTGTGCCGTCTAGTACTGCCATGTTGACTTGGTAAGTGCACCTACTTGCCAGTCCCTAAAACCTTCCCTTTTCTACATATCACACACCCCTAAGGTAGGCCCAAGGGCAGGGTGCATTGTATGTAAAAGGTAGGTCATGCCCTGATGTGTGTGGCATGTCCTAAAAGTGAATTACAGCCAATTTCGTTTTTCACTATTGCAAGGCTACCTGCTCCCATAGGCCAGAATGGGCAGTTTGATTATAACATCTTATAATCCTAACTGACCCAGGGAACATGGTAGAAATTCAAGTTTAGTATGCCTGAACTCAGAATGATAAAATACATCTTTTAGTGAAGTTGGTTTTAACATTCTGTGTTTGAAAATACCACTTTTAGAAAGTAGGTATTTTCTTGCCTAACCATCCAGCTTGTGTATTGTATGTCTGGTTTTGTGAGTGACAGGGGCTGGGGGACTCCAGGAGATAGAGTGAGTCAGCACTAGGCTGAATATACCTATCTGCATTGGGAGTAGTGGGAGGAGTTGCACCTGGGCCTGAATAGGGCTGTGCCTGCCTTCCACAATGCTGGCTCCACCTCCTGTGGTGTGTCTGATGACCCTGGCCTACACTGACAAAGGAAGAATGTGCACTGGCAGAATGCACCCAGAACTCCAGAACTAGTTTGGACTAGGTACAGGACCCTCTGCCTTCAGAGGACAAAGGATTTATGAGTATAAATACTGGGGCCCAGACCCCATGACTTTAGATCACTTCTGGGAATCAAGATAAACCGTTACTGAGGAGAAGAACCAGGAAACTGAAGGAGGAGACTACCCCTGTGCTGAGTGCTGTTTGGGGGTTGGCCTGCAGTGGTTGCTTCATTGCCAAAGAAAGGAGAAGAGGACTGAGTGTGCTTTCATCATCTTGCAGAAGATCTCCAAGGGCTTGAACTTTGACCTTGCCTCCTGCCTGAAGTCTCAGGGATACAAGACTTCACCACCAGCTCCCCCCTGAATTCCCTTGCTGGGAATTGAAGTGCCTGCTGTTGTGCTGGGCCTTCTGAGACTGCGTGTCGCTGGGAGCTGGAAGCGCGACTCAACGACGAGAAGCGTGTCGCCGCTGCAGCAGTTGCCGTCGCATCGCCGAGGAAGCGTGCCGCCGCTGCCGCTGTCGCCATCGCATCACCGAAGTGCGTCGCATCACCGGAGAAGCGTGCCGCCGCCGCAGAGGTCGCCGTCGCATCACCGGGGAAGCGTGTCGCAGGGCCTGTCGCTGCTCAGAAGATCACTGAGTCGCCGCACGGCCGTCGGGCGTGCACGCATCGCATCAACGTGGTCGCATCGTAACCAAGACGCCATTTTGTCGCACCGGATTGTCGCATCGCATCGAGGCGCCATCATGTCGCATCGTACCGGAGAGCAGTAAGAAACCGACGCATCACCTCCCCACACAGTAAGGAAGCGAGCATCAACTCCCCTGCGCAGCAGTAAGGAACCGACACATCCACTCCCCTGAGTGTAAGGAACCGACGCATCACCTTCCCTGCGACCCTTTTGTTTGCTTTGCGTTACGCATCCAAGGTACTTTGAGAGTAAAGTGTCGCATTTGCAATCTTAAGTGAACTGAGCTATTTCATACCATTTTAAAGTCTATTTTTGAGTACAGTATTGTGGATTTTTGTCGTTTGGTCTTGTGATAAGTCTATATAAAGAATACTTATTTTTCTAAACCTGGGTGGTGTCCGTCTGTAGTCTTTTCACTGTATTACTGTATGTGTTCACAAATGCTTTACACACTGCCTCTGAGATAAGCCTGCCTGCTCGTGCCAAGCTACCAAGGGGGTGACCAGGGGATATTTTAGGAGTGTAGCCCCTTACCCTGACTAGATGCAAGGGTCCCTATTTGGTCAAAGGTACCTACCTCTGCCAACTATAGACCCCCAAATCTAACAGTTTGCACCAGTGAATGCATGCAGATGCTACAAATAGCCAGACTCTGGCAAAGCGACCAGACTGTATCTGGCATTTGTAAAGCGCAAACGAATCACCCCTAGGGGTCTCAAGGCGCTGGGGGCCGTCGGGAGACTAAGTGAGCTATTGCCCAGAGTCACAGGATGCTGAGCTGAGCTGCTGCTGGTACCGGGGATGGAACTTTGAGCTCCAAGCTCCGGAGTCAGCCACTCTGGCCGCTGCACCACATTGCTACCCCTCGAAACTGATATAATGCTGTAGAAATGTAATCAAGATGATATGATAACTGTCGATATCCCATAGCTAATTGATAAAACCAGTTTACAAATTCCTATGTAGCAACAAAAGAAATGTTTCAGTGTTAAAAGTTTGATTAAAAACATAGTTGAAGAAAAACATTAATGCCGCCAGTGATGTTCTAAAAAAATATTTCTTTGATTTGCTGCATTTACTTTTCTTTTCTTCCTTTCCTATTCTGTTTCTTCCCCTATTCCCCCAGTCTCTCTTTTCCTGAGCTTTTGTATAATTACCACCAAATACCTGGTACCTTTATTGTGCTTCTGGTGTATTCCGCTGCCATTTCTTCTCTGCAGCTTAAGTGTTGGTTAGAACAAGAACTGCAGTTTTTTTTTCTCTTGACAAATTGTCGAGATGTCACACCTTACTTAACTAAAACGCTGATCAGTTTGCTTAAATTGATGATCTGGTCATTCACTTATACCCATAAACACTGGATAGCGGCACATATGAGAGATGGCGCCAGGGCTAGACTGGGAACTCAAAGCAGCCCTGGCAATTTTGTTGGACCAGCCCCGGGAAGGGAGGGTAAGTGGGGAATATGGATGCAAGTGTGCAGCACTGCTGCTTTTGTTACGGGGGCCGGTATTGCAGCACCGCTACAATCCGGCCCCAGATGCTGCAACAATTTAGGAGATTTGTGGGGATGGAAATATCCCCTGAGTGGTGATGGACGTGCACGAGTGCCCCACCTTTCTAAAGAAGGAGGGCTGCCACCCTGGAGCCGTGTGTGACAATGAAGCATTGTGGATTCCGTCCCGTGGAAGCAGAGCATTGATTCAACCACCCAAACCCAGAAGCACCCGAGACATGCAGCCAGACTCAGGAAGACATACCAACGACGGAAGGAGCGCCGTGGACACTTGTCGCTTCGCCCACAGCATTCAGACTTACACTTATCAACGGGCCACTGACACACACCCAGGCCTTCCATATCACAACTCTAGCGAGAGCGTGTATGACTGATTACTGGGCTGCCAGGCCTCTGGGGGAACCTGCTTTGAGTGAAGCGCTACGGCGCGGAGATACTTTGGCTTTTAAAGAAGTAATTGTAGAACTTCTAAGACTTGTAACATTCATAAGAGGGTAGAGGCTTCATAAAACCCCATCTCTATTAATGCCCAATGAACTTACAGAATAATGTAATAAGCTATGTGAATAGAAGAAAGAAGAAAAATGATCAAGAATTAAGCCGTCTGTCAGCCACCAAGTAATCCCTTTAAAAATAATGAGACCGGCCGATGAAACGATCCTGCGATATGGTTGTACTTGGGGCTATATGGTTTTACTGAGGAGAAAATTTTCCGATCAGGATTGGGTGGAGGTGATAGACATTTTAATGGCATTATTGAGAGTGTTTGAATGATGTGGACGACCGGGGATTTTAAAACTAATTTTAATGTGATTCATATTATTGGTTCTTCTTTCCTCTCTTTGCTACAACGGGCACTGTATTTTCTCTGCAGGCTATTCTTTTCAGAACGTGATCTTTTTTAACAGGTGTTGAGGTGTCCTTTTGACTTATCTGTGCTTCGTGCAATTGTGAGGAGAGGCGGATGTTTAACTTTTAGGATTTTCGATTGACACATTCGTGCCCCTTGGGTCTTTGCACGTGTCGTGGAACAAGGTTTCTCTAATTTAGGTTGAGTTTCCGTGTCCTGCCTTTTCTTCTGGAAAGGTTAAGAACCGGTGGGCTATTCCCTGTTCTTGGGTATTGCTCCTTCTAACAAAGGATATTGGGGGTGGTTGGGAGGACGTGTGGGGACCTGCAGTGGGAAAAATGGCTGGGACTGTTTGTTTGCAGTGTTTTCTTGGCAAGAGTCTAGGGTCCCTTTGGGACTTTAGATGTTCAGCCTGATGGAGATGACTTAAATGAGCTTGGTGGGACTTTTCAATGGATTGGGGCGTGTGAGCTGGGTTCTTTTTTCAGGACTTTCAGGATCCGTTGCTGGGGCGGTGTTCTCTAGACCCTGTGGCTTGAACGCTGCTATGGCTCGGATTGAGCCGTCCACTTCTTTGGATACCGCCTCATGTGGCCCCGTAAGTGTCATTGTGACCAGCTTGGCATGATTGGCGTGCCCACCCCGTACCCTGGACATGGGCTGAAAAGGTGATCTGTGGAGACACTCTACCTCCCGCCGCCCCCCTCCCCCCTGGATGTTCCGGATCTATTGCTTCTGGCGAGGTGTGATCCAATGGGTCGACCTTCATTTTTGGAGAGAGGAGTACAGAGGCTGAATGCTTTGCCCCAATAGGGGAGTCAGGGTTGCAGTTGGAGGCTTATTGTGTGGTGAGTAAGCGAAATGAAATGGCTGCTCGCTGGTGGATTTATCTACTGACTCGGTACTGGATTAGAGTGAGGCCCGTGGAGCTCTAGGGTCCTTCCCCAAACACCTTGAAGGTCCGGCTTCCACCACTGGAGCATTCGCCCAGTTTTGGAACTATAGACAGGCCTCCAGTTGGAGGTAGTCTGGAAGACGATTGCTCTGCAGTCTGCCCTGGTGGTATGGGCACAAGGGTCTGGGTGCATGCTTTTATGCACCTGTGGGGTCCGTCCTGCTCCCTCTTCAGACTTTCTAAGCCCAGGTGTGTGTGGTCAGCCAACACGCCTCAGGGAATCAGCAGCCAAGGGAGTCCTGGGCCTCCTATGGGCATCCGGATGGAAGACTCTAGAATGGATTTTGTATTGACATCCTGTATGAACTTAAAGGTTTTGAATTATCCCAGCTGTTGAATGAAAGGTTTTGATTGTTCCCTACTGTTTTTGTTAAATTAAAAGATTTTGATTGTTCCCTACTGTTTTTGTTAAATTAAAAGATTTTGAGTGTTCCCTACTGTTGTTCTGTGTGTAGGGATTCTGTGAGGGTAGCCCTGATAACAGTCTGTTCCGTTCGTGATATTTAGGCGACAGTGGGTAACCTTGTGGTTTCTTTGGAGACAGTAGTGGCACTCTATGATAGTTTGAGGCCGCTTTCCTTTTGGCTCTCGGAGGCAAGTGCTTCATTGGATTCCCCTGGGGTCCCACGGCTGAGTTCTTTCCCAGTCAGGCGAGACCTGTACGTTCATGGTCGCCCCGATCCCTTGGGGGTTGCTTTTGTCAGTTTCTTGGTCGCTCCAACAGAACTACGTGGCAAATGTAGGAGGTGACCTGTCTGATCTAGGCCCAGTAGCGTATATCATCTGTGGTGTACCATATTTTGCTTTGTGTTTGTATATAAATCTACTTTTTTCAAAAAACCAAGTGTTAGAAATGGGGGTCTCTAGTTGGCAATGGCTGGCCACTGCCCAAGTAGGGACCCTTCTTCCTAAGTCAGAGTGAGAGGGCTACTCTCCTTGATACCCCCGCTCAACCCTGTGGTAACGTAGCACGAGCAGGTAGGCTTATCTCAGAGGCAGTGTGTGAAGCATTTATGACCATACACAGTAACACAGTGAGGAACACTACAAAGGGACACCACACAAGTAGTTATAAAAATAAGTATCTTTATATAAAGGCAGATTTATCACAAGACCGATAACTGTAAAAGCCACAATACTGTCAAAAATAGGATAGCTGTTGAAGGACTGTCAAAAATAGTTCAAAGGTTGCAAGAATAAGGTTCAAATTCAAAGCAGGGGTCTCTGCACCCCTTTCTCGTTCAGAGGTTGCAAAAATAAGGTTCAAATCCAAAGCAGTGGTCTCTGCGACCCTTTCTCTCACAAAGTACCTGAATTCAGTAGCAAAACCAACAAAATGTCGCAAAGAAGTGGTAGCGATGATTTTCCTCACGCGAGGCCGGCGATGCGTTAAATCCTTGCCGCAAGGGAGGATGATGCGCCGATCTGCTGATGCGTGCGGAGACGATGAGACCAACTTCTGCACGCTAGGCCGCCGATGCGATGACTTTCTTGCCGCGAGGGAGAAGTCGATGCGACGAGCCTGTTGCGTTGTGCGATGGTGTTGCGATGCGAAGAAATGGCGCTCCGCGAGGGAGCGACGAAATCCGGTGCGATGCGATGAAAATGGCGGACGCACGGCGTCCGCAATGCGATGTCTTGAAGCGATGATTTCTTTAGGGGTTGCGAGCGCTCGGCTACAGCAGCGCGATGATTTTTCCAGCGCGTCTCGGCTGCAGCGGCTCGCAAAGAGGCGTTAGCGATGGTTTCGTGTTGCGAGCACTCAGCGGCAGCAGCGCGATGATTTTTCCAGCGCTCTCGGCGGCAGCGGTTCGCAAAGGGGCGTTAGCGTCGATTTCCAGCACTCTTTTCTCTGAAGCAAACTAGAGGCCCTGGAACTCACAGGAGCCTCATCAGCAGATAGCAATCCTCGCAGGGAGGAAGCAGGAGGTTGGTGGTGGAGTCTGATGTGCCTGAGACTCCAGCAGGAGGCTAGCTCTTTTCCTAGCCCTTGGGTAATTGCTGTAACAAAAATAAAAGTTCTCTCAAAAGTCCTTTTCTCTCTTCTTCAAGGTCCAGTGGTCACTGCTGCAGGCCAGTGCAAGAAACAACACACAAGCACAAGGACAGTCACTCCCTCAGACTCCTCCAGTGGCACGGACCGAGTTTCCTCTCCAGATCCAAAAGCAATACCATTTGTAGGGGTTTGAGCACAGATATTTATACCCCAAAAGTCTTTGTTCTCAAAAGCTACAAGTCACTGAGCCTAGCCAGAACCAGTTCTGGTCAGTCCTGGAGCATTTTGTTTACCAGGCTGCATCCTTCCTTTTAGAAAGAGGGGGTCTGCTATCAGACACACAGTAGGAGGTGGAGCCAGCATTCACCTTGCCAGGCACAGCCCTATTCAGGTCAAGGAGCCACCCCTCCCCATACTCTAAATGCAGATCTCTCCATTCAACCCAGGTCTGACTCAGCCTGCCCTGTCCCTCCAAAACCAGACAGCCAATACACATAACAGCAGAGCACACTGGAAGGCTTAGGCAAGAAAATACCTACTTTCTAAAAGTGGTATTTTCAAACACAGAATATAAAAATAAACTTCACTAAAAGGTGTATTTTAATATTCTGAGCTCAGGCATACTAAATTCGTTTTCCTACCATGTTCCTGGGGTCAGTTAGGACTATAGCATGTAATAGTCCCAAAACCAATCCTGGATTGACTTTGTAGACTACTCAGTTAAAACACTAGATGGTTGGTTAACTGGACACAATGTGCATGATTTCAATGGACTTTACAATTTGTTTATGAAAGAACATATTTTAAGTAATTGCACAAATGAAAAGTTACATCATCATTTTGTAGACCTAGGTCTGATTTCTCCCCAAGAATTGGGAACGAAGGCAGACCACTGGGTCAAGACAAGGGTGACAAAAACAACCACTGAGGGTGACCAAAAGAAAGGGGTCACAAAAACTCCCCAGGGGAAAGGTGGTGAGAATCCCCAAGATAAAAAGCCTGAGTCTTCTAAAGGGCCCCAAAAACTTGCACAGGGGGGTGGGTCCCAAAAGCTTTCCCAGCCCAATAATCCATATAGGGGAAAGAACTTTGATCCCTCAAAGGCCTGGTGTAACAACTGTAAGAAGTTGGGACACTTAACTGGAGATGCAGCTTGCACAACCAAGAAGGCCCCTAGTCCTTCCACAGCTACTCCTGGGGTAGCTAGTCTCCAGTTTGGATCAGCAGTGTGCCAAGAGCACATCGGGTTGCACACTGAAGCCGTTATAGTTTCAGAAGGGGAAGTTGAGTCTGCCACTGTAGCTGTGTGGCCACCCAACTTAAAAAAGTACCTACAATATCCCTGGATCAATGGAACTAGGATAGACGCTCTAAGGGATACAGGTGCCAGTGTCACTATGGTGAGAGACACTGGTTTCCCCTGAGCAATACTTGATTGGGAGAACTTACCCAGTCACCAATGCTGACAGTGTTACCACTAACCATGCAATGGGGGGGGGGGGGTTACTGGCCTGAAACAGGTAGTGGTCTCTCCAAAGCTACCAGCTGCATGTCTGCTTGGCAATGACCTGGAAACCTCAGCATGGGCTGAGGTTGAACTAAAAACCCATGCAGCAATGCTGGATATCCCTGAATTGGTGTGTGTAAAAACAAGAGCACAAAGCAAGAGACAGGGTGAAAAAGAAGTGTTGGAGCCTGAACATATGACCCAAACTTCCAAGAGAAAAGGTAAGAAGACTGGGGAACCAGCTTCTGTACAGCAAAAAGATCAGGACACCTCTCCTCTGGGAGAGGACTTGGACACCCCAGAGGGAATGGAGCCCATGGAGCTTGAACCTTACCAGGTTGAACTCTTGGGCCCAGGGGGACCCTCTAGGGAAGAGCTGTGCCTTGGACAGCAGGTGTGTCCAACTCTTGAAAGCCTGAGGCAGCAAGCTGCTACCCAGGAAAAAGGTGATGTCAGTGGTAGCCACCGAGTTTATTGGGAAGAGGGACTGACTTACACTGAGGCCAGAGACCCCAAACCTGGAGCCACTAGGAGAGTGGTAGTGCCTCAGAAGTACAGGGAGTTCCTCCTAACTTTAGCTCATGACATCCCTTTAGCTGGTCATCTGGTCCAAACCAAGACTTGGGAAAGGCTAGTCAACCACTTTTAATGGCCCCAGATGCACCAAAAAGTAAAGGAGTTTGTCAGCTCCTGTGTTACCTGTCAAGCCAGTGGCAAGACAGGTGGCCACCCAAAGGCCCCCCTAACACCGCTGCCTGTGGTGGGGGTTCCCTTTGAAAGGGTAGGTGTAGACATAGTGGGTCCACTTGAACCTCTCACAGCATCAGGAAACAAATTCATTCTAGTGGTAGTGGATCATGCCACTAGGTACCCAGAAGCAATTCCCCTTAGGACTACTACAGCTCCTGCAGTAGCCAAGGCCCTCATTGGTGTCTTCACCTGAGTAGGGTTCCCTAAGGAGGTGGTTTCAGACAGAGGTTCCAACTTCATGTCTGCTTACCTAAAACACATGTGGAAAGATTGTGGAGTGCAGTACAAGTTTACTACACTATATCACCCACAAACCAATGGCCTTGTTGAGAGATTCAACAAGACATTCAAAGGCATGATTATGGGGCTCTCTGAAAAACTCAAAAGGAGATGGGATGTCCTCTTACCCTGCCTTCTTTTTGCTTACAGGGAAGTGCCACAGAAGGGAGTAGGGTTTTCCCCCTTTGAACTTCTGTTTGGCCATCCTGTGAGGGGACCACTCTGTCTTGTAAAGGAGGGTTGGGAGAAGCCTCTCCAAGAACCCAAACAAGATATTGTGGACTATGTGCTTGGCCTAAGGTCCAGAATGGCTGAGTACATGGAAAAGGCATCCAGAAATCTTGAGGCCAGCCGGGAGCTTCAGAAGCACTGGTATGACCAAAAAGCTGCACTGGTTGAATTTCAACCTGGGCAAATGGTGTGGGTTTTGAAGCCAGTGGCACCAAGGGCCCTCCAGGACAAATGGAGTGGCCCTTACCCTATCCTAGAAAAAAAGAGTGAGGTCACCTACTTGGTGGACCTGGGCACAAGCAGGACACCCAAAAGGGTGATCCATGTGAACAGCCTGAAACTCTTTCATGGCAGGGCTGACCTCACCATGCTGATGGTGACTGATGTGGATCAGAGGACAGAGAGTGAACCTCTCCCTGACCTCCTCTCATGCAGCCCAAAAGATGGGTCAGTGGATGGAGTTGTCTTTTCAGACACCCTCTCTGCGCAACAGCAGACTGATTGTAAGCAAGTCGTGCAGCAGTATGCTAAGCTCTTTTCCTTGACCCCTGGTCAGACAAACTGGTGTACCCATGATGTGGACACTGGGGACAGTCCACCTGTCAAAAACAAAATCTATCGCCAGTCTGATCAAGTCAGGGAAAGCATCAGAGCTCAAGTCAGCAAGATGCTGGAGTTAGGGGTTATTGAACCCTCTGAGAGCCCCTGGGCCAGCCCAGTGGTTCTAGTCCCCAAACCTCATCCACGGGGTGGAAAGAGAGAAATGAGGTTCTGTGTGGACCATAGAGGGCTCAACTCTGTCACCAGGACAGATGCTCACCCTACCCCAAAGAGCAGATGAATTGATAGATAAATTGGGCGCAGCCAAATTTCTAAGTACCTTTGACTTTACTGCAGGGTACTGGCAAATTGGCATGGCCCCAGGAGCAAACGAAAAGACAGCATTCTCCACACCTGATGGGCATTATCAGTTTACTGTTATGCCCTTTGGTTTAAAGAATGCCCCTGCCACCTTCCAGAGGTTGGTGAATCAAGTCCTTGCTGGATTGGAGTCCTTTAGTGTAGCTTATCTAGATGATATTGCTGTCTTTAGCTCCACCTGGCAGGATCACCTGATCCACCTTGGGAAGGTTTTAAATGCTCTGCAAACTGCAGGCCTAACTATCAAGGCATTCAAATGCCAGATAGGGCAGGGTACTGTGGTGTACTTGGGCCACCTTGTTGGTGGAGGCCAGGTACAACCCTTACAGCCCAAGATCCAGGCCATCCTGGACTGGGCAGCTCCAACAACCCAAACACAAGTCAGGGCATTCCTTGGCTTGACTGGGTACTACAGGAGGGTTGTGAAGGGATATGGGTCCATTGTGGCTCCCCTCACAGAACTTACCTCCAAGAAGATGCCCAAAAAGGTAAACTGGACAGTTAGTTGTCAAAAGGCTTTTGACACCCTGAAAGAGGCAATGTGCTCAGCACCAATTCTCAAAGCTCCAGACTATGCCAAGCAGTTCATTGTGCAGACTGATGCCTCTGAGCTAGGGATAGGAGCGGTCCTATCCCAGACCAATGATGAAGGCCAAGACCAACCTGTTGCTTTTATAAGCAGAAGGCTTCTCCCCAGGGAGCAGCGTTGGAGTGCCATTGAGAGGGAGGCCTTTGCTGTGGTTTGGTCCCTGAAGAAGCTGAGACCATACCTGTTTGGTACTCACTTTCTTGTTCAAACTGATCACAGACCTCTCAGATGGCTAATGCAGATGAAAGGTGAAAATCCTAAACTGTTGAGGTGTTCCATCTCCCTACAGGGAATGGACTTTGTAGTGGAACACAGACCTGGGACTGCCTATGCCAATGCAGATGGTCTTTCCAGGTTCTTCCACTTAGAAAATGAAGACTCTCTAGGGAAAGGTTAGTCTTGTCCTCTTTCGTTTGGGGGGTGGGGGTTTGTGTGAGAAAGTACCCTCTTTCTGCATGGTTGCCCCCACTTTTTGCTGAATTGCTGATGTGCTTTGACTGAGTGTGCCTTGGGCTCCTGCCAATCAGGTACCCAGGGCCTATGTTCTTTCCCTAAAACTGCATTGAAGCATAAACCCAATTGGCATCTCTGGCCACAGGTCAGCCCCTGGTAAATGGTACCACAGGTACCCAGGGCACTGTGACCAGAAAAGGCCTCTAAGGGCTGCAGCACTTCTTGTGCCACCCTTAGAGGTTCTGTACCCTTACACACATGGTGCAGAGCAAAGTGAAGAGTCAACATGGCACACACCTCTGCGTGACATGCCTACAACCCACTGCCCTGGCATAGGTCAGTCACCCTTCTAGCTGGGTGCACAATACCAGTGGTGAGGGTACAGGTGCATGAGCCCTGTACCCCTACAGTGTCTTAAGTCCATTTTTAGACATTGTAAGTGCAGTGCTGCTATTAAGAGTATATGGTGCTGGGAGTTTGTCATTACGAACTCCACAACAGCATAATGGCTGCACTGAAAACTGAGAAGTTTGGTATCAAACTTCTCAGCACATTAAACCGACACTGATGCCAGTGTGGGATTTAATGTAAAATGCACACAGAAGGCATCTTAGAAGATGCCCCTGAAACCTTACCCACCTCTAGTGTCCAGGCTGAGTGGCTGCTACAGCTGCCACCACCAGACATGTTTCTGGACCCCTGGGTCGAGAGCCTGCTGCTCTCTGGGGCCTGAAACAATGCACATCCTGGGACGAGGTGCCAAGCCTCCTCCCCCAGGATGGGCAGGGTTCCCGAAGGGGAAGCTTCAAAGGCATGCTGCCTTTGTGAGCTTCCCCAGGCCACTTGCTGTACTCAGCAACTGGTCCCCACTGGTTCTGACCCCCACTTTAAGCGGGAGAACCGGCTGGAAAAACAAGTGAGGAAGAGAGGTGTGCACACCTCTGCCAACTCCACCCCTCAGGTGGGGGAGGCGAGGTGAAGCACAACTCTCAGTCCCCACCATCTTGAGGATGAGGGGACCTAGCCAACCAGGGACAGGCTCCTGCCCCCCTCCCACTGGAGGGTGGCACAATAGGGGGTGTACCCACCCCAGGGAAGGGACCCATTGGTCCCTGACCTCTACCTACCTGTAACGCCCCTAAATCTAGTATTTAGGGGCACCCCTGAACCTTGCTTCCTCTTACAAGAACCTGCAACAAGAAAAGAAGAAGGACCGAACAGCCGTGCCGAAGCTAACAAGAGGAAGACGCTCACTGACTTGGCCCCAGCCCTACCGGCCTGTCTCCACCTCGAACCTGCTCCAGTGAAACCCCGGTGTGTCCTGCAGCCAGCAACCTCAAAAACCCCGGAGGACCTGCCTGCCTTTGTCATGTAGTTCCTATAGTACCCCTGCAGGACCTGCGCGTTTGGATAACATATTGTTGTAATCTCTATCTTGGTTTCTCCCCTTTGCCTTTTCCCCCCCTCTCCCACTCACACTCTTGGTTTCTCCCTTGGAATCCTGAGTGGGAGGCAATTTAGAATGTTGAACTGTTCTCGGAGAAGGTCTTGGCAATATGACTGGAGGAAGCGTTATTCTTGTGATCTCAATAAAGAATTGGACTTACCTTTTAGCGTCTGTCCTTACTTACAATATTTGGCGACGATCCATGGGATGCTGTGACAGGGACAGCGAGACGCCTCCACCCTGTTGATATTCATCGTCCAGTCAGTGGGTGAAAAGTTTGCTGGATTTCGCTTCAGTCATTCTCCATGTTCACGGAGGAAAATTGGCAACTGCGTGGTGGTCCTGGGTGGTGAGTTGAAGCCGTGCTACTCCCTGTTCGTTTCCCTGCACCAGTCCAGGAGCCTTTTTCTTTTTCGCCAACACCTCAGCATGTCCTCTATTTGAACTGCGTACTCTTGCTCCAACTTGGCATCGCTGGTTAGCGTCTGGGGCACTGCCTGCGTTTTGGGTGGTTTGCCCTCTGCTACTTAAAGGAGCTTGGTAGGCGACTTCAAAACTGTACCGGTGCCCGCAGGGCATTGAAGTTGGGGTCGGGAAGGTTTTGGGGACTGACGACTTCTGCGGTCTCACTCCAGCAACGCTTCGCTTTCTGCTGGACTCCCTCAAGTCTGTGCTGCCTGCCCTCTTCTTTCTCCTCCCCTGCACGATCGGAGTTACCTCTGGTGTAGTCGAGAGTGGGGTTGTACTCCGTGCCTAAGACGCGGGGGTGGAGGCCACCGGCACCGCGACTTGTGAGACGCTCCTGCGCCAGTAAGGGCATTGGCATCTGGACTTTTTCAGCTGTGATCTCCTCAGCGGGGAGAGGCTTCCCGGAGTGGCACACAGAGTCCATCTTCTGACTGAAGTGAGTTTCCTTCGGACGAGCCTTCCTGCCCCTCAGGATCCCGCTGTGAGAAGTTGGCCTGGTATATGCTGTCCACTAATTATAGTGGGCACCTTGCACCAGTCCAAACAACCCCTTATTGGAGATAGGTTAAAGACAACCTTATTGAAAGCTATCCTAGTGGTAGCTATGGAGAGCAGCCTTCAGGCTAAGTCTTGAAGGAATGTAAAGCAGCTTGTTTTACCAGTCTATAATCTCTTGAGTGATCAAATGAAAGAGCACCACACCAGGTATATATTCAAAATATATGTATTTATTGCTAAACACACCCCTCTAGTCTCTTTATGAGGCTAGAGTTCGAAGTACATAAGTTATAAGTTATTTAAACACAGTAATAGCACAAATACACGTTTGGGCCCTAGGGGCGTACTCAAACCATATACCAATAAAGTGGTATAAGAACCACGACTGAACTAGACACTAGGCCTAGAGCCTCTAGAAGTGCTTGGACCACAAGGAACCACCCAAGGTAGTGACACAGGGGACCCACGGGGGACGCGTGCAGTGTAAATACACAACCGCGATACGCCGTTGACTTCTATGGAGAAAGTCGCGATCAGGAAATTAAAGAAAAGGGACACTTAAAGGAGGACTTGGAGCAAACCCTTTGAGAACTAGTACTTTGAAGAGTCTCTACCCACGGGAGCACCGGAGTACTCGTGTTACCTCACCCAGGGAAGCCGGGTGCATAGGTGCCTTTCGGGGTCGGGTTTCGTCGTCGATTTGAATGGCGATCTGCTGCAAAGTGCTGCTGGCGACCAAGTGGAAAGTGTCCGGGCGGATCCAAGAGTGGATCGGAGATCTGAAGAACCTGAAAGCAGAGGGAACAGAGTCTGGGTCACTAGCCAGTGACCAGGAAGGCGATGGACAGATGCCCACCGATGTCGAGTGCTTCAGGTGCGTTGACGGTCGTCTTGACTCTTCAGCCACGAGGTCCAGGAGGCGTTGTCGGCGACCAGGAGCAGGATTCGGGCTGGTACACGATGTCTGTCGAGTGCTGAGGTGTCGGCGACCGGATTGGACCCAACAAGCCTTGGCAACGGCAAGTCTCGATAAAGATGTAGATCGTCGATGGTGCAGACCAGCAAGGTCTGGGGAACTCACCCAGTGAGGGTAAGTGAGGGCAGGCCTGGAGCAACCAGGATGCCAAGTAAGAAAAAGATTGGCCTTCGTTAAGGGCTACTAGCCAACGGGCTAGCGACCGCGAAGGAGCCTCGAGACGTCGCACGTGTATCTGGCTCACAGGACACTCGTGGAGTGGAGGCCAGTGATCTTCGGTGCAGTTGGTGCTGGAGGCTAGGGCTACTCGGAGCCCAAAGCACGACTTTGTGGGAGACCCAGAAGAGGATGCACTTGCAAATGTGCTCGGTGTCCAGGGGTCACGGTCTCACGTCACCCACGATAGCTACGGGCCTCAGCTTTGCTGGGGACTCAGGGTAGCCTCGGGGAAGTCTGAGAATCCACCTCTGGTGATGCGATTACTTCGGCGTCCGACGGGAGCTTCAGAAATGCGAACCGGTCAGATGCGTCTTTGGTGCCTGCCAAGCAGGGGAGGCACTCCTTGACCCCAAGGGAGATTCTTCTGTCCTCTAGTCTTGAGTAGAGCGTCGAAGGTCCAGGATTCTGTTTCAGAGTTTCGTCCAGGGATAATCTAAAGTCCTAAGGACTGGGTTCCTATACTTATACCAAGTTTAGGGGTTGGACTACTCTGTGGCCCCACCTATGGGTGGGTCAGGGCAGAGGGGTGGCTACACCCCTTTCCCTTTGTCCAGTTCGCGCCAAAGCAGGGGCTGCAAGCCCCTGATCCGGTTTGAACTGGGGTATGCACAGGGACACCAAATGTGCCCCCAGTGCAGGACTTCAAAGCACCCGAAAGTGCTCCCGCCCAGCCCCAATACACATTATCCTGTCTGGGGAGGTGGTCACACCTCCCTGGGACAGGAAACCTATTGTCCAGGCCTCCCCTGCCGGAGTTTCGTCCAGCAGCAGGAGGCCAGACTCGTGTCTGTGGCAGCAGCATCCATTTTGTGATGCCAGGGCTTTGGAAAGAAGTTACCGGGCTAGCCAAAGTTAACATGTCTTTCCCTCTAGAAGGGTGGAATGCTACCCCCGCCGCCAGAATTGGCGGGGGGTAGTATTCCAAGATGTTTGACAGCAAACACGACATGTTTAGGTGCAGCCATTCCAAAGTTAGCATTTAACGCGAGGTTATAATGCGCTTAAGAGTATATGGTCAGGCTGCACTACAAACAGCATCAGAGAAGGGTCTCCGAACGCTGCAGAGGGGCCCTGCTCATGCAGGGCACCCTCTCACATAGGAACCATGCACTCTGCCTTCAGGATTGATAAGGCCTGCCTTAGGAGTGACTTATAGGTTTATATGTGTATATGTATTTAGTGATATAGGTAACCTATATCACAGTAAGGGGTGCATGCACCACCTTACCCAGGCTGCAGTAGCAGACCTGTGGTGTCAGTTTGGATGGCCTTCCAGGGGTGGCATAATACATGCTGCAGCCCCTCGTAGGCCTCTGAGGTACCTATGCCCTTTGGGTCATAGTATACCATATACTAGGGACTTATAAGGGCACTCCAGATTCCAATCAGAGATGTGCCTAAGGCACATGGAAACCTTTTTACAGAGAAAGCAGATAGACAGGGGCCCTGAATAGCAGGATCCCAGTCCAACTAAGTCAGGAACCAGCAAAACACCATAAAAAAAAGTGGGGGCAACCATATAGTCAGATTCCACCTTCCTACACCCGCCTCCGTCAGGTTCATCGGCGTTACCTCAGCATTTCCAAGGCCACGCCAGCGCATCAGACAGTTGAGCTAGCATAAGGAGGATCCTGTCTTGATTAGTTCACGACTTCGCAGTTTTGGTGCTGATTTTCTTCCAATGTGCATTTGCATGGCTCTACGAGCAGTTCCTCTTTGAGCAGCTTCACCGGATCAACGTGACAGGAAATTTGCTTTTGTGGGAGTTACTAGTTTCCCATACAGTGCCATAGAAAGAGGACTTAGCTAACCTCACATGTTAATATTTTCATGTTCTATGTGCTTGCTCGTTTTGCAGTTTCACAGAGAGAGGACTTTGAGTTAAGTTCAATTGGGGCTCTTTACTACAAGATCTTTCCCCCAGTGTTGTATTTCTTATATTATGCTACAGTGATAGTGTGCAATTTTAAATTAACCTGTTTTGTTTCAGGTACTTCCTTCTTAGCTATTTATCTATTTGCAGTAATTTTAGAATCTTTTGGTCATCTCCTCGTTTAGCTTTCGCTCCCTTACCATGGCTGCAGCACCTTTTTTAAACGAATTAGGCGAGCCAGACATACCATGGCGTAGGTGGCTGGGAATTTTTCAATCTTATCTGATAGCTATAGTGGGTGGGAATTTTTCATTGATTAGGAAGCAGCATATTTTGCTTCACAACTTAGGTATGCATGGGAGGAAGGTGTATGAAGACATTACTGGAAGAGATGTGGATGAAGAGTTGGAAGGGGAAGAAGCAGGTGTAGATGTGTATGATTACACTTTAAGAAAACTAGAGGCACACTTTAAAGAGAAAATTAACATAGTTTTGGAGAGGCACAAATTCTTTAAAAGGGAACAAAGAAAAGACGAGAGAGTGTTGTCATATGTGGCTGTTTTAAGAGGAATGTCAGCTACTTGCGAATTTGGCACTCTTACTGATTCCCTTATTAGGGACCAAATCGTCAGGTGCACTAATGATCAAAAAATACAGGAGGAGCTACTCACTAGAAACCCTGATTTGACTGAAGCTATCAGTATTGCCAAGGGAATAGAACACACTGCAGAATGCATCAGTGAAATGAAAAAGGTGTCAGGGGTTGCTAAGGAACTAGAAGAAATCAAAACGCTAGTAAATTAAGAGGCAGACTGTAAAATTTGTGAGAAAAATAAAGATTCTACCCGTATTAAGTTGGAATTTTAGATGCTATATGTTAGACCTGTCAGCCCTAGGGTGGTCTTTCCCTGTTTTTTTTCCCTTTTGCGCCTCATTTTTGCCACCATATTTTTACTGGACCTAGGTCTCCGGGCGCCTTGCCACTGCTAGCCAGTGCTGAGGTGCAGGTGCTCTCTCTCACTCAAGATGGCTGCCACAGGCCCCTGCTACTGCAGAGGGGCCTTACACGCATACACACTAGTAGCCAGGGTCAGGCTGGGACATAGGGATACAGTATCCATTCCGTCCCCGCCTCTGGGCCACATAGCCAGGCATGTAGAAGGTTCCAGAACCTTCCGGGCTGTGGGAGGAGTTATGTTTTGCCGCCTTTGGGAGAGTCACCTGACCTAGGGGTATAAAAGGCTTGGAGGGAAAACTTTCTAGTCAGTTGATGAGGCACCACTGATCCTGGGAGAACCTCCACCGGAGTACAGGCTTTAGGGCCTAGGGGGGAGACCTACACTACTGCTGCTGACAGGGCTGAGGCCCTGCTGTAGTAAGATAGCTGAGGAACGCCCACCACCCACTGACCTTGCCCAGTGTGAGGGGACCCAGGGAACCACCTTCAGCGTGCGGGGAGGAACATCAAGCACTCCCAGAACCACCAACTCATCCCCCCCCCCTCATAAGAAGAAACTTCTGACAAGAAACTTTGACAAGAAACTTATAATAAGAAACTCCTGACAAGAAGCAACCAATCTGGAACAGTCGCCAGACACCTTAATTTGAGGAGGCCTGACCGTCCAGCCAGGCCTGAAGCCTAAACTGCCCAACTGGGGATCACCAGGTAAAGCGCCGTACCCTGAAGCGCTAGACCTTCACCCCCTATTCATTCCTGCCTGCTGCTGGGCTGCCCCCAAGTACTTTTCCAGTCAGCCCTGCCCACAGGCTGCTGGTGCGCCCGCGTTCTGCCTCCCCTCAGGTCACTGACCTTGTGAGGAAATCACCGCCGCGGCCGCCGCCGCGTGAAGAGAGGAGCTGCTGTGAGGAGAGGCCCTCCTCGAGGCCGTGTGGTGAGGTGCGCCGTCGCGCCCTCACTGAAAGGAGCGCTGAGGTAAGGGAAGCCCCTTGAGTGGATGTGGTGAGGTGCGCCGTCCGCGCCCTCACCGAAGCCTCTACAAATTGCCCAAATCATTGTCACCGGGCCCAGGGCACCACCGCCGCCGTCGCGGCCGAAGAAATCACCACCGCCGCCGTCGCGGCCGAAAAAATCACCACCGCCGCCGTCGCGGCCGAAGAAATCACCACCGCGGCCTAGCGCGACCAGCGAGGCCTCCAGGCCCCGCCGACGCCGTTGCCGAGCAACCGGGGACGCCGGCCACGCAACGATTGGGCGCCGGCTCCCGCCACGCCCCCAGCGCCGACGGAGACCGAGGAAGAGCCCCGGCCGTGCAGAGGGAGACGGGGAGCCGGCCGGAGAGGACTGCCGGCTCCCGCTCCCATCCCCGAAGTCCCGGAAGCCCGCGAAAGTCACTCCCTGATCCCGGGGGCCGGAGGAGGGTGATACCGGCCCCGCAACGTGCCGCAAGTTATTTCCCTTTCCGTTGCGGGGGCCGGAGGAAGGTGATACCGGCCCCCGCAACGTCCCGTCATTCCGGCCAGAAGGCCGAGGTACCCCGACCGGGCCCCGCCCTCCAGAACACGGGCCGGGCCTGGGGATTGCCAGTCGCTAAAGAAGCGCGACCAACGAACAAGCACCAGGTGAGCCCAGGAGGCCCCTAGGGCCCACAAAAACGCCACTGGGGGCCGGGGGCCACCATTAACCCCTAAATTAACAGTGTAACTTTCCCCATGAGGCGAGGCCCCGGAGAGGAGTGGGCCTAACCTGGAGTTAACCCCTAAGGGACATAGAAGCCCCAGGATACAGGACATGTTGAGGGGTTCCCCACAGTGTTTATTAATTTATTGCAGATGCCTATTGTAATTACTGCCTAGGCCTATGCTTTTAACTGCAAAGTCTTTACCACAGGGGGAAAGTGTTTAATTGAATTGAGCTGAAGTGTACACCGCCAAGAGTTGAAGTGTTTTATGTTACAGGTGTACTGGAATTGCGACGCCCACTGTACTGAATGTGGGCGCGCCTAGATTAATGCAGGCCTATTGAAATGTAACGTGAAAAGCCTTCTTTTAAGTAATTGAATATTCCTAAAGTGAACTGCATGTTTAGGCCCATGTTTTCTTAACGCACTTTGAGATCATTATTAAGTGCTACGTTTAAGAGATCATTCCTGCGGCCTCTTAGTGGCCTACAATGTTGATGAGCTATGATGCTTTATTTAAAATGTGCACCAGTTGAGTAATGTAATGAATTTAAATGTAGATCTGAATTAATCTGCCTCATCTGATGCTAACTTGATTTATATATAAAAGATCTTGATTTTAAATACAAAAGCCTGGTGTGGTGTCATGTTATTGCGTTCGCATTTCTGAGTCAAAGTAAGAGTGTGCTGCACAACTGCTTTACACATTGCCTTCGCGAGCTTTCCCGCTTCGCGCCATGCTACCGTGGCGGACTCGGTAAACCCGGTTCCAACATTTGGTGTTCAGCGGTTGGATAAGGACTGGTGTTTGTGCAGCACCCGACAGTGACTCAGTGTGCGCCGCAATTAGACACCTATTGTAATGCAAGTGCTAGGAATTCTTTTGTGATTGCCGATTGTGTACATTCCTGCGTTAGACCTGCTACCTACAGTCTAGAACCCTTTCCTTAAATTGTCTGGTACCCCACCTAGGAGGATGGAGTTTGAGTTAGCCAACCTAGAAAGGTATACGGTGACACAGCTCAAGGAGTTCTGCCTAGAGAGGGGGGTGGCCGTCAAGCGAGGCGCCAGGAAGGAGGTGCTTCAGAAAGCTTTGAGGGCATGGGTAATGGCCCACCCGGAGGGAAGAGGGGACGAGGAGCAGGGGGAGGCAGACAACCCAGGAGAACTGGACCTACTGCACATTGATGTTAGCGAGAATGTGTTGCCAGGAAGACGTTCCAGGGCAGGCAGTAGTGCGTCAGGGGGGAGTTTGTCGGCAGAGGAATTTGAGGACAGGAGGGAGGAGAGGCAATTAACATTAGAACTTGCTAGGATGGAAAGGGAGCGAGAACAGGCAAGGCTAGCCATGGAGGAAAGGAAGCTTTTGCATGAGCTTAGCCTGAAGGAACTAGAGCTCCGAGCCTTGCAGATGGAGATGCAGGGCAAAGTGAATGGTGGCAGCGTACCTGCTGGGGTTCCACAGGAGCCCAAATTCTATTTACCAAGAGAGGTGATAGCCAGTTTTAGTGTAGGTGATGACATCGACAAGTGGTTGGCGGCGTACGAGGTGGCTTTGGTGGCCCATAGAGTTCCTGAGTGCTACTGGGGGGAGGTCTTTACAGGTACATACCTCCACTAGTAAGGGACACACTTTTAACTTTGGATAAGGGGAGCAGACTAACTACCCTATCATGAAGGAGGCCCTGCTCAAGAAGTTTGGCCTCACCCCAGAGAAGTACCGCCAAAAGTTCCGCAACAGCCACAAGCTTCACACACAAAACTGGGTGGATTTTTTTGATTATGCCCGGAAGGCATTGGAGGGTTGGGTGCGTGGCAGCAACGTTGACAATTACAAAGGGCTATACGACCTGTTCTTGAGAGAGCACCTCCTAGAGAAATGTTTTCCGGAGCTGCGCCAGTACTTGGTGGACCGCAAGCTAACCAATCCTAGGGAGCTTGCAGAGGAGGCAGACACGTGGGTCAGCACTCGGGTGTCCCACAAGGGAGCCGGGGCGGACCCCCCGAAAGGTGGACAGGGGCTCCCCCAGAAGAAAGAGGGGGGAGATAAAAAGAGGGAGTTCTTTAAAGTGATGGAGGGTCCCGAAAGTCCCGTATTACCATTTAACAAGAAACCCATTAATGATTTTGCACTACCCACCAAACATGATACTCCTAGATAGGCCCTACCAGGCAGGCTCAGATAGAATGTCTTAAATTGTCCACTTTCCCTTGTCCTGGTCGCACATCTCACATAGGCCCAAGCCCAGCTCCCTAGATAAACCATATCTTACATAGGACCAAGCATACCTTCTTAGATACAAAAGTGTAGGCCCAAATGCAAGTGACTCTTGCTCTCATTTTTATAATAATAATAAAACAGACCTCGTAGGCCTCACTGATCTGCTAGCAGAAATCTGTCCTATCCACCCAGATACAACATTAGCTCTCTCTTGTAACTTTCCACAGTTACAAGAATAAGGGTGGCCCCCACCCACATGACAACCTGATGGAACATCTGGCAGTGTCACATGCAAGATTTGTGATATTCTTAGCTATGGGACTTTCCGCGCTGGCATTAAACTGGAACCCAAGGCGGGAACTTGACCAAGAATTAATATATTTAATATTAATTCTAAGCATCTTTTACGGTGAAAGTTATCCTTTGTTTACTTTTTTGCAGTCAGAGAACTCTGACCATCTGCCACCAGTTCTGTTTCATCATGATACCACTTCTCATATAAAATTTTTCCAGTAAACCAGGTGGCCGAGTGGCCTGCGTCAGATCTCGTGTCAAGCCTCGTGCAGGCGTAGGCGTAAGTTCTGTATTTAACGATATAGTTCTGCATTCAACCATATAAAAGAGCCCCACCCAGACTAAAGCTTCGAACTCTCCCTTGCATCAGAGCTTGACTGCAATTAGAGGGTTCCCGAGCGATCGTCCGTACGACTGGGCTAGAGCTTCAACTTCCAAGGTGGTAATATTCTTTTCTTATAAATGTAGCCTTTTGGCTTTAACAGCCCATCTGATGGCATAGCCTATTGGCTTTGTCAGCCTATCTGATTATTTCACTATTGGCTTTGTCAGCCTATCTGATTATTTTATTATTAGCTTATTCAGCCTCTTTAATAAATTAGCCTTTTGGCTTTGACAGCCTATCTAACTCAGCTCATTCTAACCCAAGCCATTGCATTTATTTTAGTTTAAACTGCGTAGTCTTGAATGGTGTTGCTTTCTTAAAAATAGATTAACCTTCTAGGCACTAGCCTACCCATCCTCTTTAGAGTTAGGGTTGCCCCTTAGGCAGCTGCTTATAGCATAATATTTTAGTCATATATTTGTTTCTTTGAACAACTGAGTTTGAACATTGTCGGTGCATTTATTTTTTCATCCTGCTCATGTGTTGATGGGCAACATTTAAATTGAATTGTTTTTATGCTTTGAACTGTTTAAATAAAAAGTCACTGTTTTACACCGTGGTTTCTTCTTTCCAAGTGAACGAGCAGCAGAGGGGTCAGGCTCTCTGGAGTCGGTAAGCAGAAGGGTGTGGCAGCCACAAAGAATCCTCTCTGTCAGCTGGCGACCACGAATATCCAGGACTCTGTGGACGGTCGTCTACGGTGAGGTCTTGGGACGCATGCTGGGGTTACACCTGTCTGACTGTCTCTCGGGCTCTCCTCTCCCCACGTCCACTGGGGTAAGTCAGGGATCTTTTTATTTTTTTTCCTTGCATTTGCCTCAGGTTGTGGCGTGTGTGGGGTGGTGGGTCAGCCTGCATTTGCCGACAGGGGTCTCCCTTCTGTGTGCGCTCCTTTGCCCGCCTGTGGTTGACTGACATGCCACGACGTCCTCTTTCTGGCTGGTCACATCTCCCCGAGGCTCTTTGGTGCTCTGCTATTTTTAGTTTTGTCGTGGTTTCCTTTTAGTTGCGTTCTCTTTGCCCACACTTTATTTGGCCTCTTTGCCTTTGCCTTTTCTAAAAATATTGTGCTCTCACTTTCATTGCCGTTTTCACTTCCTCGTTCTTTCTTTGCCCTTTCCCTTGCATATGCTCTTAGATGATGCTTACGGTTTGAGTCCGGATCACGTGGTGGTTGATCGAATTCTGGCATTGTGCACAAGTGCTTCTGCAGGGTTTTATGTTTTCGTATTTATTATATGTGGTTTTTGTTTGATTTGCTCCGTAATGCTTGAGGTTTGAGTCCTGGAAATCACTTCTGTGTGATTTGTCGAATTCTGGCATTGTGCACATGCATTTGCAGCTTTCCCATGTTTTAATATTTGGCGCACATTTTTATGTATATCATTAATGGAGGTCCTTGACGTTGTTCCTCAGTTACCTATTTGATTTTGGTTATGGGCTGTTGCGCCCTTGACACGGTGCACAAGTGGCACGCGTATCTGTAGTATTGTCGCACTTTTATTTTGGGTGTGTCTCGGCGCCATTTTGTATGCTCTTGTCGCCATTTTATATTATTCTTTCCACTTTGTCTTAACTGGTTTCCCCTTTATACTTTCACCTTTCTGTTCTTTCACTCACTCCCTTCCTTCTCATTCAGTTGTTTTTCAACCATTGTCCTTCCAGCACCACCATTCTCTTATTTTCGGCGTCAATGCGCCCCTCCTTTCTCAGGGTTATTTCCTGTCTATTCACACACCCATTCTTCACTCTCTCTAGTACATCCCTCTCTGATTCTATTTTGCATTGCTTGGGTGCCCTTCTCTTTTTAACTCTTAAATTTCTCTCACTCTCTCATCGGCGCCTTTCACTATTGTTAACTGCGCCACTACCAAAAGAGGAACTAACCACTTCGAAGTCTCTAGCTCAGTTTGACCTCCCATCTGCCTTCCTCATTACTCTCTCTTCGCATAATGAGGAAGTAGGCCTTGCAGCTTCACTGTAGACCCCCTCGCCCCTCCTCCCTCTGTCCTTCCAGGCTGCTTTCTCAGCAACCACTGTTACATTAATACGTGTTCATTTTTTAAATGCATTTCATTTATTTAATTATTGTTTATTTGTTGTCCGTTATGTTTGTTGTTTGTGCTTCGTTTTCTTAAAACATTAGTAGCCCTTCTGTCCCTCAGCAGTTCCCTCCACCCACCCCACATCTGTTGCTGACTTGCCAGCTCCACACTCATTTAGCCGAGTGGCAGTCTGCTAGCTATCATTGTTGACTCAGTTGCTCCACACCTTTCCTCACAATTAGCGGCAACTGCGCTAAGTAGCTGTTGTCTGGATTGCCTTGTTTTTACCTCCTAGCCGCAATCCCGCTAAGTAGTTGCACTTACCTACAGTACACATTGCACGTACATTGCGCCTCTTTTCTGTCCGTCACACCTTTTTTGCCTACCACTTGCCTCCGTCAATTGGTAGCCAGAGGGGGGTGGAGGTGTATCTCCACTCCTCTTGTCAGTCTCCTTTAACAGCCCCCCCGGTATGTCCCTTGATCCCCCACAAATTATTAGTCTCCTTATTCATTCACTACGTGGTACTGCCACAGCAGTGTACCACACCGGTCTTGACCACTTTATCCCCCTCACGCGCCATCAAAGCGAAGTTCTTGCTGCTACTTGGGACATCTTTGAGATTGACTTTACACCCAATACTGAACTTCGCCTTTCACTCCTGTCTCTTGTAGACTTACCTACCTCAGGCGCCGCATCTTCCCAACCACCACCAGACACCACCCGCCCGGATCTTTTGTGGCCTGCCCACTCCTCTAATTCCCCTTCGCGCTCCCCACCTTCTTTAGGGTATTCTGTTTCTCTTGCTAATTCTCCCACTACCGTTGTCATAGACGACGAGTCCAATACTGACTCTGCGCAGTCCACGGCATCCTCTGAAGAAGCAACACTCCCTAGCATTACTGCCCCTGCCCCCCCTACGGTATCAGCATCAGCACTTACTATTGCTCCCCACCAACCACTGCCTCCGGCTACCGAGTCCCCATTCCTCTTGGCACTCCTGCAGGACTATTCAGTGGATCTAGAGGACTCTATCCCAGACATCTTAATTGTGCCTCCCCCGGCAAGTCCACCCCCTCATTTTCAGTCACTATAAGGAATGACTGCCCCGTCTCCTGACAGTACAGCTTCTCCCATTTTTGTATATCTAGTAAATAATATCGTTGTGGGTCTTTCCACTGGACACCCATCCTCCTTTTGTCACCTTACACCCTTAGCAAGCACTGTCCTTCTCACTATATTCCAAATTTTAGAGATTGACTATAGCCAGCCACAGCAGATAACACTTTCACTAGCACCATCTTTCCCGCACCTTCCTCATCCCACTGTTACTCACCCTCACCCCCGCTGCACCGCCTCGTGCAACAGCACCCAAAGCCAATTATCAGTAGGAATGGGGAAGGGAATAGACAATCTCTCTTTAATGAGCACTCCCACCGCTGTGACGCGGCCGCCTCTGGAATGACACAAAAATTCACTAACACACACCAAGACCACCAATTCCCAACACCAGTAGGACGGGATAAGACACCCCCACGGGTGCTAGAAGGCCACAATCCAATGTTTGGTGACATCCCAATATATTGTGGAGTCCCGCAGGAACAAGACAGAGTGGTAAGAAGTAAGGTCAGGACCACCGAAGCACAAAGACTTAAAGTCGTGGGGACACATGGACGCCCAGACGACATACTATATGACGTCTCGGGCTCTGCCTCCTTGCGCACCATTAGGATGAAAAATAGACACAACATAAGTCTCAGCAGACCATGTCCACCAAAAACTAGCAATGATCTCACTCCCAATGAGATAGTGACATTAGGGGAGGGTTCAGATTATGCAGTTAACCCCTTTTCAGACGATTTGGCAGGCTGGTCAGAGCCCTTAGCGCCACAAATGCTCCCTTGGCCAAGAGAAGGCTCTTTTGAGCCTCAGTACATGGCAACAGCAGTTGAATGTATCCTCAAAGGACTAGGAGATGAGGATTGGGACTATGACTACATGAGGGAGAGCCTGAAATTCTGGCAAAAATATGCTCGCCAGCATGACTATACAGGACCCACAGCGCAACGCCCTGGGGTCATGCGCCAAATGCCACTGCTCTATAAAAATGTCACTGATCCCCCATCTATATCCCATGGTCTACACTAGACAAAGAAAATGTCAAAAAGCACTCCCACCCCTCACTGAGGGTGCGGGAAAATGGATTGCAGCTATTGAAAATTGCACCACAGGTAACAACATAGCTATAGGAGATGTAAAAAGCCTGCTGATCTCCCTCATGGGAGAAGACGCAGAAGATCTCTTCACACGTGTCCATGCCAATCTTACAAAAACAAATACCAAACATGATGGTGTTTCCTTTAATGAGATTAGAACACTAGCCTGGACTGAGTTGCGCAGAAAATTCCCTGATGTTCCCGATATTGGGGCTCTATTGTCACAAACAATGCAACCAAATGAAGACCCTGCCAACTATCTTTCCAGAATGAAAGAAAAATGGCACCAGGAGTTAGGGCAACGCTGGGACGCAGCTGGAGGATATGGGAGATTATTTTATCACACAATAAAGAAAGGTTTACCCACTGAAGTGCAGGAAAAATTAGATGGCATTGTAGCAATGGAATGCAAGCCATGGGCTGAAATACAAGACCACATTATACATTATTGCAAAAAGAGACAGGAACAAGAGAAGGTTAGACAGCTGGCAATAGAGAATGCCGCTGCCAAGTTGGTACAGCAGAAACTAAATAAGAAAAAGGACAATGTTGACACAGTCATGCTTGCAGCACCGGTCACTCAAATGACAGCAGTAACATCCTTCCCCCAGGCTGCCATGAATGCTCTTGCAGGCAACGCCCAACCTTCCCCACAGCAGGTTCAAGCACCACCCGCAGTACAGTACATACAAGCTCAACCCCAACCTGCCATACAGTATGTCCAGCCGCAACCACAGCCAATGGTACAATACATGCCAGCACAACCTGCTTACAGCACTAACACAGAGCCCTATTACAATAACAGACAAAATATGAACAGGAACACGGGTGGACTGGGAAGAGGGCGAGGGATGGGACAACAAAGGTTTCCACAACAGCCAGGACAGGGTACACCACCGATCATCTGCTTCTATTGCCAGAAACCAGGCCACATACAGAGAGATTGCCACAGTAAAAAGCGTGACATGGGTCAGCAATATATGAATACTGGCTACCAAGCACAAGTACCATTCCAACAACAGCAGCACCCGCAACAACACCTTCAACAGCCCCAAATACTATACTCTTATGCACAACCAGCACAGCAACAACAAGTGCAGCTCCAAGCGCCCCCAATGGCCCAGGTTCAGCCAGCAGTCCAACAAATACAGGTTCCAATGCAACAGCTACAGCCACAGCAAGCACCTGCTTATCAGGTGGTCCCCCAAACACAAAACAGTGTCCCTCTAGGAGGAACAATTGTTGCCTCCAGCAACCCCTTTACCCAGGGCACCATCCAGCAATATCAGCCTGGAGGATACACCAGCTAGGACAGCCCACAGACAACTCTTGTGTGCCCAATTTTGTCATGCACAAGCAATACTGAAGAGGACCCTATTGCAAGTGTTGTGATAAATAACAAAACATATAGTTCTCTCGTTGACACAGGTGCCACATACTCCTGCATTACAGGTGGCCCTCTGCCCATTTCAAACAAAACAGCGGACACACAGGGATTTTCTGGGGCAATAGCAAGGGTCCCTTTCACCAAGCCAGTCTCAATGGAGATTGGAGGCCATGTAGTGGAGTAGCCTCTGCTTTATTCACCTAGGTCCCCAGTCAATCTTTTAGGACGTGACCTCATGGCCAAATTAAACATGACAATCCACTTTGATGACAACGGAACAATGATTTGCTCCATACCAGGTACCCCACTAACTAGGATAATGGCAGTCACTGCACAGTCTTCCTTAGATAGCCAGGTCCGAGCACGTCCAGTGGATGAGCACGCCTTCTCTGCAGCTGTCCACACAATTGTTGCCACCACTCCCGAATTACAAGGCTGCACTGTTCAGTTACCAAAAGAATTTCTTTTTAGGCCCCAAGTACCAGATTCGCAGGCATTAGATAAACACCTGACATTTGACATCTGCGCCTTTGAGATAACACCCACCTATGGCGCATTCCTGGCATGCGATGACAACGCTCATACTTGGGCTTGTGTCATTTTCATCGAGCCTAAAGGGTTGGTAAGAAACATTTCAGATGCCCAGCTATTTGGACCCCCTGAGGAACACTCTAAAACAGAGATTATCTATGATAATAATGTGCCCGTCTCAGTGACAGTGGAAATTCGAACACCAACTGTCACCCCTGATTATGACTCCGCGCGAGAAGCAGATTTGGCCCAAGTACCAGCGCATCTTTGGACAACAGGCCCAAATGATGTAGGCCTTATCAGCTCTGCCAGGCCATTTAAGATAACACTCAAACAAGGTGCTATCCTGCCCAGAATAAAACAGTATCCCTTGTCCAAGGCAGCAGAAGAGGGCATTGCCCCTACCATACAAGCATTGCTAGAGCAGGGAGTAATTTATCCTTGTATCTCTCCTTGTAACACAGCCCTTTTTCCGGTGCGGAAGGGGAAAACAAATCAATGGAGGCTCGTACATGATCTTCGCGCAATTAACAACATAGTTGTATCAGAATTCCCCATTGTCCCAGACCCCTCTATCATCCTCACAAATGTCCCCCCCGATGCACAGTATTTTTCTGTCATCGACCTGAAAAATGCCTTTTTCAGCATCCCCCTACACCCAGACAGCCAATACCTATTGGCCTTCTCATTCAAAAATGTGCTATTCACGTACACAAGGCTCGCTCAAGGGTACTGTGAGTCCCCTAGCGTCTTCAACAGGGTTGTCAAAGAAGACTTGTCCAATTTCCAATGTGACAGCACCTTGCTGCAATATGTCGATGACATACTGCTTTGCAGCCCCACAGAACAACAATGCAGGAAAGACACCATCCTCTTACTTACCACGCTAGCACAAAGGGGATATAAAGTTGACAAACAGAAGTTACAGTACTGTCAGAAAGAGGTACACTATCTAGGTCAGCTACTGTCTGCATCAGGCAGACGAGTGACTCCAGGTCGAGTTGAGGCGATAAAAGGTACCCCTAAACCTCAAACAGTTAAAGACATGCAAAAATTCCTCGGCCTGGTTAATTATGTCCGCCAGTGGGTCTTTGACTTTGCAACAATAACTGCCCCATTATTGAAAGCTGTGAAAATGGGCAAAGACAGACACAATAAGATTGAGTGGACACGTGACATGAGAACAGCCTACACCCAGCTCAAAGATGAGATAACAAATGCACCAGTGTTAGGATCACCTGATTAGACAAAAGAATTCTACCTATTCACTCACTCTGATGGTTTAGTCATGACAGCAGTACTCACTCAGAAATACCCCATGGGCCATAAGCCCATTGCCTACTTCAGCGGCATGCTGGACGCTGTCATGAAAGGTCATTACCCCTGCGAGCAGGCCCTGGCTGCCGCAGCATTTGCTGTTGAGAAAAGTACTCCCATTGTAATGGGTTCCCCACTGACTATGTACACCGAACATGCCGTCTTTGCAATAATACAAAAAGCCAAGACGACTTTAACAACACAAAGAGTGTCAGGTTACGAAGTCATACTGTCACTACCTTCTCTGAAGATTGTGAAATGCCACACAGTAAAACCTGCCACCTTTTTTGCTCATCCAATAGCCACCTCAGATGATGACACTCATGATTGTGCCACATATTCCCCAGATGAGTCAGGAGCAGCAAAAGAGGATCCCTTGCCAAACAGTACTGTATATTTTGTTGATGGCTCCTCTACCATTGATCAAGACACAGGAGTAAGATACACAGGAGCAGCAGTAGTCAAAGCACAGCAGAATGATTCCTCTGATTCCCTAGACATTGTACAGCAAATAACATTACCTTCACATTATTCTGCCCAGGCAGCTGAACTGGTAGCCCTCATAGCTGCCCTAAACATTGGAGCAGACGACCGCATCACAATTTATTCAGATTCTGCATATGTCACCACAACAACACACTCCAGCATCCTCCGCTGGAGAAGGCGCGGCTTCCTCAAATCAGATGGTACACCTGTCATTCACAAAACGTTACTAGAGGAACTTATTGAGGCCCTTACACTACCAGCTGAAGTAGTCGTAGTCAAATGCGCAGCGCACACCAATGGCCAAGATTTTGTCTCCAGAGGTAACGCCCTCGCAGATTGGGCAGCTAAGGCTGCAGCCAGAGGCCCACAAGCAACAGGCCCCCAACTTCAAACAACAACAGAAGTCCCACTTGCACCCATTTTTCTTTCCCAAACACTGCCTCCCACAGAGCATGACAATAGCAATGAAGGAATTCCAAGAACACCATCCCCATTAACAACACTATTTGACATTGACACGACACAGCAATATGATCAAACAGCACAGTTACACCTCAGAGAAATGCAAGAAAGTTTACCAGATCAAGAGAAAGAGTTATGGAAGAAGAGGGGAGTACAACAGGACTCCGCCGATTTCATATACAGACAGACAGTAACAGGGAAACCTGTGATGCCACAGGCCTTGTTACAAGTGGCATTAGACCAACTCCACCTTCCCACACATGTCACCCGAGATAACATGTCCACCACCTTGCAAACAGACTGGTTCATCCCCAATGCCTATGAACAGATACAATTGTATGTTAATAAATGTCTCATTTGTCAACAATATTCTCCAAACCCTACTCTCAAAACAGTTGCTTCCACCATTCCTAGACCATTTGGCCCCTTCAAAGAGCTACACATTGACTATGTCGACATGATCGATCGCTGCCAAAATTACCGCTATCTCATTGTAGTAGTATGTCCATTTTCACGCTGGATCGAAGCTGGACCTTGCGTCCATTGTGATGCCAAAGCAGCTGCCACATTCCTACTCCGTGATGTCATTACTCGCTGGGGCATTCCAGATGCCATCCGGACCGACAACGGAAGTCATTTTTCAAACGCCATCTTTTCCTCCCTGACCACAATGCTAGGCATTAAACACAAACTGACATCAGCTTATCACCCACAAAGCAACGGCATCTGTGAGCGCCTCAACGGCTTGCTCAAAAATAAAATAAGCAAAATAAGTGCCACAATAGGAAAGAAATGGCTTTACTGCCTGCCCATAGCACTCTTTGCACTAAGAAACTCCCCAAGTTCGGATCACCACCTCACGCCCCATCAACTTGTCACTGGACGATCCATAAATGTAACAGTTCCATCCACACGCCCCAAAACAGATAGTGAGTCATCACCTGAGATAGTTAAGGCAGAACTTTACAATTATCTGTGCCAACTAACAAGCGCAGCGCAGTTCCTTTCTACCCAGGTATCCAAGAGGAGAGACAAGGGCCCCACCGATCCTGAGCTCCCACCAATCCGTCCCGGGACACTGGTCTTCGTCCGGAAAAACGTCAGACGTTGGAAGGATCCTAAGTTTGAAGGTCCCTTCCAGGTGATAGACTCATCACCAACTGCAGTGCGAATAACTGAGAGAAAAGCATGGATCCATCGCAGCCACGTCTGCCTAGACCCCGCGCCACCACCTCAGCCAATAGACTAAGGGAAGGACCGGACTTATTATCCGTACAATTCCATGAAGACAGCGGCCTTCCATCCTCCCGTGATGAAGAACACGATGAGCGTCGAGTACTTACAGTCAAGAATGCTAAAGGAGATGCAAAGTTATGTATTCCACTTGTCTTACTAATTTGTGTTTTGGCCATAGCGGCCCTAACCTGGTATATGTTTTATCTTGCAACCACTGATCAATGTGACCTTTCTAATGCTATTATACAATGTTCAGGACAGCCAGTTGTGTCACCAGATAGAGATAAGATCAAAAGTCCACCATTCCCACCTTGTACTGCTGATGCAGCACACACGAGCACACACTCCACATCCACAGTCACTGATCTGATCCCAAGTAGTGCTACCACCCCAGGGGATGACGTTCTGAATATCACAATAGGTCCCCAGTTGCCCCGCAGTGCCCCTCCTCGCACTAACTATAGATTTAAAAGAGGATTTAAACGAGGTAGAGCAAGGGCCTCGGCCCGCAACCACAAGAAAAACTTGAGGTTACACAAGAGTGGGCCACTGCTCTTCAGGACACAATGGTTCACATGGCACAACCTAATCCCATGCCCGATTTCCACTCCACACGTCCTGACGAATCTGATCCACATCATGGAGCCCATGATGCCCTGTTAGATAACATGTGGTACCGGCACATGTCCGAAATAGGGAAAAAGACAACAAAAGAAGCATGTTTTGTGTGCTCATATATTCCCCATGCAGTAGGCGCAGACAAAATGATTTTCCCAAAAGAAGTACCACCCCCAAAAGCCGAGTGTCTCCTCCATCTGTTCCTTTGCCGTATATACGGCCAGATCCAGCTCCTGTCAGCAACTATCGAAACAATTTATGTAAATACGACCATATGGGATCATAATCCTGTCACATTCAAAATTGTAACTGATAAACATGAATTTGACAGAGACATACAGGGTCGGTCTAAAGAAGAGATACAACGCTGGGAGCGTACGTTTGCCCAGTTACGCTACTTTACCTTTTCAAAACCAGAATCAGTATGTTATGAACGAATAGACAAAAGCCCCTGTGTGTACAGGCCTGTGCTAGGATTATCGGCCAACGTCTATGTTGAAAACAAATGGAGTGGGCCATACAACTTCAATTGTAGAGCTGCTTCCTTAGGAGCGCCCTTCGTAACAACAATAAATGACGGAGAGATCGATAGGGGTGTTGAGGATGGGTGCGGGGAGGTCTGGACACAAGAGAGTAGAAGGTACACCTTTAGTAAGGACAGCACCTATCCATGGAAAAGAGTATATAAACTGAAAAACCCTCTCCTTTGCTTCCTAGGTAACGGTACCCGCCCTGTGGGCAGCAACACTAACTGTAACACGACAGTTTTTAATTTGGACCTCCAAGACGGCACCGCCAGCCTCATGGACATCTTTTGGGCCTGCGGAGAACGCATCTACGCCCAGCTATCCCCTCAATGGAAGGGCCTATGCACCATGGTCACAATGCATGAACTGCATCTCGTTGTCCCGGCATCCAACATTTCCCAAGTGCTCGAACACCCCATGACAGGTGATGTCACCCTGCTTCACCGGCACCGAAGGAGTGCTCAATATTTCGCTAACTACGCCTTTAAGGAAGTTCCTGACGAGTTTCGCCTGTTCAGTGACGCCCAGGAATTCTTTGGGGGTCTGTGGCCCATCTGGCAAACATCTGCTAATGCCCGGTGGCTGCAGGTCACACGTTATGAACTAATGACTCTGATCAACAACACCCGAGATGGGTTCAACGCAATACAGGAAGAATTACGACCAATAAGACTTATGGTTCTAGAGCATAGATATGTTCTAGATCAGCTCACAGCTATGCAGGGAGGGGTATGCAGTTCCATCGGATCGAGCTGCTGTACTTTCATACCATCTAATGATGCGGATAACGGGTCTCTCGCTAAGGCCATTGAGGACTTGGGCAATTTGGGAAAGAAGATGCGTGATGAGGGCGGTGTCGATGCAGACCCTATTACGGGCTGGTTCAACCTGGACTGGATGCCTTCATGGCTATCTGCTATCTTGAAAACTGTGTTACCCATTTGTTGTGTCATCATGTTAATGTGTTGCGGTGTACAGGTACTAATGAGGTGCCTCAGTAGATGTACCGTCAAGGCAGTTGGGATAAACTACGTTAAAACAGAAATTTACAGCAATGCAGACTATCAGGACATGCACCGTGCTCCTGGGGATGGGGATGGCCAGGTCCACATACAACTTATAGAACTAGGTGCCCCT
Organism: Calotriton arnoldi; assembly: GCA_963921515.1. Lineage (NCBI taxonomy): Eukaryota > Metazoa > Chordata > Amphibia > Caudata > Salamandridae > Calotriton > Calotriton arnoldi. Next base: position 121,616 of record CAWUFW010012057.1, on the reverse strand, counting down.
GAGGCTTCTCCCAACATACCCACAGCTCCCCCAGTTCCACTGCATAGGTACAGTTTGAGGGAGGAGCATAACGCTCACCAGTATGACCAATTACTGAGCCACGATGATGGAGATTATGTTACCCTACCATCAGATTTGCAACTCCCGGCTGCGTGCCCCAACGTTAATGACCCACCCAGCATGCACCCGATTCTTGAGAGTCCTTCACAGTATTCTATCCGGAATGTGTTCAAAATTGAACAAGAGCAGGGAGATGATGGAGGGTCCCGAAAGTCCCGTATTACCATTTAACAAGAAACCCATTAATGATTTTGCACTACCCACCAAACATGATACTCCTAGATAGGCCCTACCAGGCAGGCTCAGATAGAATGTCTTAAATTGTCCACTTTCCCTTGTCCTGGTCGCACATCTCACATAGGCCCAAGCCCAGCTCCCTAGATAAACCATATCTTACATAGGACCAAGCATACCTTCTTAGATACAAAAGTGTAGGCCCAAATGCAAGTGACTCTTGCTCTCATTTTTATAATAATAATAAAACAGACCTCGTAGGCCTCACTGATCTGCTAGCAGAAATCTGTCCCATCCACCCAGATACAACATTAGCTCTCTCTTGTAACTTTCCACAGTTACAAGAATAAGGGTGGCCCCCACCCACATGACAACCTGATGGAACATCTGGCAGTGTCACATGCAAGATTTGTGATATTCTTAGCTATGGGACTTTCCGCGCTGGCATTAAACTGGAACCCAAGGCGGGAACTTGACCAAGAATTAATATATTTAATATTAATTCTAAGCATCTTTTACGGTGAAAGTTATCCTTTGTTTACTTTTTGCGGTCAGAGAACTCTGACCATCTGCCACCAGTTCTGTTTCATCATGATACCACTTCTCATATAAAATTTTTCCAGTAGGCAGGCGGTCAAGTGGCCTGCGTCAGATCTCGTGTCAAGCCTCGTGCAGGCGTAGGCGTAAGTTCTGTATTTAACGATATAGTTCTGCATTCAACCATATAAAAGAGCCCCACCCAGACTAAAGCTTCGAACTCTCCCTTGCATCAGAGCTTGACTGCATTTAGAGGGTTCCCGAGCGATCGTCCGTACGACTGGGCTAGAGCTTCAACTTCCAAGGTGGTAATATTCTTTTCTTATAAATGTAGCCTTTTGGCTTTAACAGCCCATCTGATGGCATAGCCTATTGGCTTTGTCAGCCTATCTGATTATTTCACTATTGGCTTTGTCAGCCTATCTGATTATTTTATTATTAGCTTATTCAGCCTCTTTAATAAATTAGCCTTTTGGCTTTGACAGCCTATCTAACTCAGCTCATTCTAACCCAAGCCATTGCATTTATTTTAGTTTAAACTGCGTAGTCTTGAATGGTGTTGCTTTCTTAAGAAATAGATTAACCTTCTAGGCACTAGCCTACCCATCCTCTTTAGAGTTAGGGTTGCCCCTTAGGCAGCTGCTTATAGCATAATATTTTAGTCATATATTTGTTTCTTTGAACAACTGAGTTTGAACATTGTCGGTGCATTTATTTTTTCATCCTGCTCATGTGTTGATGGGCAACATTTAAATTGAATTGTTTTTATGCTTTGAACTGTTTGAATAAAAAGTCACTGTTTTACACCGTGGTTTCTTCTTTCCAAGTGAACGAGCAGCAGAGGGGTCAGGCTCTCTGGAGTTGGTAAGCAGAAGGGTGTGGCAGCCACAAAGAATCCTCTCTGTCAAAAGGCCCCCAAAATAGACCGCCTGGGAGAGGGGTAGGTTCCCCATCCCAATCTGGATCCCAGAAACCCACTTATCCTGACAGGAGTCAGCAGCCCAGAACTGTCCGGTGCTACGAGTGCGGGGAGGTTGGACACTACAAGGGGGATCCCCAGTGTCGCAAGAGAACCCCAGCCCCCACAGGAGGTAAGAGCCCCGGGGTGGCCAGTGTAGCGCTTGGGGAGGAGTTGTCCCTAGGTAGGGGAGGTGAGTGGACAGGCTTGACCTTAGTTTCCCTGGGGGATAGAGAGATCATCCCACGGGTTCAGGTACCCGCGAACACTGCCAAGTATCGGCAGAGGGTCCTGGTGAACGGGGAGGAGGTGGAGGCTCTGAGGGACACAGGTGCCAGCATGACGATGGTGAGACGTCAGCTGGTGTCCCCAGAGCAGGTGATTCCTGAGGAATTCCACCCGGTTGTTATGGCTGATAATAGCCTGGGTCATTACCCCGTGGCCCAAGTTCCCTTTGAGTGGGGAGGAGTATCAGGTCTGTTGAAGGTTGCGGTGAGCCCTGCCATGCCAGTTGACTGTCTGCTGGGCAACGACTTGGAACATACTGCCTGGAGGGAGGTAGAGTTCAATGCCCATGCTGAGATGTTGGGATTACCAGGATGGACTTGCGTTGTCACGTGGTCCATGGCTGCCCGACAAGGAACTCAGCTGGGGTTGGAGCCTGAAATAATGGCCCAGCCCACTGCTGGACGAGGAGATGTCCAGGAGGAGACACCCGGTGAGATGGATGGGGAGCCCGCGGAGGTGACCCCGGAGTCCGCTGAGGTGGTTGGTGTTCCCGTGGGGGACCTGCCGACCCCTGCAGAGTGGCAGGTGGAAGGAGGGCCTACCCGGGAGGAATTTTGCCGGGCGCAGAAGGAGTGCCCTACGCTTGAAGGCATGCGGCAACAGGCCGAAGCCCAAGCAGCTGGAACAGAGACTGGTAACTACCATGTCTACTGGGAGGATGGTCTCCTCTACAGTGAGCCTAAGGCTCCGGTGCATGGGTCATCAAGGGCCGTGGTGGTCCCCCAATGCTACCGAGCCTTTCTGCTAGAGTTGGCACACGAAATACCACTAGCAGGACACCTGGGCCAAGACAAGACGTTTGCGCGTCTGGTCCCACATTTTTACTGGCCCAGGATGCGCGTCACTTCTGACACTTTTTGCAAGACTTGCACCACTTGCCAAGCGAGCGGCAAGACAGGGACTAAAGTGAAGGTCCCTCTGGAACCTCTCCCAGTTGTCGATACCCCTTTTGAGCGGGTAGGGATTGACATTGTCGGGCCATTTGACCCGCCGACTTCTGCAGGACATAGGTTCATTTTGGTGCTGGTAGACCACACCACCCGGTACCCAGAGGCAATCCCTCTGAGGACCATCACTGCACCGGTGGTGGCGCGGGCCCTGATGGGGATTTTTACCCGTGTGGGATTCCCCAAGGTCGTGGTGTCAGATAGGGGCACGAATTTCATGTCGGCCTACATGCAGGCCATGTGGAAGGAGTGTGGAGTGACCTACCGGTTCTCCACTCCTTACCACCCCCAGACGAACGGGCTCGTGGAGCGCTTTAACAAAACCTTGAAGGGGATGATCAGGAGCCTACCCGAGGACTTGAGAAGGAAGTGGGACGTCCTCTTACCCTGTCTGCTCTTCTCCTACCGAGAGGTGCCGCAGAAGGGGGTCGGTTTCAGCCCCTTTGAGCTGCTCTATGGCCACCCCGTTCGGGGGCCCCTCAGTCTTGTCAAGGAGGGGTGGGAGAAGTCTTCCTCGAAGCTTCCCCGTGATGTGGTCAGCTATATGCTGGCATTCCGCAGCCAAGTGGCCATGCTGTGGAAGGAGGCCTCGGACAACCTAGAGGCAAGTCAAGCCGTCATGAAGAAATGGTATGACCGGAACGCGCGGACGGTAGAGTTAGACGCTGGACAGAAGCTGTGGGTCATGGAGCCAGGAGAGCTTAGCGCCCTCCAGGACCGGTGGACTGGGCCGTTTGAGATCTTGGAAAGGAGAGGCCAGACCACATATGTCGTCGATGTGAAGACCCCACGTCAACCCCACAGGGTGTTCCACGTCAACCGCCTGAAGCCCCACCAGGAGCGTTCAGAGCTCACTCTCCTAATGATAACAGATGGAAGTGAGGAGGAGGAGAGTGAGCCTCTTCCAGACCTTCTGGCGGCCCATGAGAAGGATGGTTCGGTAGAGGGAGTGGTCCTCGCCCCATCCTTAACCCCAGAGCAACAGAGGGACTGCCGCCAGGTCTTGGGGCAGTACGCCTCGTTGTTCTCCCTCACGCCTGGAATCACGCACCTGTGTACCCATGATGTGGACACAGGGGACAGTCCGCCAGTAAAAACCAAGTCTTACCGGCTGTCCGATAAAGTCAAGGCTAGTATCCAGGGTGAGGTTACCAAGATGCTAGAACTGGGAGTGATTGAGCCTTCCAGTAGCCCTTGGGCTAGTCCGGTGGTGTTGGTGCCGAAAGCGGCCCCACCGGGCACCACACCAGAACTTCGGTTCTGTGTGGATTACCGCGGACTCAACTCAGTCACAAAGACCGACGCTCACCCGATCCCTCGGGCGGATGAGCTCATTGACCGGCTGGGAGCAGCCCGGTATTTGAGTACCATTGATTTGACGTCAGGCTATTGGCAGATCGCCATGGCAGAAGGAGCAAGGGAGAAGACTGCGTTCTCCACCCCCGAGGGCCACTTTCAATTTCGGGTGATGCCCTTCGGGTTGAAAAATGCTCCAGCCACTTTCCAGCGGTTGGTGAACCAGGTGCTGTCTGGCCTAGAGGCCTTCTCTGCTGCCTACCTGGATGACATAGCTGTCTTCAGTAGCAGCTGGGAGGACCATCTGGAGCATCTCCAGGAGGTGCTACAGGCTCTGCAACGGGCTGGTCTAACCATCAAGGCCAGCAAGTGCCAGATTGGACAGGGATCTGTCGTGTACCTGGGACATCTGGTGGGCGGAGGTAAGGTGCAACCCCTCCAAGCCAAGATTGAGACCATCTTGGCCTGGGAGCCCCCCAAGACCCAAACAGAGGTCCAAGCTTTTCTCGGCCTCACAGGGTACTACCGCCGGTTCGTCAAGGGGTATGGAACCATCGTGGGCCCATTGACGGAATTGACTTCAAAGAAGCAGCCACGCAGAGTCATCTGGACGGCTGCCTGCCAGGGAGCCTTTGAGACCCTCAAACGTGCAATGTGCACCGCACCGGTGCTCAGGACTCCAGACTTTGGACGGGAATTTATTGTGAAGACAGACGCTTCTGAGCATGGCATAGGAGCTGTGCTCTCGCAGCTGAATGACGATGGCCAAGACCAGCCAGTGGCCTTCATTTCCCAAAGACTACTCCCCCGGGAACAGAGGTGGAGTACCATCGAACGAGAAGCCTTTGCTGTGGTTTGGGCTGTAAAGAAGTTGAGGCCATACCTTTTTGGTTGTCACTTCCTGATCCAGACCTACCACAGACCCCTTCGCTGGCTCATGCAGATGAGAGGCGAAAACCCCAAATTGTTGAGGTGGTCCATTTCCCTCCAGGGGATGGACTTTCGGGTGGAACATCGACCCGGTGTAGACCACGCCAACGCTGACGGTCTCTCCCGGTTTTTCCGCCTTAGCGAAGAGAACTCCCTAGAGGTTGGGAAGCTCTCCCCTCTTCGGCTGGGGGGACGCGTGTTAGACCTGTCAGCCCTAGGGTGGTCTTTCCCTGTTTTTTTCCCTTTTGCGCCTCATTTTTGCCACCATATCTTTACTGGACCTAGGTCTCCGGGCGCCTTGCCACTGCTAGCCAGTGCTGAGGTGCAGGTGCTCTCTCTCACTCAAGATGGCTGCCACAGGCCCCTGCTACTGCAGAGGGGCCTTACACGCATACACACTAGTAGCCAGGGTCAGGCTGGGACATAGGGATACAGTATCCATTCCGTCCCCGCCTCTGGGCCACATAGCCAGGCATGTAGAAGGTTCCAGAACCTTCCGGGCTGTGGGAGGAGTTATGTTTTGCCGCCTTTGGGAGAGTCACCTGACCTAGGGGTATAAAAGGCTTGGAGGGAAAACTTTCTAGTCAGTTGATGAGGCACCACTGATTTTGGGAGAACCTCCGCCGGAGTACAGGCTTTAGGGCCTAGGGGGGAGACCTACACTACTGCTGCTGACAGGGCTGAGGCCCTGCTGTAGTAAGATAGCTGAGGAACGCCCACCACCCACTGACCTTGCCCAGTGTGAGGGGACCCAGGGAACCACCTTCAGCGTGCGGGGAGGAACATCAAGCACTCCCAGAACCACCAACTCACCCCCCCCCCTCATAAGAAGAAACTTCTGACAAGAAACTTTGACAAGAAACTTATAATAAGGAACTTCTGACAAGAAACTCCTGACAAGAAGCAACCAATCTGGAACAGTCGCCAGACACCTTAATTTGAGGAGGCCTGACCGTCCAGCCAGGCCTGAAGCCTAAACTGCCCAACTGGGGATCACCAGGTAAAGCGCCGTACCCTGAAGCGCTAGACCTTCACCCCCTATTCATTCCTGCCTGCTGCTGGGCTGCCCCCAAGTACTTTTCCAGTCAGCCCTGCCCACATGCTGCTGGTGCGCCCCGCGTTCTGCCTCCCCTCTGGTCACTGACCTTGTGAGGAAATCACCGCCGCGGCCGCCGCCGCGTGAAGAGAGGAGCTGCTGTGAGGAGAGGCCCTCCTCGAGGCCGTGTGGTGAGGTGCGCCGTCGCGCCCTCACCGAAAGGAGCGCTGAGGTGAGGAAGCCCCTTGAGTGGATGTGGTGAGGTGCGCCGTCCGCGCCCTCACCGAAGCCTCTACAAATTGCCCAAATCATTGTCACCGGGCCCAGGGCCCCACCGCCGCCGTTGCGGCCGAAGAAATCACCACCGCCGCGGCTGAAGAAATCACCACCGCCGCCGTCGCGGCCGAAGAAATCACCACCGCGGACTAGCGCGACCAGCGAGGCCTCCAGGCCCCGCCGACGCCGTTGCCGAGCAACCGCGCCGGCTCCCGCCACGCCCCCAGCGCCGACGGAGGCCGAGGAAGAGCCCCGGCCGTGCAGAGGGATACGGGGAGCCAGCCGGAGAGGACTGCCGGCTCCCGCTCCCATCCCCGAAGTCCCGGAAGCCCACGAAAGTCACTCCCTGATCCCGGGGGCCGGAGGAGGGTGATACCGGCCCCCGCAACATGCCACAAGTTATTTCCCTGATCCCGGGGGCCGGAGGAAGGTGATACCGGCCCCCGCAACGTCCTGTCATTCCGGCCAGAAGGCCGAGGTACCCCGACCGGGCCCCGCCCTCCAGAACACGGGCCGGGGGATTGCCAGTCGCTAAAGAAGCGCGACCAACGAACAAGCACCAGGTGAGCCCAGGAGGCCCCTAGGGCCCACAAAAACACCACTGGGGGCCGGGGGCCACCATTAACCCCTAAATTAACAGTGTAACTTTCCCCATGAGGCGAGGCCCCGGAGAGGAGTGGGCCTAGCCTGGAGTTAACCTCTAAGGGACATAGAAGCCCCAGGATACAGGACATGTTGAGGGGTTCCCCACAGTGTTTATTAATTTATTGCAGATGCCTATTGTAATTACTGCCTAGGCCTATGCTTTTAACTGCAAAGTCTTTACCACAGGGGGAAAGTGTTTAATTGAATTGAGCTGAAGTGTACACCGCCAAGAGTTGAAGTGTTTTATGTTACAGGTGTACTGGAATTGCGACGCCCACTGTACTGAATGTGGGCGCGCCTAGATTAATGCAGGCCTATTGAAATGTAACGTGAAAAGTCTTCTTTTAAGTAATTGAATATTCCTAAAGTGAACTGCATGTTTAGGCCCATGTTTTCTTAACGCACCTTGAGATCATTATTAAGTGCTACGTTTAAGAGATAATTCCTGGGCCTCTTAGTGGCCTACAATGTTGATGAGCTATGATGCTTTATTTAAAATGTGTACCAGTTGAGTAATGTAATGAATTTAAATGTAGATCTGAATTAATCTGCCTCATCTGATGCTAACTTGATTTATATATAAAAGATCTTGATTTTAAATACAAAAGCCTGGTGTGGTGTCATGTTATTGGGTTCGCATTTCTGAGTCAAAGTAAGAGTGTGCTGCACAACTGCCTTACACATTGCCTTCGCGTGCTTTCCCGCTTCGCGCCATGCTACCGTGGCGGACTCGGTAAACCCGGTTCCAACACTATAGGTGTGGTAACCACAACCATTTAGCGAACAATTTGAAATGCCCTGCGAGAAATGTGGTCTGCAGAAAATGTAACAAAAGGGGATATTTTGCAAAAGTGTGTAATGCCAGAGGTGAGAAAGTACACTTTATAAATGAGTCAGAGCATAAATGTGATGAGAACAAAGATTACATTTTTCAGGTTAAACAAGATGAAGTAGAGGAATCTGTACAATATCCTACTTGCAACATAACCCTTGCTGGTGTCAGTATTTCTGTTTTCGCTGATTCATGCTCTCCATACACATTGATAGAAAAGAAATTGTATGAGGAGAAGTTTAGTACTCACAATCTAACTGTAGAAAATGCTGACATCCAACCTAGAGGGTACAACAAGGAACCAATCCCGTTACTGGGCATGGTAAGAATGCGTATATCCTTCAAGGGTAGGCACACAGTAGGAAAAGTGTACATCACTAAGAAAGGCTCCAGCCTGTTAGGGTGGAAACACCAAAATGAACTGGGTATCACACTTGATCCAAACAAAACTGACCAAGTATTGCTAGTAGAACCCACAGAGGTAAGCCGTGATGTCAGTATGGAATTCCCAGAGGTGTTTTCGGATCAGTTAGGCAAATTAAAAAAATACATGCACAAGATCGTACTAAAAGAAGAGGCCAACCCTGTAGTGCACAAGACCAGGTCGATTCCACTCCTCATGAGGGAACCATTAAAGGAGGAGTTGCAAAAGCTGGTAAGGCAAGGTGTTATTGAAGAAATAGAAAGCTCTGAGTGGTTGGCGCCCATTGTTCTTACCACCAAGGACAACGGGAAGAACATTAGGTTATGTGTGGACCTGAGGGACCTCAACGTCAACATCTGGGTGGACCGTCACCCTCTACCCAGGATACACAAGATGCTGAGCACCGTTCTCGACGCCAAGTACTTCAGTGTCCTAGACTTATCTTCGGCATATTATGAAGTCACCTTGCATCCTGACTCACAAATGTTGACTTCGTTCACCACGCCCTTTGGCAATTTTAAATTCCTGAGAATGCCTTTCGGACTCGCATCGGCAGCTGCAGCCTTCCAGAGAATTATGCAGCACATACTTAGAGAATGTGTTAAGACCTTGTGCTTCCAAGACGATATACTAATTTATGGGTCCAGTGAAAGTGAACACAATATCAATCTGAGAAAGGTTCTATGCAAGTTGAAGGAAGCAGGATTCACCACCAAAAGAAGCAAGTGCAAGCTAGGTGTCACTTCAGTGGACTATTTGGGGCACACATTTCCGAAGAAGGAATAAAACCTAAAACAGACTTAGTAGAATCACTAGTCAAAGCCCCCAGACCCACATCCAAAGAAGAAATAAAGTCATTTCTAGGTTTGGCAGAGTACATGGCCAAATACGTAAAAGACTTCTCAGTTCTCACCCAACCCCTCTGAAACTTGCTAAAGAAGGATGTCACATACAGTTGGGAGGGGGAACATGATGCTGCATTTGAGGAAATAAAAAGATCCATTGTGTGTGCACCCCACATAGGAAATTTCAATGCGGAGAGGGAGACCATCCTTACCACCGATGCTAGTAACAAGGGCATAGGAGCTACGCTCTCCCAGATTATAAACAACCAAGAGTGTGAGTGGGAGAGGGGGGAAAAGGCAAAGAGGAGAAACCAAGATAGAGATTACAACATATCTCCCTCCCAAAGGAAAGAAGAAGAGAAAGGAAGATGAGTGGGAAGAGGATAAGGAAAGAGTGAGAAAAGGAGAGGAGAGTGAAAGATGACCAATGTGATAGATCATAAACAAACAAGAAAAACTTGTTGCATTTGCCTCCAGAACTCTTACTGGGGCTGAGGTAAATTACTCCACTGTAGAGAAGGAGGCCATCGCATGTTACTGGGCCATCACCCACTTTAAATTTTACTTGTGGGGCCTACCATTTGAGCTGCGAACTGATCACAAACCCCTACTTTCACTGCTGGCAAAAAAAGAAATGGAGAACACCACTCCTCACATAGCTAAGTGGGTTCTGGGACTCCAAACGTTCAATTACAGAATAACATACATGCCTGGTGCTAAGAACTGTGCAGCAGATTTCTTGTCTAGAGCGCCTGTAGCTAAGGAGGAGGAGGGTTGTGAACTCACTAAAGAGGCCATTTTGGAGATCAGTGTGCCTGCAGTTTTACAAGATCAGTGGGAGTCCAGTACTGAGCATGATCAAGAGGTCAAGGCAGTCAGGGAATTTATAATTAAGGGGTGGCCTAACAGATGTAGGGACCTATCAGAGGAACTACAGTGCTTCTGGAATGTAAGGGAGGAGCTATCCTTGGAGGGTGATGTCATATTGAAATCTGGAAAGATTGTACCACCTGAGGGCTTACGAGAGCAAATACTTAATTTAGCTCATGAAGGGCATTTGGGGATGAGTCTGAGTAAAGCCAAGCTTAGATCCGATTACTGGTTTCCCTATATGGATCACCTTATGGAAGAGAAGGTCAGGGACTGTCAGGGTTGTAGCCTGAGTGACAGAACCAAAAGCCTAAGATGATCCCCCCTCATTCCTGTTGAGGTACTCACCACTCCTTGGAACAAATTGGGTCTAGACATAGCGGGACCTATACAGGCCATGGGTCCACAGGGAAGGTACTTAATAGTTCTCATTGACTATTTCTCGCATTGGATCTCCCATACGTTTGTCAGCACGGTCAACACAAAGTCCCTCAAGTTTTTCTTAACGGAGGTGTTCTCCAGGGAGGGTATTCCTGAAACCCTTATTACGGACAATGGGGTGCAAATTGTGTCTGAAGAAATGAAGGAATTTCTTAGGGATCTGTCTATCTCTCATGTTCGCACGCCCCTATATTGCCCCAAGGCAAATGGCAAAGTAGAAAGAGCTAACAGAATGTTGAAAGAGTCCATTCAATTAGCTGTGGCTTCAGGGAAATCCATAGAGAGTACGGTGAGGGATATGTTATGGTCTTACCACACTACTCCCAATTCCACGACAGGTCTGTCCCCGTTTGAGATGTTGAGAGGGAGAAAAGCGGGATCTAAACTTTCTCCCAGTTGGCTGTTCAAGAACAAGGAAGTCACTATTAACCCAGAGGTGGTAGGAAGCAGAGTGGTAAGGCAACAAAAGATGTACAAAGACAGATACGACAGGAAGTGGGGCACGAGAAGCAAGGACTGGAAAATTGGACAGTGGGTCCTAGTGAAGAAGCCCCAAGGTGCGAGCAACCAACGTGACAAATTCTACGATCCAGAAAAAATAAAGCAAGTCAAAAACAATGTGGTAGCGTTAGAAAATGGTAAAATGTGGAGCATGGACAGCATTGCCAGGTGTCCATCTAATCTCATTCCCTCTGGGCTAGAGGTGGAGGAACACGATGTATCTCAGGGCTGCACAGGTCAAGATGATAGAATGAGCAGACCTGTTCGCCCGCCTGCATGGCAAAAAGATTTTGTAATGTCGTAGTTTTCAAGGTCTTTGCTGTATTTTGTTTTCCAGCTTTGGGAACCATATATGTCACATATCACATTGGTCATCTTTCACTATCCTCTCCTTTTCTCACTCTTTCCTTATCCTCTTCCCACTCATCTTCCTTTCTCTTCTTCTTTCCTTTGGGAGGGAGATATGTTGTAATCTATTGGTTTCTCCCCTTTGCCTTTTCCCCCCTCTCCCACTCACACTCTTGGTTTCTCCCTTGGAATCCTGAGTGGGAGGCAATTTAGAATGTTGAACTGTTCTCGGAGAAGGTCTTGGCAATCTGACTGGAGGAGGCGTTATTCTTGTGATCTCAATAAAGAATTGGACCTACCTTTTAGCGTCTGTCCTTACTTAAAATACATACATATACTGCGGGCTTGGTGGCAGACTGTCTCTGAGCACCCCCACCGTATATGTCAGCCTGGTTTGCATTAGCTAGCTCACAGTGCCACTAGAATCTCCTCTTATCGGGGAGAGATTAGTTTCTGGCAACCTCAGAACATGACAACCCTGATTCTCTCAGACTCATGGAAACAATGTACTACTTTTCGCTCAGTAACGTCGTGCTCCCTTACTCGCTCTGCCTCAGAGAGATACACAGAATAAACAGACGTGGCGTTTCAATAAGTATTTATTGAACATTTGTCATTCTTGTGTAAAATATATGTATTGCAGTAATCAGCAGACAGTAGCAGAGATATATGATCAGCAGTACTATAAAAGTGAAAGGGTAGTACAGTTCTACCATATTGCGATAATCATGAATACATACATGAATATAAAATGCATATAAAAAGGTGCAACCTAAAAGGTGCGCTCGTACTCCTACGATGCCTAACTAGATGTACCTACGTGTACCTAGCATATGTGTGTAGGTCTAGAAATCTAGAAGCCAAGAATCCCTCTAGGATTTAGTCGAACCCCTCATACCTGAATAGAGAGAGTGTGGGACCACGTCCTGGTCTCGAGTTAGACCGATGTCAGCTGGAGCGACTGCATGCAGGAGCCTCAGCGTCACTGGACAGTGTGTCAGAATGGAAGTCTCGGTTCCCTCTGTCTTACAGGGGCAAGATGTGGTATATTTATATCCTGAAGACTCTCATCCCTTTGTATGGTTTGCATTGGGTCCAGTTAGTCTTAAGGAAGGCGTCAGGGGTGAACTTTGTACAGACATATTATGCAGGTGGTGTATTCCTAGAAAGTTATGATTAATTGATGAGTACAGTGTGGGCCTGTGTTTGGGAAAACCCTGCTGTATTCAAAACCACAGGCTAGATAAATTCAGCCCTCAGAGCTCGTTGTGTACTAGCGGGGACTAATGTAGGTGAAAGATCATGCCTATATAAGGAATCATGACTATAATAGGACATGTACAGTTATGACGGTAATAGGGCATATGCGGCTATGACCATAATAGGGCAAGTACGAATATGACCACATTAGGGCCAATACGAATACGTCCGTTTTAGGGCATGTATGAACGGGTCTACATTAGGGCCTCTATACAGGACATAACACCCACTCCTCTTCCGCATAGGGTAACTATGACCATATTAAAATCTGGGCAATTTAAAAACATTTTAAAAGCAGGTAAAAACATGGTTTTAAAATCTGTTAAAAAAAAATCAGTTTAAAAGAATTCTCAAAAAAAAAAAAAGTTACTATTTAGCTATTTCCAATTGTCACCCGAAAAGGGTCCATCATGTTTCTTTATAGAAGTTGCTTCACTATAAGCGGGAGAAGGCCATGCTTTTCTCAAGCGAGAGAAAAAGTGTCAATTTAGGAAATGTTCCAAATTTTGTTGTTTGTTTTGAAAAATGAGTGAACAAGCCGAATTCTTTCCCAGGCCGCGATGAGCCAATTTGAGATTAAGTGTCCTGGCTGGGAAGCACAACATTATCGTTGTTAGTTGCAGCAGACGACAAATCCAATGCCTCACAGAGAACGTCAATCGCACATAGATGAAAAATAGGGCTTCCAACAGTCGGTGCTGCGGCAGCTTGTGCTGCAGTTGTTACCTGGGTGCCTGACGGGGAGTCGCCTAACCCAGCAGCAGCAAACGGCACCTGTGGATTCTCCAGGAATGCGTTCATCAGAATTGGTAGACGCTGGGGACAGCGCAGAGCATGGGCCTTTATGGGGTCCAGCATTGCATTCAGGTCCGGCGGCGCATCTGACGGAAACGTTAGACAGAGATTCAACGTGCATTCTTCTCCTCAGAACAGGCATCGAAGCACAGGTAAGATGCAGTCTACCCAGACTGGTTTAAATGATAGAAACCAGGAGGCATTCAGTTCTCTTAGGCACGGTAGGCCTAGTAGTTGCACCATCCGTTCACGGTATTTCCGCTCTTTCCCTCGGGAATTGGGCCGTCCATTGCGTAGTAGTAGTATTACAACCAGGACTCCTGCAATCAGGAATAGAATAAGCGGGAGTCCTCCGAATACGCTTCCCAATACGGAGTGTATGAAATTTGGGATTACTCCGAGGACTGTCTGAAAGGTACTTAACAGTCCTGACCCTACGGTCTTAAATAGGTGTACAATACCGCTCGTATCAGACATATTGAAGATACGACCCACCATTTCTGCGAAATGCATGGGGCAGTTTGTACGTATGAGTGCCTGTATCTCGGTCGAGGTCCTTGCAACTTGGAGTTCATAAGTTTTTCGAGCGGAGGTTAAGGGCACGGGTTGCTGTAAAAGCATGGCTTTCAGTCAAAGTATCAAATTTTATAAAAGAAACATTCAGCCAAGGCCATAGCGGCACCTCCCTGACTGTGTTCTGTGGCGGAAACAATACTTGCATACAACAAGTAACCCTGGAGTTAACGGTTACCAGATAGGCGACGCCCGGAAGCATCCCACAGCAACCTTGATCATTTAGCATCAAGTAACTCCCATTTGAGAGCAGCTGGAAAACCGGCGTGATCATGACCGCTGGGGTTCCAGTCATGTGACATGATAGGTTCACTACCGAGCCACTACAGGCTCCGTGCAAAGAAATATCCTGACACATGAGAGAACCGCTCAAAGCGTTTCTGCAGTTTTTACCACTTATTAACACTTCACGATCCCCACTCCGGCATCGATATCTATAAGGTAACTCCCAGGACTGCTTAATGTAACCCTTACCCATTTTTTCATATCTACCTGCCTGCCTTTGCTCAAGGCAATACTAAAACCAAAAAGTTGTGACCGGCAGTGTTATTTGGCTGTGAATTAGCCATTCTGTGGATGGTGATTCTGCTACAGTGAATGGTAGTCTTTCCAGTTTCTCGATCCGCAGCATTGTGTATTTGGCTCCCCTTTGTGCCATTTCTGCCTGCTTATCATTAAGATTGTATTCAGCAAACAGAGACGTGGTGTTTATAAAATGCCATGGCACATAGCCTGCACGCAGAGATTGCAGCGTCCAGCTTAACATCATAATAGAACGTAGTTGTGATTGCCCGTGTTGTAACAAGGCCAGATCTTGTTCTAATATGTCGATTGCCGAAGACACAATGCTGCCTAAGGAGTAAATTCTGGAGGTCAAAGTTGTTAACCCATTATCCACTACAGCTCGAGCCTTTTTTAAGTTAATACGGTCTATTTCCCGTATTCTTTCTGCTGCCTCTTGTTGGGATATTTTCCAGTTTTCATTATAGTAGGCGTAAATGCCAGTAAATATGAAACGTTTCTGACGTGACTTCCTAGGGCCTAATAGAAAGTCCCTAAGGTCCATGTCAGGTTTGAGTAAGGTCAAGTGATGTTTCACTTCAGAAAGTGTTGAGGTTTCTAGCCAATCTAGGCACAACTTCCCAACACTATAGGATGTCACTACCCCCGGGTGTTGTCTTTGTACATAGCATGGATCAGGTCTGTGGACGGTAAACCCTGTTGTATTCAGGAATCTACGCTGACAGTTGTTTGTGTCAACAGGCCAAATCAGCCATTCTGTCCAATCAGGATCTGATCTGTTTTACTGGAGTATGTAATCTATTCCTACCCCTTGTGTAGTTGAATTCTGCCCCCGACCCATCTGTGATGGTGTTGGAAAACCAGGTTTGTTCATTTCCTTGGCCTTGGCTAATCCAAGACAGTATGTTTTTTGCACAGTTTCGTTCAGAAAAATAATCTGCTGCGGGATGAGGCATGCTTTAACTAGTGCTTCTGTCCCCTGGACTTGCCAGTCCCTTGAACCCCAGATTGATTTTAAATCTATTGTGTCCTTCCATAGGCTGAAACCCTGTCTAGACAGCTGGTTCATAAAGGATGCAGAGTAAATTTGTTTGGTATTTGTTAACATAATTTTCTGAGCCGATGTATTTGTCACTTTATAATAAAATGACTTTGGGTCAGATGTGTTAAACCCTAAGAAGTAAGTGAATTTCTGTGCAAATGTTTGCGAACTACCTCTCGGTAGTGTTGGGCAGTGTTCCCACTGGTGGTACTCAAATACATCTCTAGGTGATATAGATTTGTGTAAGAAATTATGACCATATTGCTGGTAACAGTACAATGAATCATAGTCTGAGGTACCATCTAACATTTCATTGTTCGGAAATGCTGCAGTTTTTTTCTAAATCAGACATCATATTATTCACAGTTTCAGTGTCCCAATCATCAGAAAATGTACTGGAGGTAACAATATCACTTAAAGAAATTTTAAATACATGCTTTAGTTTTAAAAGTTCTGTCGGACCGAATATATCAAAATCAATCTTGTCCCATACTCTACCGTCCGGTATAGGAACTGCTGTGATGTTCACTGAAGACAAGTCTCTTGTTTCACGATGTGAAGACAGATGAGGTTTTAAAATCAAATTTACCTTTTGGGCTGTAGAGCTCTGCTGGATGAATTGTCCATTAATAAGCATACTAAAAGTTATTATTAAACCTAGCCAGAAAATGAAAAATAAAATCCCAGTGATATACCATAGTTCTATCCAAGGTGACACCAGGTAAGTCTTTCTGTAAAAGTTCCAAAAGTCAATGATTTGTTGTTTGAGTTGTTTTGTGGCTGGCGTCGTTTCTGGTTCACTTGGATCCAAAGAAAACGTATCAAAATTCATTAAATAGCCAGAAGCAGTTCGATCAATTGTAGGAATTGCATCGGGATTAGTTGAAATTGGTGTGTTCTCTTGTCGAGGCACGTTGATGTAAATATCTGTATTTGGTCTGATTGCAACTTGGTTATTTAGTTGACTTTGTTCTTGAAGTTGACTTTCTTGTCGAAGTGGAACGAGTTCTATAGCATTGTTGCTTAGTCCATCATTCATTACAGGTGGCTCTTCAAACGTGATGAGTCTTTCTGTTTGCACTTCTTGGATTGTAGCGAGAGGAGGGCGTCTGCTAGTGTGGAGTCCACGGGGCCTACTATTTAGTATTGGCCACATAGTGTGGTTTGATCAGGTCGATAGAGACAAATCTTTTCTCCTTTTTTCCGGCAAGAGGTGACAAAAGTACTGTTCTAGTGCCGTGGATTGCTAGGACCGGTACAGCAGTTCTGTAGGAAGGTCCGAATTCTTTCTTGTCTGCAATCTTTTCTCTGACCAGATCCCCGACTTTTGGGATCCAGACAGGTCTTGCCGTTACTGCTTTGACTTCCTCAGCGGCGGCCTGTTTACAGAGGACGTTGCTTTGTTGTGTCCTGGATTCATTCAGATCCTGTAAAACAGCCAAACGATCATTGATGTCAAATGGTTTTTCATCCGCCACTGTACCTTCACAATCAAGATCTGGTACCCACATTCTCGTCCCAAATAGGACCTCATAAGGAGTGACACCCCCTAGAGAGCTTCTTGGCATATTGTTCAGGGCACACTGGACTCCATACAAATGATCCACCCATCTCCCGCCTTTGCCTAATACCCTAGCTGTTAAAGATTGCTTTAAGTCCCGGTTTTTCCTCTCCACAACCGCATTTCCCTCAGGATGGTACGGAGAGGAGTACCGCAATGCTACGCCCATTCCTTCCATGGCCTCTTTGTAAGCCCGAGAGCCAAACGCCGGACCACGGTCAGAATGTAATGTGCCAACTGCATATGTGCCGATAAAGGCTTGCAAATCTTTTATAGCAGTTCGAGCGTCAGCACGGCGCTGAGGCCAGACCCATAGGAACCTAGAACATGAATCCACTGCTACCATGATATACTTTTTGGCCCCATCAGATTGTAGGGGTCCGCAGTGGTCCAAGTATACAAAAGCGAGGTTTTTCTGATTTTAACAGGGGAGTCTGCGCAGGGCATGCTACGGTGGAGCCTTTTATCTGCTGACAGATATTGCACTTCAAGACATAGTCTTTGGTCTGCTTTGTTAACCCTGGCCACCAGTAGCGTTGTTTTAGCAGCGAAATAGTCGCTGTGACGCCTGCATGTACAGAGCCCAAACCCTCGTGTGCTGCCAGAATCAACCCTTGCCTACGATTCATATTTGGTATTACTCTATCCCCCACCCCAGGAATCTGAGCATATGGAATGTTTTGTGCATCTAGCTTGTAGGAGTACTTGAGTGGGAATTTTTTCGGTGCTGCTGTGCTGCCTTTACGTGAAGCATTGCAGCAACCATAATCTCACCGTCTATTTTCGTCTTTGAACGAGTGATTGCTGCTACGGAAGCCGTGCGTACAGCCCCCTTCGCGACTTCGTCAGCCAATGAATTCCCTTCAACGTGAACGCCATCACGTTGATGACTCAATGCGTGTATCACGTGAGCCCTTGATAGCTCGTTTCTCAACTCAACTACCTGTTCCCATAGCATTTTATGCTTAATTGTGCCACCTTTTGCGTCTTTAAACCCGTATTGTTCCCAATGATGTAGATATTCATTGTATGACTGTACACAGTGTAGGAAGGTGGAATCTGACTATATGGTTGCCCCCACTTTTTTTCTGGTGTTTTGCTGGTTTATGCCTTAGTTGGACTGGGATCCTGCTATTCAGGGCCCCAGTCTATCTGCTTTCTCTGTAAAAGGTTTCCATGTGCCTTAGGCACATCTCTGATTGGAATCTGGAGTGCCCTTATAAGTCCCTAGTATATGGTATACTATGTACCCAGGGCATAGGTACCTCAGAGGCCTACCAGGGGCTGCAGCATGTATTGTGCCACCCCTGGAAGGCCATCCAAACTGACACCACAGGTCTGCTACTGCAGCCTGGGTAAGGTGGTGCATGCACCCCTTACTGTGATATAGACTACCTATATCACTATATACATACACACATATAAACCTATAAGTCACTCCTATGGCAGGCCTTATCAATCCTGAAGGCAGAGTGCGTGGTTCCTATGTGAGAGGGTGCCACTGCATGAGCAGGGCCCCTCTGCAGCGTTCGGAGACCCTTCTCTGATGCTGTTTGTAGTGCAGCCTGACCATATACTCTTAAGCGCATTATAATCTCGCGTTAAATGCTAACTTTGGAATGGCTGCACCGAAACATGTCGTGTTTGGTGTCAAACATCTTGGAATACTACCCCCCCGCCAATTCTGGCAGCGGGGGTAGCATTCCACCCTTCTAGAGGGAGAGACATGTTAACCCTGGCTTGCCCGGTAACTTCTTTCTAAAGCCCTGGCATCACAAAATGGATGCTGCTGCCACAGACACAAGTCTGGCCTCCTGCTGCTGACCGAAACTCCGGCAGGGGAGGCCTGGACAATAGGTTTCCTGTCCCAGGGAGGTGTGACCACCTCCCCAGACAGGATAGTGTGTATTGGGGCTGGGCGGGAGCACTCTCGGGTGCTTTGAAGTCCTGCACTGGGGGCACAATTGGTGTCCCTGTGCATACCCCAGTTCAAACCGGATCAGGGGCTTGCAGCCCCTGCTTTGGCGCGAACTTGACAAAGGGAAAGGGGTGTAGCCACCCCTCTGCCCTGACCCACCCATAGGTGGGACCACAGAGTAAGTCCAACCCCTAAACTTAGTATAAGTATAGGAACCCAGTCCTTAGGACTTTAGATTATCCCTGGACGAAACTCTGACACAGAATCCTGGACCTTCGACGCTCTACTACAAGATTAGAGGACAGAAGAATCTCCCTTGGGGTCAAGGAGTGACTCCCCTGCTTGGCAGGCACCAAAGAAGCAATTGTCCGGTCTGCATCGCCTAAGCTCCCGTCGGACGCCGAAGTCTTTGCATCACCAGAGGTGGATTTCCAGACTTCCCCGAGGCTGCCCTGAGTCCCCAGCAAAGCTGAGGCCCGTAGCTGTCGTGGGTAACGTGGAACTGTGACCCCTGGACACCGCATGCATTTGCAAGTGCATCCTCTTCTGGGTCTCCCACGAAGTCGTGCTTTGGGCTCCCAGTAGCCCTAGCCTCCAGCACCAACTGTACCGAAGATCACTGGCCTCCACTCCACGAGTGTCCTGTGAGCCAGCTCCACGTGCACCGTCTCGAGGCTCCTTTGCGGTCGCTAGCCTGTTGACTAGTAGCCCTTCATGAAGGCCAATCCTTTTCTACTTGGGCTCCCTGGTTGCTCCAGGCCTGCCCTCACTTACCTTTGCTGGGTGAGTTCCTCAGACCTTGCTGGTCTGCACAATCATCAATCTTCAACTTCATCGAGACTTGCCGTTGCCAAGGCTTGTTGGGTCCAATCCGGTTGCCGACACCTCAGCACTCGACAGACATCGTGTACCAGCCCGAATCCTGCTCCTGGTTGCCGACAACGCCTCCTGGACCTCGTGGCTGAAGAGTCAAGATGACCGTCAACCTACCTGAAGCACTCGACATCGGTGGGCATCTGCTCATCGCCTTCCTGGTCACTGGCTAGTGACCCAGACTCTGTCCCCTCTGCTTTCAGGTTCTTCAGATCTCCGATCCACTCTTGGATCCACCCGGACACTTTCCACTTGGTCGCCAGCAGCACTTTGCAGCAGATCGCCATTCAAATCGACGACGAAACCCGACCCCGAAAGGCACCTATGCACCGGGCTTCCCTGGGTGAGGTAACACGAGTACTCCGCTGCTCCCGTGGGTAGAGACTCTAGAACGACCTAGTTCTCAAAGGGTTTGCTCCAAGTCCTTCTTTAAGTGTCCCTTTTCTTTAATTTCCAAACCGCGACTTTCTCCATAGAAGTTAACGGCGATTCGCGGCTGTGTTACTACACTGCACGCGTCCCCCGTGGGTCCCCTGTGTCACTACCTTGGGTGGTTCCTTGTGGTTCAAGCACTTCTAGAGGCTCTAGGCCTAGTGTCTAGCTCAGTCGTGGTTCTTATACCACTTTATTGGTATATGGTTTGGTACGCCCCTAGGGCCCAAACGTGTATTTGTGCTATTACTGTGTTTAAATAACTTATAACTTATGTACTTCGAACTCTAGCCTCATAAAGAGACTAGAGGGGTGTGTTTAGTAATAAATACATATATTTTGAATATATACCTGGTGTGGTGCTCTTTCATTTGGTCACTCAAGAGATTATAGACTGGTAAAACAAGCTGCTTTACATTCCTTCAAGACTTAGCCTGAAGGCTGCTCTCCATAGCTACCACTAGGATAGCTTTCAATAAAGGTTGTCTTTAACCTATCTCCAATAAGGGGTTGTTTGGACTGGTGCAAGGTGCCCACTATAATTTAGTGGACAGCATATGCCAGGCCAACTTCTCACACACAGTAAAAGGAATCACACACGATCAGTGTGGGGAATTCGTGTTCCATGTTTACAAGTGCCAGTATCAGTGCTTTTTATTCTTCTAACTGAGCCGTACAGTCTCCTAGAGACTGTGTTTTAGTACAGCTTGGATGGAATTTGCCATCACACATGCGACCTTTAACGATTGCACACGCCGCGCTGTAAGCTGGCTTGCTCCCTGTTGCTGGTTGAGCAGATCCGTCAGTGTAAATAATGCATTCATACTGATCGAGAGGCAAAATTTCATTTGGGAGAGGATATTCTTGTTCATATTGCAGGAATGCTTGTGTTTTTAAACTTGGGTCACATCTGTATTCAACATCCATTGCAGTAAGAGAATTAGCCCATTGTATCCATCTCGGATGTAAGGCTTTTGCATTAGGAATGCTGGCCTTTGTAACGCATTCTAAAGCCGGTACTGGGGTTACGACAATTATGCGTTTACCCTGAGCCAGGGCTCTTTCTCTTGCTACCGCGGTCTGAACAGCTGTCAGAATTTTTTCTGTTGAAGTGAAACGCATTTCTGCGTTTGTGTACAGGTGTGATTTGTATGTGATTGGTACTGTTTCTCCTTCATTGAATGTTAAGTAGGTGTACCCCACACTGACCCGCACCTATACGGACCACCAAGTTGTGTGCATTTACGCGTGTCTTTAAGTGTTTAGAAGCAATCATGTCTTCTTGTTGTGAACGCAAGATATTTGTATGCTCCTGTGTCCATTGTCTGACTTCAAAGTCAGGTTTAATCAGGTCGTAGAAAGGTTTTACTCTTTCTGCGTAATCTAAAATGTATGTTCGGCCAAAATATTGGAATCCCAGTATGGATTGTAAGTTTTTCAATGATTTTGGAGGTTGAAGCAGCGCACATTTTTCTAAAAAGTTAGCTGCCAGGCTTTTGCCTTCACTTGACAACTTGTATCCCAAGAATAGGACACTGAGGTGGGCAATTTTTGATTTTTTGAAATTAAATTTGTAGCCCTCAGAGGCGAATCCCACAATAATGGTGCTCACCCTGGTCAAGTGTTTCTTTAAGTCATCGTCCATCAGATAAATATCATCTACATAAGACAATGCTTCTTCGTCCAAATTTTGTAGTAACTCTGTTACCCTTGCTAAAAACAACCCCGGGCTGTTCTTATACCCTTGGGGGAGACGACAAAATTGCCTTTGAGACCCTAACTCAGAAAATGCGGTTAAATACCTGCTTTCAGGCGCTATATTTTGGCAGAAAAATCCATTTGAGATATCAAGGGTAGTTTTGTATTTTTTCCGCACAATTTTGTTCATTAATGTGGCACTGTGTGCATTCTGTACTGCAAATGTCTTTGTGCAAGTGTTTAAATGTCTGTAATCCAAAACTAAACGGTATGTGTTGTCAGGTTTAGATACGGGAAACAAAGGATTGTTCATTGGTGACGTGCAATTTTCTATCACCCCTAGTTGATCTAGGATCTCCCTGACTTGTTTTTTAGCTTCTTGCTTTATTGGATATTGTCTCTGGGCATTTGGTGAGACTTTTAACGGGATCACGTGGTGGGTTGAATCCTCATCCCAACCAACATGATTTTTATACAATGCTGGAGCCTGGGCGACCGCCCACTCCTGTGCATATGCATGTTTAAGGTGTATGGGAACAAGGTTGGAAAAAGCTGGAAAAATTACAATTTCTCCCTTAGGGCACTCCATAACGGATTCAGGCGGCCAATCTTTTTCTGCTAGAAGGATGTCATATCCAAACGTTAGATTTTTCCAGAATAGACTTTTAATTTTCCTGGGCTTGTCCCCCTCCATTCGGAGTGTTATCTCATGTAACTTATTTGGGACACTCACCCGAGTATCAGGTGTTTCCACTGTGATATACTCATCCAAGTCCGCTGTCACCAGAAATTCCTTCAGGATCTGGCGAGCTATTGTTACTTTTGCCGCGCTGTCTAGCATCGTCAGAGCCCATTCCCTGTTCAGAAGCTGTGTCCTCAAAATTCTCAGCATGTCTGATCTTGAGACCTGCTACCTTCTTCTTTTTGAACTGAGGTTTAGATTTTGTCTTTTCTTCTTTCTTAGAAGAATATTCTTGAGCGTGCTGCTTGTCTCTGGACTTGGTACGCTCCTCTTGTCTGTGTTCTGACCGTCCTTCCCTCTCGGAGATTTTGGATGAACCCTGAAAGGAACGAGAAGAATGTGTATCAGTATCCTGATACCTGTCAGGTTTTCTAATATTATCCCTATTCCGGAGGTTGTACCTCTTTTCGGAGGGCTCCCTTGGTGGGGATCTACCTCTGGATTGAGATCTATTGTCTTTTGACTTTTGTTGTTTTTTATTGTCCCACTTCTTTTTAGGAGAAGCTGGTGTCTGCTTTGTAGTGTCGTTTTCAGCACTGCCCACTAGCTGTGGTTTTATGGCTTTGCCACCCAAGCTATCTCTGCCTAATTCTGCATACGCAGTTTCAATTATTTTAGGTAGTTCATGAGGCAGATCTATTGGATTGACCTCCCTCAGGCGCTGGCGGATCGCCACTGAAGCTGCTTCCCCCTTAATGTTAGCTAGTATTATGGCTGATACCTGTTCGTAGTTATCTAGAAACTTCATCCCTAAGTTAAGGGCAGACTCTGCTCCGTACTCGTTTTGAATCAGTCTCAAAATGTCTGGTACTACTGCTAAAGACGGGATACCATGAGTTCTGGTATAGATAGCAGCAAAGACTGCACCCCAAGAGGTACAATCCTCCAACTGTGGTGTGATCCCCATGGGCAAGCAGATTGTTAGAATTCTGTGTTTTTCATAGGTGGTAGTATTCGGAAATACTGCCTCAAGCTGAGTTATTTTCTGAGCAACCCAGAATGGTATCTGTTCGCATTTCGTGGGCAGTTTGCCCATTACTGCGTGTAATGTTTGTGGAGTGATTTTATTTCCTGTACTCTGGACTGGAGTATTAATTGCTGCAGCAGGTGTAGGTTGGACTGTTAAAGTCCG
Organism: Calotriton arnoldi; assembly: GCA_963921515.1. Classification (NCBI taxonomy): domain Eukaryota; kingdom Metazoa; phylum Chordata; class Amphibia; order Caudata; family Salamandridae; genus Calotriton; species Calotriton arnoldi. Next base: position 97,600 of record CAWUFW010012057.1, on the reverse strand, counting down.
CATGACGAACTGTGTCAAGTTTCTGTAAATTTTAATTAACTCTCTGTTGTACGAGTAAGTTCGGCTGTGGCGTGTGAATGTCTGGATGCGGTGTGTAAGCCGCAAGTATTGGCCATGTGGCCCCGTCTCCTCCGAGCAGACCTAGCCTTGCTCTTCCTCGTACGTGGGGTAGGGCGCCTTGAAACCAGTATTGGTGTTCTTGATAATTTAGCGGGACCGCTATGTCCTTGCATGGGATATAATCCCCAGGTGTTTCACCTTCTAAATAGTAGTGAAATACATTTGTAAGTGCATTTGCTGCTGGGAATGTAACCCATGAATCGAATATCTCTGTTCTGTTGGATTTGTGTGCCTCGATCACGAAAACTACTGTGCCACCATTTGCTCCTAAACCAATCTCTAATAGTCTTATGATGACTTTCCTTCTGAAGTTTGGTGCTATTTGGACTGCGTCATCAGGTTCCACTTCTGTGAGTGAATTAAGTACTTCGTCTTCTCCTAACGTAGTCATTTTAAACGGAGAAGTAGGGAACTGAGTTTAAGGTGTTAGTGCACAATTGTAGGAACTATATGTCCTTTCAAGCTTGAATAACCAACAGCCAATAAATAGTATTTTCGTACTACTTAGCTACTGCGGAGTTTGTGCCCACCCACTCCAGACGTCTCTGGTGTTTTGTGAGTAGGATCTCTGAGGAATAGCACGACTGAGCTACTCAGATTCTACTGTTAAATTATTACCCAACCAACGTTGGCGGCGCCATGTCGTGTAGTTCCTATAGTACCCCTGCAGGACCTGTGCGTTTGGATAACATATACTGCGGGCTTGGTGGCAGACTGTCTCTGAGCACCCCCACCATATATCTCAGCCTGGTTTGCATTAGCTAGCTCACAGTGCCACTAGAATCTCCTCTTATCGGGGAGAGATTAGTTTCTGGCAACCTCAGAACATGACAACCCTGATTCTCTCAGACTCGTGGAAACAATGTGCTACTTTTCGCTCAGTAATGTCGTGCTCCCTTACTCGCTCTGCCTCAGAGAGATACACAGAATAAACAGTCGTGGTGTTTCAATAAGTATTTATTGAACAGTTGTCATTCTTGTGTAAAATATATGTAGTGCAGTAATCAGCAGACAGTAGCAGAGATATATGATCAGCAGTACTATAAAAGTGAAAGGGTAGTAGAGTTCTGCCATATTGCGATAATCATGAATACATACATGAATATAAAATGCATATAAAAAGGTGCAACCTAAATGGTGTGCTCGTACTCCTACGATGCCTAACTAGATGTACCTACGTGTACCTAGTATATGTGTGTAGGTCTAGAAATCTAGAAGCCAAGAATCCCTCTAGGATTTAGTCGAACCCCTCATACCTGAATAGAGAGAGTGTGGGACCCCGTCCTGGTCTCGAGTTAGACCGATGTCAGCTGGAGCGACTGCATGCAGGAGCCTCAGTGTATCTGGACAGTGTGTCGGCATGGAAGTCTCGGTTCTCTCTGTCCTACAGGGGCAAGATGTGGTATATTTATACCCTGTAGACTCTCATCCCTTTGTATGGTTTGCATTGGGTCTAGTTAGTCTTAAGGAAGACGTCAGGGGTGACCTTTGTACTGACATATTATGCTGGTGGTGTATTCCTAGAAAGTTATGCACAATTGATGAGTACAGTGTGGGCCTGTGTTTGGGAAAAACCCCGACTGTGTTCTAACCACAGACTAGATAACGTTCAGCCCTCAGAGCTTGTTGTGTACTAGCAGGGACTAAAGTAGGTGAAAGATCATGCCTATATAAGGAATCATGACTATAATAGGACATGTACAGTTATGACCGTAATAGGGCATATGCGGCTGTGACCATAATAGGGCAAGTACGTATATGACCACATTAGGGCAAATACGAATACGTCCGTTTTAGGGCATGTATGAACGGGTCTACATTAGGGCCTCTATACGGGACATAACACCTTCAAATACTCTGTCTCCTGTGAACACCTGATTTGTTCAACAGCAACCTCTGGCCCCAGCCGGAAACCGCGAATCCGCCACACTCTGCACCCGCCGTCCACGGCCCGAGCTCGAGTGGGCAAACACCACGAGGAGGTCTCTCCGGCGATCCTAACCTGAGAACCGGCGATCCCTGACCTGCCTCAAGCCTCCAGCCGACGCCGGCAGCCTAAATCCAGAAGCCCCCCTGACCGCGACCAGGAGCTGGTAAGAAGATCCGACTCCAAAATGCACTCCTGCACCCGACGCCCCACGGCCTTGTGTGCCCAAACCGACGGTGCCTAGCCAACCCCTAACTTCCCAACTTACCTCTCGAAGTGGCAGTCGCTCCCAGAAGACCTTTGACTCCAAGCCTGCAGTGCTTTTCCAAACCGGAGGCTCTCCATAAACAACAGGGCGCCCGATGTCGAAACAGCACTCTGCACCTGGCCGCCCTAGTGCCGCTGAGGGTGCACCTTTTTGTGCTACATTGTTTCCCCATTTGCCCGAGCTAAAGTCCAGGAGCTTTGCTCCCACAACCCAGTGGCCTGCTTGCCAGTAGCCACCAACCAGAGGCCCCTTATCCCCCATTAGATAACATTGGGCCTCAGCACTCTGCACCCGGCCGCCCTAGTGCCGCTGAGGGTGTAATGAGAGTGCATCCTGGACCCCGGGGGAACCCTGGTTCTAACCCCAGAAGCCCAACTCCAAAGACCGATTACTTACCTGGTAAGCGTTAACTTCATTTCTCTCCATAGGAATCCATTGACTATTTTTCTCTGAAAAATGTTCTAAGTGTGGAGTTGATTTGTATGGAAACCTGAAAAATAACAATTGTGCAAAATTGATTTTACTTACCTTTTCTCTAGGAAATGTCCCAGTGTGATATCTAGGCATATCACACTGAGTAGAAAAAGTAATCTAAAAAGTAATCTCAAAAGTAACGTAAAAGTAACTTACCTGTAATTTTCATTGCAAAGTCGATACAAAGTATATGTACAGCATTTCACAGTATTGCATTACCAGTAATTCAAACTGTAATCATTTTAAAGTACATTTACAATTGCATTTCAAACTGTATAGTTACTGCAAAGTATTTATCAACTTACCTGTGCCAGGCTTGCTTGGTTCTAGAAAGTAAAATAACTAAAAGAATATTTTTATACAAAAACAATTGGTCTGAAGTTCAGTCTTTGAGTGTGTGAATTCATTTGCTGACTGAGTGTGTACAACAAATAGTTAACACTGTCCTCTGATACTGCCTTACTGCTCGACCACACTACCACAAATAGAGAGTGAGGTTCTATCTACCTTTACCTCTGCCTACCTTTGGGGATCCACTGGATTCTGTGCACACTATACCTCACTTTGGTATAGTATATTCAGAGCCAGTTTCCTACACTAAAAAAAATATATACATAACACTTTAGATTGATTGTTTAAAGTATGATGTGTATTGGTCAAGGTAGCATTTGTGAGTTATTGGGGCTGTCCCCAAAATGGCATCTCTGTGGATATGCTTTACCTCTCACATAGGGTTCCTGAGTTTGTGAAAACTTGAGGAGTCAGGACAACAGAATTCAGGTCATGGTCAAAGGCAAAGCCCTGCAGCAAGAGTTCACTGGGCGCTATTGAAGGCCATGCCCAATAGACTATGTTAACAGAAGACAAGGTTTGGTTGAAGACCACACCATGTGCCATCTTGTTACAGCCAAAAGCTGCTTCGAATATACTCTAGCTCCCGGAAACTGGGCTCAGGAAAAAGTCTTTAGCTATTCCTTGCACTAGAGATACTGAGATCTGAGCCAAAGTGACTGAGTCATAAATGTCACCAAAGTCTGAGGCAATGTCAGAAACTGTGCCCTGTGTTAGCAAATGGACTAGGCTTACAGTGTGCCTGAAAGTCGTACCATACATGCAGAGGCTGCTTGGCATGGTTAAAGGTTGTGCCATGCTGTTTGTGGCACGGGGGCAGGGCATTGTCCAAGGTCCTATCCTGTAGCTGAAGTTCACGAGACAAAAAATAATTCAAGTCTCACAGGTGACGCCTGCACTGGGCTTGGGTGGGGTATGGTTCAAGTCTCACAGGTGACTCCTCCACTGGGCTTGGGTGGGGTATGGTTCAAGTCTCTCAGGTGACTCCTCCACTGGGCTTGGGTGGGGTATGGTTAAAGTATCACAGGTGACGCCTCCACTGGTCTTGGATGGGGTATGGTCATGCACTCCATTACCTACACCTAGAGCCTGCTGGATGGTGGACTCCAGGAGCAGAGGGACGAAGCGCAGGTTGAGGCTGAAGGCTAGGCTCGGCGCCCAGAGCTGGCTGAGTACAACTAGAGTCTATAGATTGTAGGCTCTGGGGCCAGCGAGACTGGTTACAGGATATGGCCAAAGATCATGCCTTTTTCCAGAAGGTGGGAGGTCAGTTGGACCTGGCTGAAGGTTGTGTGTAATACAGGGTGTGACACACAGCCACGGGCTTCCCTTAGAGTCCGTTGGGAATGGCCAAAGGCCATGTTTGGTAAACTTCATTACCAGAGATACTGGGAACAGGGTCCTGCTTTCTGCCATGTGCCCTGAGCAAGCGAGACGATTGTGCCCTTGACCCCTTCCAGAACTGGTGGGTACCCTAGAAATAAGTGCCAGAGCTCAGCAAAAGACCTACCTTAACGTCAAAAAACCGTTGATTAATGAAGTATTTATTTGACTTTCTGGATGGCTGGACACCAACATTTTGGTTCGAAAAGTTCCTTTAACCAATTGGTACTTACTGGAATTTATATTTAACTAAGGCATTCCCAGGGCCCGATTCACAAACTCCATTTTGTTGTATGTAAATTAGTACTACAGTCAGTTGTACAACATGTGTAGTACAAAATGCACTCCACCTCTCCTATCTTTTATATGGGGAGTGTTGCTCGAATGGCAGTTTACCTTAAATAAATGAAAAGACAAGACGCATTTGGCAAAACTAGTACAAGTTGGTATAATTTAATGCTGCTGCTGGGAGAACCTCGACAGAGTGCGTCTGCTCAAAGTCTCTCGGTGTGCAAAGTTTTTGCCGCTGTTATATATAGTTCATGAGGTACAATAAAGCAATTTTCCACATTCCAAAACAGCATCTCAGTCATAAATTAACAAATGCGGTCATCTGATAAGGACACAGATGGCTTTCGACCTCAGGGAGAGCTAGTGTGGGCCAGTGTGTATGTGTCCAGATGCCCGGCATGAGGAGCGCGTGATCGCTACTTGGTGTGCTTGTTGTGTCCTGATTAGTTAAGTGTTTCTATCTACATGTAGTATCTAGCTTTGTGGTTTTTTGGGGAACGTAAGCCCTTGGCCAAACGTGTTTTACAAGGTGTCTATACTGCCGTTTGACCCCTTCCCATGGGACTCATTTCCCCCTGCATGATTGAGGAGAGCGACCCTGCACTAGAATTCCATGTCTGGGGTCCATTTGTTGTTAAAGAAGGTGGCCCTAAAGAGGTTAAGGGCCGCCCTGGTGCCACAGATAGAGGCAGGAGTGCACGTGTTTGTGCACAGTGCGGTGGTCTTGCTACCTCCAGGAACCTCTTTTCTACAACGTCCCAGGACCAAACAGTGTCCTCCCCTATGGTGCCCTTCCTTCACATTCTGTCTACCTCAGATTGGATGTCATTTGTCTTGGTGAAGAGATACAGTGCAGTGGGGTTGGTCTCATACCGGGTGATGTTTACTAGTGTCCTATGAGTTTCTACTATATTCAGTAGAATTTTTGTCCTGATTCTGCATAAGTACACATGGATAAGACACTTTTCTTTTTTGGGGGCTATCTCCTGTGATAAGTAAAGCCTGTCTGCGCCTACTGCGTGAGGTAACAGTGAGCAGATGTAACATGACCTGTTCGTAGTTTGTGTGCCTACGTTGGTCATGTGCTGATACATGGTGTTGTGTAGGAGTGTGTTGTGTAATGCTTGAGGAGTACTAGCGTTTGGTTCGGTGTAGGTGTATGTGAGGTGTGAGAAGTCTCTGTGCTTGTGTGGCAAGAATGTAGAAGTAGAGCTCATGAGATTGGGCATCCTTTTGTGCCGGAGGGGCTCGAGAGCACCCCAGCTAGAGAGAGTGTATACAAAAATACAAGAACACGTAACTTAAGAAACATTTTGTAGGCTGTAGGGTCTTCTTCAAGGTAGATGTCAGTCATCTGGGCCTGTCGTCTGTGGTTTGTTGTCCAGTGTCTGGGTGCCCAGAGGTGTCTTGTCCTGGTGCGGTTCAGAAAAATGTCTTTTAAAACGAGGCTACAAAAATCAGTTCGGAGTTTGCGTTAGTTGAGCGGTTGGCCTTGTACAGCCGTCTTTGAAAGCTTTGATTGTAGAAATGGCGGACTGTGGCCGTGTTGGTGCACTTGTAGTTTTGATCGCAGACCTGTAGGTTAGCTGGGAAAAACACATTTGGTAGGCAATTTATTGACATATTCCTGTTTCATCCGTGAAACGAAATGCAAAGTACTGCGGCAACTCAATTGACAATCAAAAACCGACAACAATTCTAAATGAACTGAAGGAACCAAATGTTACAAAAGTACAAAATGTGTTTTATTATCTTAAAAACAATACAAAAACCGTGAAAATGGAATCAATCCACATGCGTGCTCCAAACATATCCACATTCACTCTCATGATCGAAAAACATTTAAATAAACTGTGGCAAAGGTAATCGATGTATATAATTGATGTCACAGTAGCTAATCAGTCTACTACATAAAAATTGATAATTAAGAAAGGTAGATTCAGCACTACAACAGCGGATAATACATGGCTGGAGACCAGATGGTGTCCGGGTCAAGACAACAACAATGGAAAGCGTGGCTGGAGACCAGTTGGTGTCCGGGTCAAGACAACAACAATGGAAAGCGTGGCTAGAGACCCGATGGCATCTACGCGCGTTTCGGCACGCAAAGTGCCTTCATCAGGAGAAGCCACAAGCTTATATATCTTGATGCATGTAAGTACAAAAACAATACATGTAGTTCCTTCAGGAAAAGAGATAATTAATTAGTTTGATAAACTTTAATGATTAATTGCTTCGCATCCGTTTGCAGTAATATATATATATATAGTCCCTAGTACCAAACATTTCATGCTGCCAGAAATTTTTACAGAAGTTTGTTATCCAAAGAAGGTGTTGCAAACTTAATTACAGGTGAGTTCCATGCTATACATTAACCAGATAAAAAGATGTGTCCAAAAGAGAAGGGAGTATCCTTGCATGCATAGGACAGATATCCAAGACAGCCAGTGTGGTTGAATCTCGAATAGGCTAGATTGACAAAAAATACCCTGAATAAATGTAGGAGTCTACAAGATACGATGCAGACATTGTAATGGAAAACCTCTCCAATGACGTTATAATTGAATGTCTAAATATGAAAAAAATATTTTTTGTTAGAGGATTCCAAGGGGTATCATAAGAGAACATTTCACAAAAAGGACTAGGATTTTAACATGAGCACCCACCTGAGGGAAAGGCCTGATGTACAACATATGAGTCAGTCGCAAAATAACAATACAAACAGACCTGTCCGAGATGCCTGTACAGGCCGGCCGTGTTTAGAAACCGCCTCTAAAACAATCCAAAGGGCATGCGTTAACCAAGATAGCGAGGCAAAAACACTACTACCGAAATCAGCGTACATGATAAGTGGCGTGCAGCAGAACCGATGACAACCTGCGCGCCCACTGCTCAAATATGGGATCTTTAGATCTGAAACTATAAGGGACGCACTGAGATGTAAGCGCTGGAGGGTCTACATCAACCAGCGGAAAATAGGCGCGTTAGGGGATAATGTCTTACCGACATACCAACGACGGAAGGAACGCCGTGGACACTTGTCGCTTCGCCCACAGCATTCAGACTTACACTTATCAACGGGCCACTGACACACACCCAGGCCTTCCATATCACAACTCTAGCGAGAGCGTGTATGACTGATTACTGGGCTGCCAGGCCTCTGGGGGAACCTGCTTTGAGTGAAGCGCTACGGCGCGGAGATACTTTGGCTTTTAAAGAAGTAATTGTAGAACTTCTAAGACTTGTAACATTCATAAGAGGGTAGAGGCTTCATAAAACCCCATCTCTATTAATGCCCAATGAACTTACAGAATAATGTAATAAGCTATGTGAATAGAAGAAAGAAGAAAAATGATCAAAAATTAAGCCGTCTGTCAGCCACCAAGTAATCCCTTTAAAAATAATGAGACCGGCCGATGAAACGATCCTGCGATATGGTTGTACTTGGGGCTATATGGTTTTACTGAGGAGAACATTTTCCGATCAGAATTGGGTGGAGGTGATAGACATTTTAATGGCATTATTGAGAGTGTTTGAATGATGTGGACGACTGGGGATTTTAAAACTAATTTTAATGTGATTCATATTATTGGTTTTTCTTTCCTCTCTGTGCTACAACGGGCACTGTATTTTCTCTGCAGGCTATTCTTTTCAGAACGTGATCTTTTTTAACAGGTGCTGAGGTGTCCTTTTGACTTATCTGTGCTTCGTGCAATTGTGAGGAGAGGCGGATGTTTAACTTTTAGGATTTTCGATTGACACATTCGTGCCCCTTGGGTCTTTGCACGTGTCGTGGAACAAGGTTTCTCTAATTTAGGTTGAGTTTCCGTGTCCTGCCTTTTCTTCTGGAAAGGTTAAGAACCAGTGGGCTATTCCCTGTTCTTGGGTATTGCTCCTTCTAACAAAGGATATTGGGGGTGGTTGGGAGGACGTGTGGGGACCCCTAGTTGGGGACCTGCAGTGGGAAAAATGGCTGGGACTGTTTGTTTGCAGTGTTTTCTTGGCAAGAGTCTAGGGTCCCTTTGGGACTTTAGATGTTCAGCCTGATGGAGATGACTTAAATGAGCTTGGTGGGACTTTTCAATGGATTGGGGCGTGTGAGCTGGGTTCTTTTTTCAGGACTTTCAGGATCCGTTGCTGGGGCGGTGTTCTCTAGACCCTGTGGCTTGAACGCTGCTATGGCTCGGATTGAGCCGTCCACTTCTTTGGATACCGCCTCATGTGGCCCCGTAAGTGTCATTGTGACCAGCTTGGCATGATTGGCGTGCCCACCCCCGTACCCTGGACGTGGGCTGAAAAGGTGATCTGTGGAGACACTCTACCTCCCGCCGCCCCCCTCCCCCCTGGATGTTCCGGATCTATTGCTTCTGGCGAGGTGTGATCCAATGGGTCGACCTTCATTTTTGGAGAGAGGAGTACAGAGGCCGAATGCTTTGCCCCCATAGGGGAGTCAGGGTTGCAGTATTGCGTGGTGAGTAAGCGAAATTAAATGGCTGCTCGCTGGTGGATTTATCTACTGACTCGGTACTGGATTAGAGTGAGGCCCGTGGAGCTCTAGGGTCCTTCCCCCAAACACCCTGAAGGTTCGGCTTCCACCACTGGAGCCCAGTTTTGGAACTATAGACGGGCCTCCAGTTGGAGGAAGTCTGGAAGACGATTGCTCTGCAGTCTGCCCTGGTGGTATGGGCACAAGGGTCTGGGTGCATGCTTTTATGCACCTGTGGGGTCCGTCCTGCTCCCTCTTCAGACTTTCTAAGCCCAGGTGTGTGTGGTCAGCCAACACGCCTCAGGGAATCAGCAGCCAAGGAAGTCCTGGGCCTCCTATGGGCATCCGGATGGAAGACTCTAGAATGGATTCTGTATTGACATCCTGTATGAACTTAAAGGTTTTGAATTATCCCAGCTGTTGAATGAAAGGTTTTGATTGTTCCCTACTGTTTTTGTTAAATTAAAAGATTTTGAGTGTTCCCTACTGTTGTTCTGTGTGTAGGGATTCTGTGAGGGTAGCCCTGATAACAGTCTGTTCCGTTTGTGATATTTAGGCGACAGTGGGTAACCTTGTGGTTTCTTTGGAGACAGTAGTGGCACTCTATGATAGTTTGAGGCCGCTTTCCTTTTGGCTCTCGGAGGCAAGTGCTTCATTGGATTCTCCTGGGGTCCCACTGCTGAGTTCTTTCCCAGTCAGGCGAGACCTGTACGTTCATGGTCACCCCGACCCCTTGGTGTCAGTTTCTTGGTCGCTCCAACAGAACTACGTGGCAAATGTAGGCGGTGGCCCAGTGATTTCTAGCATGCGGCCGGCAGGGACATTTCCCGGAGGCAATGTCCTGATGGTCAGACATGTCACCTTCCCTGCCGCAGTCATTTGTCTTGGTCCTGTATCGGGTAACAAGGAGGGGGCTCCCAGTGTGGGAAATGCACCCCTTGGCCAGGCACCGCTTCGCCTGGGCCACCTTTTCCTTCAAAGAGGTGCCAGGGTGGTGGCAGAGGCTAAACCGGGTAGCCCTGAGCCATCCTCCCCCCTAGCCTTAGGGGGTGTGATGGTCCTGTGCTTGTCGTGATCTGGGGTCCCCTGCGTTCCCTACATGCTTCAGCTTTGGCCGTTTCTACCAAGCGATGGTGTGCACGGCCTGTCCACTGTTGTGCTAGTTTGTACAAATTCAGAAGGTCTCCCATAAAACCCCTGACTGCTCCCTCGAGGAGGGCTCGATGGTCCAGGATTGTCCTGACTAATATTCTTGAGGTGTGGGCTGATAGTATCGGTCTGTCCTCCAGAGGGGAGACTTCGGGGAAGGAGCAGGCTATAGACCCATCCTCGGTAAACTGGATGGACAACCTCAGTTTGGACAGTGGGTCCCGTCCTAGTATATCGTCGGGGAGGATGGCTAAAATAATAACTGTTCTCTGATCTTACTTCCTCCTGTTTCCAGTTCAAGGGGTTCCGTGTGAGGGACCTTAGCCTCGGATCCTGAGATCCCCTGTATCTTAGCAGTGGTCTTCGATATAGGGGCTGCTCCTTCCCATAGGCATGACCTAGCCGCCCATGTATCCACCAAGAAGTGGTACTGTGTTTTGCTTATGAGCATTGTGACCACAGGGCACTCCTCAAGGCTAGCCTGGGCTGGCAGGGGGTTGAGCATGTTCTTGCGCTCCTGGGTTGTTTTTGGTGAGCGCTCCCTATCTGCCCTAGGGGTTGGCAGGCCCTGTTCTAGCATTTTGCCTTTGCTGTCAGGCTAAGAGGAGCTGGAGCCTTCCTCTTTGCTTCTGCTAGTTTTGTGGTCGTGTATGGTGTGTGTTGGGGCCGCCCCTAGGTTGGCCCACATTCTTAACAGGGTCATTTGCATGTCTCTCTTGGCCCTTATGTCTGGTCTAACTGAAAGTTTTGGTGAGTTCTGTGATATCGGTATTAAATGTTCCCCCCTCAGACTAGGCGACTGCGTGTGTTCTGGTATGGCCATGCCACTCACAGCAGTGTCTCTCCAGTTTCCAAGCCTGATTGGGGAACTTTGCTTTCGTGTGGTCTAATGGAGTCTCCATGGCAGATTTGGAAGCTTGTTTATTTTAAGGGTTTGCCAAACTTCAGGGTATCTCGAGATTTTCTTAAAACTAGTTACTAATTCTATTCTTATTTGGGGGAACTGTGTACACAGGGTGGTACCAAAACTGTATTTACTGGTTATGAGCTCAAACACAACCTAATGCATCAACAAGAAATTGGTTAACACAACATAGAGACAATAATGAGATGAAGCACTAACAACCTGTAACAAAAGTGCAATTGTTAGTTCAGGGCAGTACGGATTGTTTTGCAGCAACAAAACTAGCAATCATGAATTTCTGATTTGGAAAACCGGTTATTATCACCTGAAAGCATAGACTTATTAACAAGACATAACATTTAAACATGCTGCATGATTTTGCAAAATTCACAGCACCACAACATCAATAAATGGAAAAAATGGAAAAGATCTAAAAGAGACTAAAAAGGTTGACAGAAAAAGAATTTTGTCCAAAAAACTGAGCCCTCTTCTAGTGCCTATAGCCCATGGAGAGGGGATGCTCTGGCAGTACGGGGAGCCAGGTGAACTTGAGAGTCTGTCACTATCGGCTCAATGGACAAAAATAGCAACAATTTGATCGGAGAAAAAGGAATAACCTGAAACTACCGCCCTTCGCGGCCAGACGCAAGCTATACCTGATTCACCCAGGTCAAAATTTGTTTTCCCTAACTTCCAAATTACACCCTATATTACACCCAAGGGCTATGCACATCACCGCCCAACACCCAGCGATCTAAGCGTAGAGAAAAAAGGGAACACCTCTCACTTCTGTCAGGTGCTGCTATCACTGTTGGAATCAACAGCCCTAAGAACTTTGTAACTAAAAATCAAGTTTGAGATGTTGGCTCTATATCACACCCAGAGCCTACACGAACCGACATGTCACCATACCCAGTGGTCCAAGCTATGCATTACTGACACACAGGGACTAAGCAGACCCTGTTCCATGCCCAAGGTCAGGCTATCCCTTGCTAACACCTGGGGATGAGGCGTGCCTTGCTAACACCTAGGGACGAGGCGTGCCTTGTGCTCACGCCCAAGGTCAGGCTATCCCTTGCTAACACCTGGGGACGAGGCATGCCTTGTGCTCACGCCCAAGGCCAGGCTATCTCTTGCTAACACCTAGGGACGAGGCGTGCCTTGTACTCACGCCCAAGGTCAGGCTATCCCTTGCTAACACCTGGGGACGAGGCGTACCTTGAGCTCTCGCCCAAGGTCACGCTATCCCTTGCTAACACCTGGGGACGAGGCGTGCCTTGCTAACACCTGGGGACGAGGCGTGCCTTGTGCTCACGCCCAAGGTCAGGCTATCCCTTGCTAACACCTGGGGACGAGGCGTGCCTTGTGCTCACGCCCAAGGCCAGGCTATCTCTTGCTAACACCTGGGGACGAGGCGTGCCTTGTGCTCACGCCCTAGGTCACGCTATCCCTTGCTAACACATGGGGATGAGGCGTGCCTTGCTAACACCTAGGGACGAGGCGTGCCTTGTGCTCACGCCCAAGGTCAGGCTATCCCTTGCTAACACCTGGGGACGAGGCGTGCCTTGCGCTCACGCCCAAGGCCAGGCTATCTCTTGCTAACACCTGGGGACGAGGCGTGCCTTGTGCTCACGCCCTAGGTCAGGCTATCCCTTGCTAACACATGGGGATGAGGCGTGCCTTGCTAACACCTAGGGACGAGGCGTGCCTTGTGCTCACGCCCAAGGTCAGGCTATACCTTGCTAACACCTGGGGACGAGGCGTGCCTTGTGCTCACGCCCAAGGCCAGGCTATCCCTTGCTAACACCTAGGGATGAGGCGTGCCTTGTGCTTACGCCCTAGGTCAGGCTATCCCTTCCTAACACCTGGGGATGAGGCGTGCCTTGTACTCATGCCCAAGGTCAGGCTATCCCTTGCTAACACCTGGGGACGAGGCGTGCCTTGAGCTCTCGCCCAAGGTCAGGCTATCCCTTGCTAACACCTGGGGACGAGGCGTGCCTTGTGCTCACGCCCAAGGTCAGGCTATCCCTTGCTAACACCTGGGGACGAGGCGTGCCTTGTGCTCACGCCCAAGGTCAGGCTATCCCTTGCTAACACCTGGGGACGAGGCATGCCTTGAGCTCACGGCCAAGGTCAGTTTATCCCTTGCTAACGCCTGGGGACAAGGCGTGCCTTGTGCTCACGCCCAAGGTCAGGCTATCCCTTGCTAACACCTGGGGACGAGGCGTGCCTGGAGCTCACGCCCAAGGTCAGGCTATCCCTTGCTAACACCTGGGGACGAGGCGTGCCTTGTGCTCACGCCCAAGGTCAGGCTATCCCTTGCTAACACCTGGGGACGAGGCGTGCCTTGCGCTCACGCCCAAGGCCAGGCTATCCCTTGCTAACACCTTGGGACGAGGCGTGCCTTGTGCTCACGCCCAAGACCAGGCTATCCCTTGCTAAAACCTGGGGACGAGGCATGCTTCGAGCTCACGCCCAAGGTCAGGCTATCCCTTGCTAACACCTGGGGACGAGGCTTGCCTTGTGCTCACGCCCAAGGTCAGGCTATCCCTTGCTAACACCTGGGGACGAGGCGTGGCTTGTGCTCATGCCCAAGGCCAGGCTATCCCTTGCTAACACCTTGGGATGAGGCGTGCCTTGTGCTCACGCCCAAGACCAGGCTATCCCTTGCTAAAACCTGGGGACGAGGAGTGCCTTGTGCTCACGCCCAAGGTCAGGCTATCCCTTGCTAACACCTGGGGATGAGGTGTGCCTTGTGCTCACGCCCAACGTCAGGCTATCCCTTGCTAACACCTGGGGATGATGAGGTGTACCTTATGCTCACGCCCAAGATCAGGCTATCCCTTGCTAACACCTGGGGATGAGGCGTACCTTGTGCTCACGCCCAAGGTCGGGTAGCTACGTTTGCCGTCTTCTTGCGTGCTGACTAGGGGAAAAAACAGAATTGATCTACACCACTGCAATCTACTCTGCACCACTCTACTCTACGCCACTGCACTCTGCTACTCTACATCACTGCAGTATATGCCAATGCACTCTGCACCACTTTACTCAAAACCAATGCACTCTATGCCAATCTACCCTGATCACTGTACTTTACGCCATTTAACTGTAAGGCCCAGACGTACGAAAACTCAAAATTTTGACTCACAAATAGCAATTCTGCAGAAATCGCTATTTGCAAGTAACAAATAGATATGTACGAAAGATGCGATTCCTTAATAGCAATTCCTACGGAGTCGCAATCGCTATTAAGAAATCAGTATTTAAGAAATCGCAAAATTGAGATTCCTTAAATACGAATTTAAGCCCAAATTGCAGTTGAGAGCAAGTGGATGATGTCAGAGGTCAGGTGGAAGCTGATCACAGGGTGGGGCTCACAGAAGCTCCACACACCTACAGGAAATAGGGAGTGGCTCAGAAAAAGTATTGCCAGCACAGGGAAACCTCAGCTCACCATAACATGGCTGCAGAGGAAGGAAAGGAAGCTGGGAACCACAGAAAACGCAAAATATTCTGAGAAGGAGCGGAGAAGGAGCTGTAGGTGCTCACCGAGGAGTGCATGGACAAAATGGACCAGCTGTTTGCATGTGGAAGGCGATCTTAAAGAAGAGGAATTCCCTGCGGGTTACACAGCGGAACATCCCTGAAATCAGGAAGAGAAGGTAAGAACTTCGCTCCCGAACAAAGGACAAACTGGCCACCAGGAAGAGAGATGGACAGAAGACCAGAGGTGGAACATCCAGCCCCCACCCCCCCCCTTGCTGCCATAGAGAGGCTGATTGAGGGGACCCTTGAGACAGAGTGACAGCGGGCTTGGAAACATCGACACCTCCATTGCAGTAGGCAACAGCCAAGGTAAGTCATCTGTCTTCATGTCACATCCAGGCCACAAACTAATCTAAACCACAACACATACAGCACAGCTATCAAACCTCCATTGAGGTACCTGGCCCACCCAGGCAGTGCATCATGGGAGTTGTAGTGCACTCCATCAGTGTGTAGTACTGAGTGCTGATGACCAGACCAAAAACATGTTTACATCACCAACATGTCATGCACACATGCAGCACAGTCACAACATCATAGTGCCAAAAGTGTATCCCATTTATTTGCAAATATCATGTCCAAATATCTCCCACAGATCACAGCCCAGATGAGACTGTATATGGGACAACTTAAGGGGATGCAGAGACTTCCGTCCAGCCAGTCCCTAGCACACCAACGTCACCCGCACCCTGCACTTCAACACCAACCCGCAGGAGAGCCACTACCATCCCCCTGCACCCCCTCTGCAGATAGTGAGTGCGAACAATCCACAGTGGTAGACCCTGGCACATCAGAGGCCAGACTTGTGATCAGCCACACAGACACCATGGCAGGAGCTGCAGGAACGCCTTTCATCTATGGTGGTCTGGAGCGAACCATCGTGCGTACACAGCATCTGCAGAATAAAAAAAATAAGTGGGGTCATCAGAGAGCTGCAGCGCCTGACCAAGGCAGTTGAGAAGGGGCAGGAGCAATGGCAGACATCAATTGAGCGTGAACACAGGGCACAACGTAAATGACACAGACAATATATAGGGCGGATTGACACCTTTGCACGGTCAATCAACCGCCTGGCAAATGCCACTTCAAGCCTGACCATGTGTATGGTCAACATTCAAATGGCCATGCCCCACTGCTGCCAGTATGTTGACCCTGATCCAGGCAGGTCGCTCCCCACGCCGCACAGCACCACCTGTTGTGCCCGTATCCCTTGCTCCCTGCTCTCGCTGCGAGTTCGAGGCCCTCCTCCACCCGCAGGCTACCACCTGCGCCTCATCCCTGGTGGCCAGTGGGGTACCGTAAGTCTCTGTGTACCCCCTGTGCCCCCTCTGATTGACCGTCTTCCTTCCGTTTTCTTTTCCATTGTCAGCGTAATTTCGTTTGCCCCCTGTGCCCCCTCTGATTGACTGTCTGCCCTCTGTTTCTCTTTATTCCATTGCCAGTGTAATTCGTTTTGCCCCCTCTGACTGACTGTCTGCCTACTGTTTTCTCTTTTTTTCTTCCGTTGCCAGTGAATTCGTTTTTGCCCCCTGTGCCCCCTTTTTACTGTCTGCCTTTTGCTTGTTTTTTGTGCATTATTCCATTTGTGTAGCCTGTATTGTGCCCCGCGTTGTTGCGCCCGTCTCCGCTCTCCCTTTTCCCGCCGCTGGGTCCCCTGCGGCCCCGCCCCCCCGCACGCCCATTCGTCCTGCTCCCCCTCCCAGCTGCTCCTCCCTCCCACCTCCCCGCTGGTGCGCCGAAGGCAAGCCCGTCTGCGCCCGTCCGCGCCTGGACCGCGCCCAGCGCCAGACCCCCTGGTCCCCGCGACCGCCACGACGAGCGCCGCCACTACGATGCCAGCACCCTCCACGCACTCAACACCGGACGATCACACACCTGCTTCCTGGCCGCCCCGAAGCGCACCCAAGGACCCTTCTCCTGACGGAACTGCAGCTTCACCAGCCTCCGAGCCGCCAAACCGCCCGCCGAGAAAGGACGCAACCACCTCAGATGCATCCTACTCAACACCCGCTCCGCACGCAAACACGCCGTCGAACTCTGGGACCTGATCGACACATCCTCCCCGGACGTCGCCTTCCTGACGGAGACCTGGATGAACGCCTCCTCCGCGCCCGACATCGCCATAGCCATCCCAGACGGCTACAAGATCACCCGCAAGGACCGCACCAACAGAGTAGGAGGTGGAATCGCCATCGTCCACAAGAACACCCTCCGGGTCTCGACCAGCACCGACGACACCCTTAGCACCGCCGAACACCTGCACTTCCAGATCCACACGGACTCCAACACCACCCTCAGAGGAACTCTCGTCTACAGACCCCCCGGACCCCGGCCTCAGTTCAGCGACTCCATCGCCGACTTCATCAGCACGCACGCCATGACCTCCACAGACTATATCCTCCTCGGAGACCTGAACTTCCACCTTGAGAACAACAACGACAGCAATTCCACCACCCTGATCGACAACCTCGGACTCAGACAGCTCGTCACAACGCCCACCCACTCCGCCGGCCACATCCCCGACCCCATCTTCTCCGCAAGCTCCCACGCCACCTTCAGTCACACCACCGAACTCCACTGGACCGACCATCGCTGCATCCACTTCGCCTTCCAGAAACCCGCCACGCACCACCGCACCCAACAGATCCACCGCCGCAGCTGGGGCAAAATCACCGAAGACCAGCTCAACACCACCCTTGCCCGGAGCCCGCCCGCCGACCCTACCGACACCGACACCGCCGCCTGCAACCTCAGGCGAT
The DNA here is from genome assembly GCA_963921515.1 of Calotriton arnoldi. Taxonomy (NCBI): domain Eukaryota; kingdom Metazoa; phylum Chordata; class Amphibia; order Caudata; family Salamandridae; genus Calotriton; species Calotriton arnoldi. The sequence continues at coordinate 79,939 of CAWUFW010012057.1, read as the reverse complement.
GGATCAACGACTGCGCCAACACTCTGGCCCCGATCAAGAAACCCTACAACAGGCACACCGACAAGAAAGCCGGCTGGTTCACCGCAGACCTCCAGGCCTCCAAGCAAACCTGCCGGAAACTAGAGAAGAAATGGCACCGCGAACAGACACCGCCTTGACATCCAACGACACCTCGGACCCCATCAACATCGACCCCCTGCTCACCTGGACCAACGTGAACGACGACGACACCATCAAAACCATGAACACCATCCACTCCGGATCTCAGTCAGACCCATGCCCGCACCACATCTTCAACAAAGCAGGCGCCACCATCGCACCCCACCTCCTCAAGGTCATCAACATCTCCTTCGAGACCGCAACCTTCCCGGAGAGCTGGAAGCACGCCGAGATCAACGCCTTGCTCAAGAAACCCAAGGCAGATCCGAGAGACCTCAAGAACTTCCGGCCCATCTCCCTGCTCCCGTTCCCGGCGAAGGTCATCGAGAAGATCGTCAACAGACAGCTGACCCGCTACCTCGAGGAGAACAACATCCTGGACCCGTCTCAGTCCGGGTTCCGCAGCAACCACAGTACCGAAACTGCCCTCATCGCCGCCACCGATGACATCAGGACCATGCTGGACAACGGCAAAACCACGGCCCTCATCCTCCTGGACCTCTCAGCCGCCTTCGACACTGTCTGCCACTGCACCCTACGCACACGTCTCCACACCGCAGGGATCCGAGACAAGACCCTGGAATGGACTACCTCCTTCCTCTCCGGCAGAACCCAGGGCGTCCGCCTCCCCCCTTTCCGTTCCGAAGCCTCCGAGATCATCTGCGGCGTACCACAAGGATCATCCCTCAGCCCGACATTATTCAACATCTACATGGCACCGCTCGCCCACGTCGCCCGACTGCACGACCTCAACATCATCTCCTACGCTGACGACACCCAGCTGATCCTCTCCCTCACCAAGAACCCCCTCACCACCAAAGCCAACCTCAACGAAGGAATGAAGGCCGTCGCCGAGTGGATGAAGAACAGCCGACTGAAGCTGAACTCGGACAAGATGGAGGTCCTCATCCTCGGCTCCACCCCACTCCTGGTGGCCGATCACACTGGGAGCAGCACCGACACCCACCGACCACGCACGCAACCTGGGGGTCATCCTCGACTCGACACTCTCCATGACCAAGCAGGTCAACGCTGTTTCATCCTCCTACGCGTGCTCCGCAAAATCTACAGGTGGATCCCCACCGAAACAAGAAGAACGGTCACCCAGGCCCTCGTCAGCAGCAGGCTGGACTACGGAAACTCCCTCTACGCGGGAGCCTCGGCCAAACTCCTGAAACGGCTGCAACGCATACAGAACACCTCTGCATGACTCATCCTCGACATCCCTCGCCACAGCCACATCTCACCCCACCTGAGAGACCTGCACTGGCTCCCCGTCAACAAGAGGATCACCTTCAAGCTCCTCACCCACGCACACAAAGCACTCCACAACGCCGGACCGGCATACCTCAACAGACGACTCACCTTCTACACTCCGAACCGCCAGCTCCGCTCCGCCGACCACGCCCTCGCCATAGTCCCCCGTATCCGAAGAGCGACCACCGGCGGAAGATCATTCTCCTACCTCGCCGCCAAGACCTGGAACTCCCTCCCCATCCTCCTACGGCAGACCCAGGACCTACTAACCTTCAGGAGGCTACTCAAGACCTGGCTGTTCGAGCAGTAGCAGCACCCCCTCCCCCCCAGCGCCTTAAGACCCTCACGGGTGAGTAGTGCGCTTTACAAATGATTGATTGATTGATTGCTCGTCGACTGGTGCAAGTCACCACAGCACTGGAAAGTTTACAGACACACAGCCTGTGTCTACCCCACAGACACCCACCACCTGGTAGCGAGAGCGAATCAAGTATTAGTGGTGTCTCTGCACAGGAATCACAGCCACCTAGGTGAACACGCCGCCATCCATCAGGGTCTGACACTGCACCTGCCACCCAAACCAGTGCAGCTGAGAAGACCACCCGCACAAGAGGGTGCAAAATAACTCAAGGAGGAGTTTCTGATGGGTGCTCTCTTTTCTTTGGTCACACTTTTTTACACTATGTAGATTTATGTTTATCCAGTTGTGGTAGCCACCTGAATAAAAGGTGGTCACTGAGTTGTGCACCAAGCAGTACCCCTTTGTGTTGCATCTTTTCGACTGTGTCATGTCTTCACTCGCCTCAGATGTAGTTGTGTGTAATCTCAGTGTGTAGTGCATGTCCCGCAGCCTCACGTGTTCCATCCTGCTGCCCCTGGGGTGGTTGTTGATCATCAGAGTCATCGTCAGAGTCTGGCTCAAGGGTGACATTGTGCACTCCCCTTCTCATGGCAATGTTGTGCATCATGGCACAGGTCGCTATAATCTTGCAGCGTGTGTGTGGCGTGTAGAGGAGTGCTCCACCGGACTTGTGTATGATGCGGAAATGGGACTTCAGGATGCCAAATGTGCACTCAATGAGTGAGTGCGTTGCCCTATGTGCCCTGTTCTAACGTATCTCACTTGGAGTTCTTGGGGTCAGGTAAGTTGTGAGGATCCAGGGTCTCAATGCATAGGCGCGGTCATCTGAGGGCAAGAGGGGCAATCCAAGCTGTACGATGCCGCCACTGTGAAAGAGCCAGATGAATCTTGGGGCTCTTTCTATAGTTTGCACATGGTTACCACCTTGTCAGGATCAGTGTTAACTGCATTCTTAACAGGCCATTTTTTGCCCAGTTTTAATTTGGTAATCCTTAGTAAATGCGATTCCAATTCGCTAATTTACGATTCCCTATTTTACCAATTTCCAAATTGCAATTCCTACAGGAAGGGAATCGCAGTTTGTGACCCCGTCTGAGGCATTTGTACATCCGGATTGCTGGTTTTGCATTTCTTAACAGCCCGGTTTGGCGATTCGGTGCATTAAGAAATTCGAAATCGTTTCTTACATCTGGGCCCAAGCCACTCTCCTCCACTCTACTACAGGACACTCCACTCCATGATACTCCACTCTATGATGCTGTACTCCAGCAAACTCTGCTCCACGAACACTCTACTCCACTCTATGCCACACCACTCTGCAGCACCCTACTCCACTCTGTGGAATTCTACAACACTACTCCATACTACTATGCTCTACGCAACTTCCTCTATCCCACTCCATGCCACTTTACTCCAATCTGTTCTTTGACACACTACTCCACTTTACGCCACTCCACTCTGACAGTCTTGGTCTTGGTCATCAAAGGACTCTTATGCTGGTCCTCTTATCTGCGTTATTGTCTACAGGCCCCCACAGCACATGCCCTCATTTCCTTTCTCCTTGAGTGAACAAATGGCTAATTTGGCCACGAATTACTCTAACATCTTACTCATAGGCGATATGAACTATTGGTTCAACGACACCTTCGGAGGGCCGCTCGCCACAGAATTATCTGACTTACTCTCCAATCTTAATTTCACACAGCACATATCCTCGCCCACTCATATCAAAGGGCACATACTGGATCAGCTCTGGTCAACCAACCTGACCTTGTCGGCACCCACTATCTCACCTTGCATATGGTCAGACCACCATTTGATAACATTTACGGCAACGATCCCTCTTAATATCAAGACTCCAAAGGCTGAGGGCGGCATGATTAGGAAGTGGAGGGCACTGATTAAACACGATTTTATTGACACCTTGGCTAGTTCATCACCTGCCCTTGACTCTGATATTAACACCATGGAAGAGAATATCTCTACCTGGTTACTCGCTGCAAGTAATACACATGCCCCGCTCACTAAACTCAATCGTGCACGCCAAGCTGATGCTCAGAAATGGTTCTCAGTGGAGCTAAAAAAGAAAAAACTAGCTCTCCGCCAAAAAGAAAGGAGATGGAGAGTTAGTTATTCTCTTGAAGAAAAAACTCAGTACGTTAAGGCTCGTAAAGAGTATAAAAACGCTATAACTGCAGCCAAGGCCGCCCACTTTTCTGCTAGAATTTTAAGCTCCCAAAACAGGTCGAAGGAAATCTTCATGATAGTCAATGATCTTTGCAATGCTGAGCGAATCATCCCCAAACAGACTCCTACCCAAGATCTATGCAACTCCCTGAATGACTATTTCGTGGACAAAATCTCCAGCATTAAAGCCAGCATTCCCCCTTCCAGACACGTGGAGCACTCCGATAGTATGATAATCAACACAGCTACCATGGATCATTTTCCCGCTATTTGCCTAGAGACCTTCTCAGACTTATTGGTCCGAGTTAAATCAGGCTCTCCTAGAGATTGCTGCCCCCCTCACATTCTAAAGGACATTTTCTCTGCTTTACCACACACCGTACTGCCCTTTTTAAACGAGTCCCTTGGGCAGGGCAGGGTCCCGAACGCATTCAAGAATGCAATTGTGGTCCCTCTCCTAAAGAAACCTGGAGCCGACCCCCTAAATCCATCAAACTACCGCCCCATTTCTCTGCTCCCCTTCTTGGCTAAGATATTGGAGGCCCATGTTGCCAGGTGTCTATCCAATTTCATCGAACATTACGAACACCTGGACCCTCACCAAGCAGGCTTCCGGCCCGCCCACTCTACTGAAACTGTAATTCTCGCGGTTCTAGACGCCTTGCGAGCTAATGCGGACAAGGGACCCCCCCACAGGCCTTGGTGCTCCTGGATCTGTTGGCCGCGTTTGACACGGTCGACCACAAAATTTTGTTGGACCGTGTCAGACAGGCCGGCATACAAGGTGCAGCTCTCAATTGGATCAAGTCATTTCTCGAGGGTCGCACCCAAGCAGTACGCCTTGCCCCTTTTACTGCCCCCAAGACCGCTATCACATGTGGGGTCCCACAAGGATCATCATTGTCCCCCCACCTGTTTAATCTTTACCTCCTGCCCTTGATTCACTCTCTAAGGAACAGGAAGTTAAGTATCTTCAACTACGCTGATGATCTTCAGCTTGTCTTCACCATCGACAACTCCCCGAACTGAATTCAGGAATTTCAAGACACCATGCTCTATATCCAGAGTTGGATGGACCATAACCATCTTAAACTTAATCCGGGCAAGACCGAACTAGTCCTGCCCGGAAAAGGTCAGATCTTTTGGGGCCCACACTATTGGCCAACTGAACTGGGACCTCCCCCCATCCCGTCCCCCTCCGTAAAAAGTCTAGGAATCACCATAAATGCTGATCTCTCATTTAGGGGTCAAGTAGGGGCAGTAGTCTCCTCGTGCTTCTTCCAATTACGCAAAATTAGGAAGATTGCCCACCTGCTTAATCACACCGCTCTTATACAGGTAGTGATTGCCCTGGTTCTCTCTCGTCTTGACTTCTCCAACTCTATTTACCTCGGCCTTCCATTGTTTTTACTTAAACGTCTCCAGCTGGTACAAAACCAAGCTGCGAGACTTATTCACAAACGGCCAAAATGGCAATCTGCCAGTCCCTTACTTTCAAAACTTCATTGGCTCCCAATCGCCCAGCGGGCAGCCGTTAAGACAGGGTGCCTAATTTTTAAGGCCCTTCACTGCAGGAGCCCTAAATTCATCAGTCGCATGATATCAAGGCATGTTCCCACCCGTAATCTGCACTCAGCACATCTCCAGCTGCTAACTACCCCTACCTACAAGCTCAAACGACAGGGAGGGTGTAGGTTCTCCCATCTGGCCCCCAAATTCTGGAACTCACTTCCACTACCGATTATATCTTGCAATAATCTTTTGGGGTTCAGAAAAATGCTCAAGACATGGCTGTTTGAGCAGTCTTATGCATAATCCGCTTTCGCCTTGACACTGACCAAGTTTAAGCGCCATGAAACCTCTTGGTGTACGTGCGCTATAGACATTTTTATTAACATAACATAACATAACAGTCTACTCCGCTGTACACCACTCAACTCTACAATACTCTACTCCACTCAACACCCTCCACACCACTCCATTTGGCTGTACACCACTCCACGACACTCTATGCCACTACTATCTATGACACTCTACTCATCTCTGACACTGTGCTCCACTCTATGCCACTCAACTCTATGCCACCCTATTCCCTCCACACCACCCCACAACACTGTATGCTACTCCATGACACTCCACTCCTCTCCACTTCACTCCTTTCCACTCCTCTCCACGCCACTCAACTTTAGTGTATGCCACTCCACGCCAGTTTTAAGCCACTCCATAACAATTCACTCTACTCCATCTTAGGACACTCCACCCCACTCTCCTTTACCTTACTAACTTTTAGCCATGCTGAACAGGAGCCACGCTGGTCTACAACATGGCTAAAACATATTGGGAAAGCCAATAGCTCTTGCATAGGCGAGACCTATTTTCTTTGCTAATGGTTGTTAATGCTTGTGAATATCCCCTAGGCAAAGGAGCCCCAGGATACCATTTGGTTTCTGATTGAAAGGCAAAACGATACTGGCTCTCAGGCGTAGAAGTATGGAATAGAAGGCAGCTCATATTCCGCATCGTGGACAGTGTTGCAGCAGGGCTAGGTACCTGCTGGGAATGAGGGAATTTCTCTCAAGTCTGAGACAAATCGAAAGCCACCGCCTTCCTTAGTGACTGGGAGTATGGGGGTGTTCCAGGGGCTGCATTTTATCTCTTTTGGGATTCCATGCTCTGACAGGTTCTTTATGGCTGCCTATATTCCCAACCCCCACCTGTTGATTTTTTGTAGTTTGGGACTTTTGTCCCTGGGACACCATCATTTGTACTGGGAGTGATTAATGCCCTGACCCACATCATTGGGTGTTGGGCCCAAACCTGGGGAGAAGCAGAGAGCTGCAGCTCCACAGGTACCCACAAGTTGTGTGTGCTTGAAACCGCTGCAGTAATATTTGTCTTTGATTGCTTTCCAGGAAGACTCGCCTGATGTGCGATGTGTTCTGCATTGTAACTTACACAAGTCTCTCCCAAGAAGGTGACAGGACATGTACGAGTCAAAAGAAGTTTATGTTGGACAGTGAAGGGGCCTCGCACTTATCTAGTGGCCTTGTGAGGCGTTCTCTAACTGACCCCCCTGTTAGTCTGACACTAGCTGAGACTGTTGCTGGTGTGTCTATTAGTAAGGGCACCGGCTTTCCCATTACTACTCCAGTGCCGAAGGACCCCCCTGACCACTCTTTGGGACAGGAGCTTGCATGCTGCCATCTCCTTTTGGTCAGCCCTCCAATGTGTTGTGGGGTGGGGGACAAGGAGGGGAATAGCCATCAGTTGTTTCCAGATTAGTCCGGTGTGCCTGAGGGGGTGGCTCCAGCCTGAGGGGGTGATAGAGATGGGGGTGAAAAGGTGGCTTTGCAGGAGTGTATGTGTCAAAGGCGTTGGGGGGACAAGGAGCTGCCAGCGGACCTCGTGGGCACGCCCACCTCCTCTCTTCCTTGCTGGTTGCATTGAAAGCATTAGCCCCACCTGTAGGAAGGTGGAATCTGACTATATGGTTGCCCCCACTTTTTTTATGGTGTTTTGCTGGTTTATGACTTAGTTGGACTGGGATCCTGGTATTCAGGGCCCCAGTCTATCTGCTTTCTCTGTAAAAAGGTTTCCATGTGCCTTAGGCACATCTCTGATTGGAATCTGGAGTGCCCTTATAAGCCCCTAGTATATGGTATACTATGTACCAAGGGCATAGGTACCTCAGAGGCCTACCAGGGGCTGCAGCATGTATTATGCCACCCCTGGAAGGCCATCCAAACTGACACCACAGGTCTGCTACTGCAGCCTGGGTAAGGTGGTGCATGCACCCCTTACTGTGATATAGGTTACCTATATCACTATAAACATACACACATATAAACCTATAAGTCACTCCTATGGCAGGCCTTATCAATCCTGAAGGCAGAGTGCGTGGTTCCTATGTGAGAGGGTGCCCCTGCATGAGCAGGGCCGCTCTGCAGCGTTCGGAGACCCTTCTCTGATGCTGTTTGTAGTGCAGCCTGACCATATACTCTTAAGCGCATTATAACCTCGCGTTAAATGCTAACTTTGGAATGGCTGCACCGAAACATGTCGTGTTTGGTGTCAAACATCTTGGAATACTACCCCCCGCCAATTCTGGCAGCGGGGGTAGCATTCCACCCTTCTAGAGGGAGAGACATGTTAACCCTGGCTTGGCCGGTAACTTCTTTCTAAAGCCCTGGCATCACAAAATGGATGCTGCTGCCACAGACACAAGTCTGGCCTCCTGCTGCTGGACCGAAACTCCGGCAGGGGAGGCCTGGACAATAGGTTTCCTGTCCCAGGGAGGTGTGACCACCTCCCCAGACAGGATAGTGTGTATTGGGGCTGGGCGGGAGCACTTTCGGGTGCTTTGAAGTCCTGCACTGGGGGCACACTTGGTGTCCCTGTGCATACCCCAGTTCAAACCGGATCAGGGGCTTGCAGCCCCTGCTTTGGCGCGAACTGGACAAAGGGAAAGGGGTGTAGCCACCCCTCTGCCCTGACCCACCCATAGGTGGGGCCACAGAGTAGTCCAACCCCTAAACTTGGTATAAGTATAGGAACCCAGTCCTTAAGATTTTAGATTATCCTTGGACGAAACTCTGAAACAGAATCCTGGACCTTCGACGCTCTACTCAAGACTAGAGGACAGAAGAATCTCCCTTGGCGTCAAGGAGTGACTCCCCTGCTTGGCAGGCACCAAAGAAGCAATTGTCCGGTCTGCATCGCCTAAGCTCCCGTCGGACGCCGAAGTCTTTGCATCACCAGAGGTGGATTTCCAGACTTCCCCAAGGCTACCCTGAGTCCCCAGCAAAGCTGAGGCCCGTAGCTGTCGTGGGTAACGTGGAACCGTGACCCCTGGACACCGCACGCATTTGCTAGTGCATCCTCTTCTGGGTCTCCCACGAAGTCGTGCTTTGGGCTCCGAGTAGCCCTAGCCTCCAGCACCAACTGCACCAAAGATCACTGGCCTCCACTCCACGAGTGTCCTGTGAGCCAGCTCCACGTGCGATGTCTCAAGGCTCCTTCGCAGTCGCTAGCCCGTTGGCTAGTAGCCGTTCACGAAGGCCAATCCTTTTCTTCTTAGGCTCCCTAGTTGCTCCAGGCTTGCCCTCACTTACCCTTGCTGGGTGAGTTCCTCAGACCTTGCTGGTCTGCATCATCGTCATTCTTTACTTTCATCGAGACTTGCCGTTGCCAAGGCTTGTTGGGTCCGATCCGGTCGCCGACACCTCACCACTCGACAAACATTGTGTTCCAGCCCGAATCCTGCTCCTGGTCGCCGACAACGCCTCCTGGACCTCGTGGCTGAAGAGTCAAGACGACCGTCAAAATACCTGAAGCACTCGACATCGGTGGGCATCCGCTCATCGCCTTCCTGGTCACTGGCTAGTGACCCAGACTCTGTCCCCTCTGCTTTCAGGTTCTTCAGATCTCCGATCCACTCTTGGATCCACCCGGACACTTTCCACTTGGTCGCCAGCAGCACTTTGCAGCAGATCGCCATTCAAATCGACGACGAAACCCGACCCCGAAAGGCACCTATGCACCCGGCTTCCCTGGGTGAGGTAACACGAGTACTCCGGTGCTCCCGTGGGTAGAGACTCTTCAAAGTCCTAGATCTCAAAGGGTTTGCTCCAAGTCCTCCTTTAAGTGTCCCTTTTCTCTAATTTCCCGATCACGGCTTTCTCCATAGAAGTCAACGGCGTATCGCAGTTGTGTATTTACACTGCACGCGTCCCCCGTGGGTCCCCTGTGTCACTACCTTGGGTGGTTCCTTGTGGTCCAAGCACTTCTAGAGGCTCTAGGCCTAGTGTCTAGTTCAGTCGTGGTTCTTATACCACTTTATTGGTATATGGTTTGGTACGCCCCTAGGGCCCAAACGTGTATTTGTGCTATTACTGTGTTTAAATAACTTCTAACTTATGTACTTCGAACTCTAGCCTCATAAAGAGACTAGAGGGGTGTGTTTAGCAATAAATACATATATTTTGAATATATACCTGGTGTGGTGCTCTTTCATTTGATCACTCAAGAGATTATAGACTGGTAAAACAAGCTGCTTTACATTCCTTCAAGACTTAGCCTGAAGGCTGCTCTCCATAGCTACCACTAGGATAGCTTTCAATAAGGTTGTCTTTAACCTATCTCCAATAAGGGGTTGTTTGGACTGGTGCAAGATGCCCACTATAATTAGTGGACAGCATATGCCAGGCCAACTTCTCACACCACCCAAGTCCTCTCCTGGGCACGCCTTGGCCTCTGTTTTCTCAACAGTGCCCATGATTACATTGTGTGGTGCTATCGTCTGTCTCTTTCCCCTCTTTTCTCTCTCTCTGTGACCCATTATTGGTAATCTGATCGATGCATGGCAGCCGCTAAGGGTGTATCAAGTGGCTGTTGTTGCAGCTTGCAATGTGTCCTGAAGGTGGAGCGCAGTCCTTGTACCAAAGTGAAGCTTAAGGTTGCTAAGCCTTCGCCCACCGGTTTTTCATGCAACTGTGCTCGTGATATATTTGGAACAACCACTCACAATATGCCTGAACAGTCTCATCTTTACGTTGGGTGGTCGTCAGAAGCCCTTTCATACGGCTATGGCCATGGAGGGGCCACTGGGCTCAACCGTGGGGTTGAGGCCTTTTACTCCTGATGTCCCAGGGCCCAACCTACTGTGGACCCTGAGCACCTAGGCCAAGCACCGCTTCTGCACTTGACTCTCAGTGGTAGCTGTGGACGAGCAGTCAAAGGCTCCCTCAAGGGGGGTGGGTATTGACTCAGAGAAGTGAGCACGACTCATAAAGTGCACACAGCACAAACAATAAGTCAATGCCCAGTCAAATTATAAGAACACATAAGAAGTATTTTATTTCTACCTCTACACGTGCAAAGAAATAATGACATGAATGAGCAATAACACAATCCCATTGAGGTCAGGGCTCTAGTGGTTGTCCGGCATGTCCCTGTCCCACCCTCTCACTTATAACTTGGTCAGGGGTTATTCCCCATTCGCTGATGGCTGGATCCAGGGAATGCTTACTAATGGGCCGTACTCAAGAGACCCCTACAAATTAGTCAAAAGTGTCTATGATGCCACAGCACCTTCAGCAGAGAATTCCCACAGGCTCAGTAAGAATCTTACCTGCTCCCTCAGCACAGAAGCATTTTACGGTTCAGCCGGTGACCTGAGCACGGGCACTCACGAGTTCAGATCCTGCTCATAGAAGCTGGGCTGCACACAGCAGCCGCAGGCTCACTCTTCTGAGTGGTGCGACTGGTTCTCCCCAGCGATCAGAGCAACTTCCAGCTCGCAAAGACACAGGATGTCAATTTCTCCCCAGCATTCAGTCATTCGGCTCTTGACTGGAATCCAGCAATCCTTGGGGGTCAGTCAGAGCTGATCTCCTTGGGCAGGCTTCACCCATTGGCCAAAGCCTCACTCCAGTCAAAGCTGACGGCCCAAAATCCTTGGCAAGTTAGTACGACAATCTCTCTTAGCATATGAGGTTGCTGCAGTACCTCCAGAAACAAAGTAGACTCCTCCAGTGCAATCGTCCAGAGCATGGTGGCCCTTCCTGGCACACAGGGTGGCTGCTAAGGCGTTCATGAGTTGTGGCATGCTGGTCGCACAATTAGTTCCACAGTGGCCCCCTCTGGCACACAGGGTGGCTGCTAAGGCGTTCACGAGTCGTGGCATGCTGGTCGCACAATTCGTTCCACAGTGGCCCCCTGTGGCATACAGGGTGGCTGCTAAGGCGTTCACGAGTCGTGGCATGCTGGTCGCACAATTAGTTCCACAGTGGCCCCCTCTGGCACACAGGGTGGCTGCTAAGGCGTTCACGAGTCGTGGCATGCTGGTCGCACAATTAGTTCCACAGTGGCCCCCTCTGGCATACAGGGTGGCTGCTAAGGCGTTCAAGAGTCGTGGCATGCTGGTCGCACAATTCGTTCCACAGTGGCCCTTCCTGGCATACAGGATGGCTGCTAAGGCGTTCACGAGTCGTGGCATGCTGGTCACACAATTAGTTCCACAGTGGCCCCCTCTGGCACACAGGGTGGCTGCTAAGGCGTTCACGAGTCGTGGCATGCTGGTCGCACAATTCGTTCCACAGTGGCCCTTCCTGGCATACAGGGTGGCTGCTAAGGCGTTCACGAGTTGTGGCATGCTGGTCACACAATTAGTTCCACAGTGGCCCTTCCTGGCATACAGGGTGGCTGCTAAGGCGTTCACGAGTTGTGGAATGCTGGTCGCACAATTAGTTCCACAGTGGCCCCCTCTGGCATACAGGGTCACCACTACGAGGTGGTATGGGCTTGGCGCTCCCCACACAGTGTACTACGGCCCAGTCTATGGGGGCCCTCTCCATATGGGTGTCGTCGAAAGGAATCCTGCACATGGCCTAATGCCTGATCAGTGCATAGTCGAATCCTCACACCTCGTACAGGGAGTCCTCACTGTAGGGATCCCTACTGGACCTTGCCCCCTCCAGTGTTCTCCTCTTCCTCACAGGTCACACTGGTCTTGGCCAGCAGGCAGGCGCTGCTGCTCCAGGTTCCAGGGCAGGTGTTCTCGGTTTTCCTCGGTGACATGCAGGTCTTGGCTCCCAGCCCTGATCACAGTCACAGACAGAAGTCTTGCAGAACTACAGATAGAGTCTGAGTCTTTGAAGTACACTTCTCGTTTTCTTCTTTACCCTTGAAAGGATGTCTGTCACAGCAGGCAAGAATCCGAAGCTGATTGACCCACAGCACAATTCATGGGTGTGACCAGAGGGCACACCTGGGAGTCAGTCACAGTGATATGTGCATCAAAATGCCAGGCTTCCAGCCTCACTCTTTATGATTCCCTTATCAGCCCATCTCCTTTCCTGAGATGTGTCCAGGCCCGTTCCTTGTGATCTGTCACTGAATCAAAGAGCATCCTTTTGAAGTGTTCGGAGAGAGCCCTTCCTCCCTTCCTCCAGGGTGTCCCACCCAGCTCACAGGAATTCAGCAATGCACAAACCTATCTGCAGGATTCCTCTACAGGCAGGCCTGTGCTTCCCAAAATGGAATCCAGAGTCCTCCACATAATGTCCCAATGAGTTCAGCACTCGTACCTCCATGCACCGTTCTATTACACGTACACATACATTCAGCACACATTCAGTCTGTGCACACTGTTCAGCACTGAAACGTGTCTACACTCTACCAGGTTGTGCTATTTGCAAATACACACACTCCCCATGTGCACGCAGCGCAACACTTCACTCTTCATGTATTGTACTTCAAGCAGGTACACATACACTCAGCACATGCTTTCAGTGCGCATGTACTGTACAGCACTGAAGCATCTATACTGTACCAGGGTGTGCTATTCTGCATACACACACTGCCACAACACTTTACCTTCTTCACCCTTCGCGTATTGTACGCTTTCTCACATACACCCAGAACATGCTTCCATGCATGCACTGCACTACATCTCTCATGTAATGTATTCCTCGCAGGCATAGGTAGACGTGCACTATCCATACATGTACTGCACAGTACTGCTCTATCCCTGTACTGTACCCATCCCAGGCACACATACACCCAGCGTAGAGTCACTACTCCTACGCTGTGCAGCACCCCACACCTACCTGATGTAGGCCAAGGGTGAGTGAGGCACACAACAGCGGAACTGTTCAAAAAGTGAGTGAGCTTATAGGCCTCACTCGAGTGACGCAGGGTACACTACGACTGATCACTACACCATATGGTGCCTCCACTGCGCTTGTGCTGCTTAATTCTTGGTGAAGGAAGTAGCCTTCCACCACTATGAGGGTAGCGCTTTGGGCGCCCCTCCCAGTCTAGCAAGACTGCAACCAGTGAGACAGGCCCATGTCCTGATGCACATTCATGAGCCGTGTTTACCTATGGCAAAAAAGAAGCATTAGGGATCCAGAAAACAGTATAGTTAGGCACTCGGGCAGGGGTACATGTCTTTCACCATGCAGAGGACTTTTCCGTCCCAACTGTGGTATTAAATATATTGGCCCAGTCCGCCCTTTCCTCTGGGAGTTTCTTCCTGATGTGACCCAGGACCTCATTTGATTCAATGTTGATGTTGCATCGGGAGCATTATCAGAACCCCCTCCTGGGTTCTTCATTTGATCTAATGATAGTAAATAATATATCCAAATCTTTCCATGAGACCCCCTATGGCTGTGACTCCATTAAGCTCAGCATACCAGCTCAGGGTTTCTTCCTGTAACTTAGGAAGATCCCTAGTGAAAGGTCAGAGGTCATCTTCTAACCAGGAGGTATGTGGAAGGGCCGTCATCAGGGGCGGCACCTCCGCAAGGGCATAGCGGCTGCAGCAGGAAGTGCGCATAGAGACACAGTGCTTGGGCTGGGGAGCTGAGGTATTTCTTCAGCTGCCTTCAAATCTTCTCGCGAATCCTTAGTTAGGTTTGCCCAGTCCCTCATCTTGGGTATAACCTACGTCAGTCAGCATGGTATTTCCGAAGTGTCCCAGGTGTGTAGTTTATTCTCAATAAAATGAAACAGCTTGTGTGGCTAGCGGTATGTTTTGGGGATGACTTGGCCATGGAATTTGGCAGTGGTTATGGCCTCACCCACCTGAAATAATGCTCATATGTACAAGATAGAAAAGAAAGGGGCATATTAGCAAGCGGCAGCGATAATTATCGCTGGCCGCGCTTAGCGCGAATATTCTTATCGCCGGCTATCGCTGGAATTTATCGCCATGCTAGCGCTGTATTAACAATGAATAGCGCAATGGCGATAAATATTCCAGCGATAGCGGGGGAAATGGGTCAACATCGCTGAAAAACCAGCGATGTTGCATGAAAAATTGCGATAACCTTGCTGATACGACCCTGTGGTCGTATCACCATAATTCACCCCCCATGTTAAGTATACATAAGTCATGATTTTAGCAGGTGTAAAAATTCCTGCGATGACCGCGGTTAGCGCGACTTTTGTCATCGCTAACCGGGTCCGGGGCCTCATTGCTAATAGGGGGTAGGTCTGTTAGCGGCCGTTTTTGTGGAGTTTTGGTTGGAAACGCCTACTTTGCATGTCATTAGCGATAAATATCGCTGACATTCAAAGCGGCACCCAAAACGGTCGCTTTCGCCAGGAAGCTGTCGCTAACAGCTGTTAGCGACAGCTTGCTGATAGGGCGATAAAAATATCGCAGCTTTAGCGGCAAAAAGTGCTGCTAAAGCGGCGATGACGCCCTTGCTAATATGCCCCAAAGTTCCTCCAATGCAGAGTCCCTTGCCATAGTCAAGAGGTCGACAAGCTGATCTTTAGAGCATAATGCAGGCAACTGAGACAGCAGATAATTTCCCAGCTATCAATTTATTGAGAATGGTGTGACATTCCATTATATGATGGGTCGTGTATGAAACTGGGTTATTGTTTGGTTGTGTGAAAGCTCCACTGAGGCAACAACCACAATCCTTGTCAGGGAGAGCAACAAAAGTCACTAAATTAACCTGTGTTTAACCCTTTCGTAGCTTTGAAGAAAAGCAGCCGGCTGACTTAGAGGAAATATGTAAAGTATTTACTCAGCACACACATGGTAATAAAGTGAAAACACAACACAAGAAAAATCCCAAACCAATTTAGACAGATGAAGTCAATTTTAACAAAATAAAACAGCACCAAAATAAATCCAATCAGTAGAACTGGAAATATGATTTTTTAAAGTTTTTAGTGAAAAATAGTGCCTAAAAGATCAAAGCACCAACCATGGGTATCTGGTCGTGTGAGACCAGGTCAAAGTAAAAAGTTAAGGCCAACTGTGATGAAGTGCTAGTCAGATACAAGGGGTGGATTGGGCCCGTTCTTGGTTTACCTTCAAATTGGGGTGAAATTCTCGAAAAGGTTCAGCCAGAGTCTTCAGCAGGGCAGCAGGCTGTGTCTGGGGAGGAGGTGCTACCTTCAGGGAGACGCTGGGCAAGGTCTCAGTGAAGATTGTGAACTTCAGACTTTGACAATTTTTCGGAAGTCAAAATACTCCAGCGGGTAAAGGCTGCAGGCTGTAGCTGAAGAGGACTCCACGCGGCCAGATACCTTCGTAGACAGGTCCAACTGAAAGTAATTTGCTGCTGCGATACATCTTCGTCGGATCGACTCGCAGGCAGGTATTTGTCTCCTGTTGGTTCTGAGAGCAGTTTTTGGTGAAAGGTTTTTTAAGCCTGAGGTTTTTAAAGGAGTACCACCAACACCACTACCAAGGGTCCAAGGGGCACCACTTGGAGGGTTAGGAATCACTGCAGCAGAGGCCAGCAGCAGGGTTCAATGCCTCAGGAGTTTGCTATGTCCCTGAAGCTCACACATGAGGCTAGCCAACTAGCTCTTGGAGTCACTGGGTTCAAGGATCAGATCCAGTCTTCTTTTTCGGGCAGCAGGGCATTCCTTCCAGCAGCAGGGCATTCCTTCCAGCAGCAGGGCATTCCTTCCAGCCGCAGGGTATTCCTTCCAGCAGCAGGCAGGGCATTCCTTCTTTCAGTAGAGCATTCCTTCTTTCAGCGGGGCATTCCTTCCAGCAGCAGGGTATTCCTTCCAGCAGCAGGGCATCCTTTCCAGCAGCAGGGCATTTCTTCTTTCAGCAGGGCAGCAGTGGAGTCCTTCTTCTGAGTCTTCCGCAGGTTCAGGAGGTTACTGAAGAGTGGTTCTGAGGGTCCAATTTTTATACCTGGTGCCAGCCTTTGCGTGTGGGAGATACCCTGTCCTTCTCTTTCCCTATCAAGGCTCTATACTGTCTAGGATGGCAAAGACTGGTTTCAGGTTCCTTTGTGTGTGCAGGAGGCAAAGCCTTTTGAAGTGTATGTGGGACAGGGAATGTGTCCATCCCCAGCCATTCTGGCATGATGGCCCATTCTGTCCACACCTAATCCCCCTTGTGTCACTGTCTGGGAGGAATAGGCAAACCCCAACAGCAAATCTATTCACAGTCATGTGACACAGGACACTGGCAGAAGGCATGAATAGTTACAACAAGAAAATTCAAACTTTCTAAAAGTGCCATTTTCAGAATTGTGACTTAAAACCCGAGGTTACCATTATAGGGGATTTAATATTACAATTAATTTGAGTCTAAACAGCATATCTTTATCTCCTCTAAATACAGAGTTTGCACTAATTCAATGTAATAAGATAGCCCAGTGTTTGTCAGTGGTGAGACAGGCCTTATAGTGGAGAAAAAATACTTTAGGAGGTTTTCACAACCAGGAAATGTAAAACTTAATCCCAATTGTCCTACCTTTTTAGTACCATGCACCCTACTGTATGAGCTTTTAGGGTCTACCTTAGGGGTGACTTATTAGCAGTAAAAGGAAGGTTTAGGTCGGGCAAATAGTTATTTTCCAGGTCAAATTGGCAGTTTAAAACTGCACTACAGGCTGCTGTGGCAGGCCTGGGATATTTTGTTAAGTGCTGCTTTAGTGGTGGCACAAAGTGCTTAGGCCCTCTAGTAGCATTTCAATTACAGGCCTTGGGCACATGTGGTATTATGTACTATGGACGTACAAGTAAATGAAATGTGCCAATGTTACTATGTTTAAGGGAGAGAGCAAAAGCACTTTAGCACAGATTTGCAGTGGTAAAGTGCACAGAGTCCTAAAGCCAATAAATACAAATTCAGCAACTCGGGATGGGGGCTGGGGTTGAAGGCGGAATGTTTGGGGCGATACCCTGCCAAGGAAGCCAGCTCTAACTGTCCGCATTTTATCAAGAGGGGCAATAGACCCCAGAGCAGGAGGGGGAGCCTGTCTTCTATTCTAGTGTCTGGCAATCTAAGTAATAGTTTGGTTCTGTCCTCAGTTTAGGTACGACATACATGTGGGCATTTCTGTTATAAAATAGCTTTGGTTTGGGGCACACTATTGAGGCAGTGGGAGAAGGGTGTCAAACTTGTTTACTCAGACAGGGTCATCCACTTCTACACTCTCCTTGGTTCAAATGCAAATGAGATTGCGGAGGCTGACATAGGCATTCTCGGTGCTACATTTGGCCTCATTAAAGATGCCAGACAGAGCTGCCATATCACTCATGGCCTTAATGTCAGTGTCTATCCTTTCTTTAACTTCCAATTTGAAGTAAACATCATCCCAGCTTGTTTAGGCCGTCTCCACGCAGCGGCATGGATGGGTCAGCCAGCCGAGGAGAATCTCCTTCTTCATCCCTCCCCTTCAGTGCTGGTCACCCGGGAGCAGGAGAGACTGATAGATCCCAGTAGTGGCTATGACGTCCTTACTCCCGGTTTCTCTGTGTCTTTAACTTGCAGCCTGGACACTGGGGTTATTTTGTATCTCCAGAGAAAGTAATTCCTTATCTTCATAGAGTATAACTCATACACAGAGTATCTACATAGATTATACCTCATGCATAGAGTATCTATATAGAATATCCCTCATACTTAGATATATCCTCATACACAGAGTATCCTTCATACATAGAGTATCTATATAGATTATCCCTAATATATAGAGCATCTACGTAGAGTATACCTCATGCATATAGTACCTATATAGAATATCCCTCATACTTAGATATATCCTCATACACGGAGTATCCTTCATACGTAGAGTATCTACATGGGTTATCCTTCATACTTAGAGTATCTATATAGATTATCCCTAATATATAGAGTATATAGATGGAGCATTCCTCATACACAGAGTATCTAGCTACAGCATACCTCATATGTAAAATATCCTTGATATGTACATAATCTACATCCAGTATTCCTAATACATAGAGTATCTACAGAGTATCCCTCATACAAAGATTAACTACATCTAGTATACCTCATACATAGAGTATCTATATTGAGTAGCTGCTGTACATAGAGTATCCACATCGAGTATCCCTCATACACAGAATATCCACATTGAGTATCCCTCATAAATAGAGCATCTACATTGACTATCCCTTGTACTTAGAGTATCTACATCGAGTGTCCCTTGTACATAGAGTATCTACATCGTGTAGCCCTTGTACATAGACTATCCACATCAAGTATCCCTCATGCATAGCGACCCTACAGTGAGTATCCCTCATACATAGAGTATCCACATCCAGTATCTGTCATACATAGAGTAGCTGCATCCAGTATCCCTCATACATAGAGTATCTACATCCAGTATTCCTCATACACAGAGTATCTAGATAGAGCACACCTCGTACGTAGAATATCCTTGATACATACAGAATCTACATCCAGTATCCCTCATGCATAGAGTATATACACTGAGTATTCTTCATACAGAGTATCCACAACGATTATCCCTCATGCATAAAGTATCTACAGTGAGTATATCTCAGACATAGAGTATCTACAGTGAGTATCGCTCATACATAGAGTATCAACATCAATAATCCCTTATACATAGAGTATCTACATTCAGTATCTCTCAGACATAGAGTATCCATATTGAGTATCCCTCATACATAGATTATCTACAGTGAGTATCCCTCATACATAGAATAACTACATCTAGCATCCCTCATACATAGAGTATCTATGTCAAGTAGCCGTTGTACATAGAGTATCCACATCGAGTAGCTCTAATACATAGAGTAGCCACATTGAGTATCCCTCATACATAGAGCATCTACATCGAGTATACCTCATACATGGGGTATCTACATAGAGTATCTCTTGTACATAGAGTATCCACATCAAGTATCCTTCATGCATAGAGTATCTACAGTGAGTAACCCTCATACATAGAGTATCCACATCCAGTATATGTCATACATAGAGTATATGCATCCAGTATCCCTAATACATAGAGTATCTACATTCAGTATTCCTCATACACAGAGTATCTAGATAGAGCACACATCATACGTAGAATATCCTTGATACGTACAGAATCTACATCCACTATCCCTCATGCATAGAGTATAAAGACTGAGTATTCCTCATACAGAGTATCCACAACGATTATCCCTCCTGCATAAACTATCTACAGTGAGTATCTCTCAGACATAGAGTATCTACAGTGAGTATCTCTCATACATAGAGTATCAACATCCATAATCCCTTATACATATAGTATCTACATTCAGTATCCCTCATACATACAGTATCCACATTGAGTAGCCTTCATACATAGAGTATCCACATCAAGTTTCCCTCATACATAGAGTATCTACACTGAGTATTCCTCATACATAGAGTATCTACACTGAGTATCCCTCATACATAGAGTATCCACATCGAGTATCCTTCATAAATTGAGTATCTACACCGAGTATCCCTCATACATAGAGTATCTACATACAGTATTCCTCATACACAAAGTATCTAGATAGAGCACACATCGTACGTAGAATATCCTTGATATGTACAGAATCTACATCCAGTATTCCTCATGCATAGAGTATAAACACTGAGTATTCCTCATACAGAGTATCCACAACGATTATCCCTCATGCATAAAGTATCTACAGTGAGTATCTCTCATACATAGAGTATCAACATCCATAATCCCTTATACAGAGTATCTACATTCAGTATCTCTCAGACATAGAGTATCCACAGCAAGTATCCCTCACACATAGAATATATACATCCAGTATCCTGCATACATAGAGTATATACATCCAGTATCCCTCATACATAGAGTATCTACATTGAGTATCCCTCATACATAGAGTATCCACATCAAGTATCCCTCATACATAGTGTATGTACATCCCGTATCTCATACATAGAGTATCTACACTGTGTATCCTTCATACATAGGGTGTCCACATTGAGTATGCCTCATTTATAGAGTATCTACACCGAGTATCCCTCATACATACAGTATCCACATCGAGTAGCCTTCATACATAGAGTATCCACAACAAGTTTCCCTCATACACAGAGTATCTACACCAAGTGTCTCTCATACATAGAGTATCTACACTGAATATCCCTTATACATAGGGTGTCCACATTCAGTATGCCTCATTCATGGAGTATCTACTCTGAGTATCCCTCATACATACAGTATCCACATCAAGATTCCCTCATACATAGAGTATACACATCGAATATCCCTCATACAGAGTAACTACACCAAGTATCCCTCATACATAGAGTATCTACACTAAGTATCCCTCACACACAGAGAATCCACATTGAGTATCCTTCAATAGAGTATCTACACTGAGCATCCCTCATGCTGAGTATCCACATCGAGTATCCCTCATACATAGAGTATCTACATCCAGTCTTCCTCATACATGGAGTATCCACATCGAGTATCCCTCATACAAAGAGTATCTACACCGAGTATCTCTCATACATAGAGTATCTACATCGAGTATCCCTCATACATAGAGTACCCACCAACACCACTAAAACCCGCGTTTTGAATGCAGTGTTGTATCTAGGTAAAAGGTCAGTATCAGATAAATATCATCCACATAGGACAATGCCTCTTCATCCAAATTTTGAAGTAACTCAGTTACTCTGACCGAAAACAACCCCGGGCTGTTCCTATACCCTTGGGGGAGTCGACAAAATTGACGCTGTGACCCCAGCGCTGAGAATGCAGTTAGATACCTGCTTTCACACGCTATATTTTGGCAGAAAAATCCATTTGAGATATCTAGTGTTGTTATATATTTTTTTCGCACAATGTTATTCATTAATGCGGCATTGTGTGCATTTTGGACTGCAAATGTCTTAGTGCAAGTGTTCAAATGTCTATAATCTAAAACGAAATGATATGAATTGTCAGGTTTAATGACTGGAAACAAAGGATTATTCATCAATGAGGTGCAATTTTCGATCACCCCTTGGTATTCAAGTTGATCTAAGATCTCCCTGACCTGTTTTTTAGCTTCTTGCTTTATTGGATACTGCCTCTGTGCAGTTGGAGTATTTTTTCAAGGAATTATGTGGTGGGCTGAATCCTCATCCCATCCAACATGGTTTTTATATAATGCTGGGGCTTGGGCTACTGCCCACTCCTGCGCATATGTGTGTTTTAGGTGCCTGGGAATATGGTCTGAGAATGCCGGTAAAATTACCTTTTCCCCTTTAGGGCAATCCATGACGAATGCTGACAGCCAATCTTGTTCAGCTAACAAAATGTCATAGCCAAACGACAGGTTCTCCCAAAAGAGACCTCTAACTGTCCTTCATTTGTCCCCCTCCATTTGGAGTGTTATTTCATATAACTTATGTGGGACACTTACCCTAGTATCAGGTGTTTCTACCGTGATATAATCATTCAAGTCCGCTGCCACCAGAAATTCCATCAGGTGCTGGCGAGCTATTGTTACTTCTGCCGCACTGTCTATCATCGTCAGAGCCCATTCCCCGTTCAGTAGTCGAGTCCTCATAATTCTGGGCATGTCTGATCTTTAGACCTGCAACCTTCTTCTTTTTGAACTGTGGCTTTTGCTTTGGTTTCTCTTCTTTTTTAGAAGTGTAATCTTGAGCGTGCTGTTTGTCTCTGGACTTTGTACGCTCTTCTTGTCTGTCTGACAGTCCTTCCCCCTCAGAGTTTTTCGATGAACCCTGAAAGGAACGAGAGGAACGTGTATCAGTATCCTGATACCTGTCAGGTTTCCTAATATTATCCCTATTCCTAAGGCTATACCTCTTTTCGGAGGGCTCATGTGGAGGAGATCTACCTCGGGATTGATATCTGTTTCCTTTAAAGTTTTGTTGTTTCTTATTGTCCAACTTCTTTTTTGTTGAAGCAGGTGTCTGCTTGGAAGTGTCCTTTTCAGGACTGCCCATCAGTTGTGGTTTTAAAGCTTTCCCACCCAAACTGTCTCTGCCTAATTCTGCATACGCAGTTTCAATTATTTTGGGTAGTTTGTGCTCCTGTTCTAAAGGACTGAACTCCCTTAGGCGTTGGTGGATAGCCACTGAAGCTGCTTCCCCTTTAATGTTAGCTAGTATTATGGCTGATACCTGCGCATAGTTACCTAGTAACTTCATCCCTAAGTTCAGAGCAGGCTCTGCTCCGTACTCGTTTTGTATTTGTCTCAATTCGTCTGGTACTACTGCTAATGACGGGATACCATGAGTTCTGGTATAAATGGCAGCAAAGACTGTACCCCAAGTGGTACAATCCTCTATTTGTGGTGTTATCCCCACGGGCAAGCAGATTGTTAGCATTCTGTGTTTTTCATATGAGGTAGTACTCAGGAATACTGCCTCTAGCTGTGTTATTTTCTGAGCTACCCAGAATGGCATTTGTTCACATTTTGTTAGTATTTTACCCATCACCGCGTGTAATGTTTGTGGTGTGATTTTAGTTGCTGTACTCTGAGCTTGAGTTCCATTTGTTGCAGCCATTGCTGGTTGGACTGTGAGTGTCCTCATGATGAATTGCGTCAAGTTTCTGTAGATTTGTATCAATTCTTTGTGTTGTGTGAGTAAGTCTCCTGGTGGCATTGTTTCAATGTCAGGATGTGGTGTGTAGGCCGCTAATATTGGCCATGTTGCCCCTTCTCTTCCGAGTGGGCTGAGTCTCACTCTTCTTCTTATGTGGGGTAGGGCGCCTTTAAACCAGTATAAGTGTTCCTGGTACGTGAGCGGAACTTCAATGTCCTCATACGGACAATATTCCGCTGGTGCATCTCCTTCTGTGAAGGGGTAAAATGTTTTTGTTCTTGCATTTGCTGCTGGGAATGTAACCCATGAATAAAATACCTCTGTTCTGTATGATTCTTGTGCCTCAATCACGAAAGCTACTATGCCACACCTGGCCGTTACACCATGCGCAAGCAGTTTCAGGGTGACTGCATTTCGAAACTTTTCTGCAATCGCAATTGCATTTGCATTTTCTTCTTCATCTGAGAGGTGCAAACTATGCACAACTCCTCCCGCGTTTTCTACGTCTTCAGTCATTTTTTAGAGGAAGAAGTTTTTCAAGGAAACTAAGATAAGGTGTTTTTGCACAATTTTAGGAACACTGTGTCCTTCAAGCTTGATTAACCAACAGCCAATAAATAGGATTTTTTTAGCCTACTCAGCTGTGGCGGACGTCTCTGGTGTTTTGTGAGTAGGGGTCTCTGAGAATAGCACGACTGAACTACTCAGATTCTACTGTTAAATAAGTACCCAACCAACGTTGGTGGCACCATGTCATGTAGTTCCTATATAACCTATACAGCATCTGCTCGTTTGGATAACTTAAACTGTGGGATTGGTGGCAGACTGATTCCGTGCACCCCCACCGGGTATGTTAGCTTGTCTATATCAGCTAGCTCACAGTGCCACTATATTCTCCTCTTACCCAGGACAGAATAGATTCTGGCAACCTCAGAACATGACAACCCTGATCCCTCAGAATCATGGAAACAATATACTACCTTTCGCTTAGTCACTCGTGCTCACTTAGTTTGTCTCAGAGAGATACAGAGAATAAACAGGCTGGCCGTTCTCAATAAGAGTTTATTGAACAGTTGTTATTCTAGTGTAGAATAGATGAGCTGCAACAACCACTAGACAGTAGCAGAGATATATGATTAGAAGTACTATGAAAGTAAAGGGATGGTAAAGTTCTACCATCTTGCAAGAATCATGAATATATACAAGTATATAAAACACATGATAAAAAGTGCGTACTCCTACGATGCCTCCCTAAATAGATGTACCTAAATGTACCTAGCATCTGTGTAGGTGTTATGCCAAGAATCCCTCTAGGATCTAGTCAACCCCATTACCTGAGAATGAGAGAATATTGGACGCCATCCTGGTCTCGAGTTGAACACCCCGCTAGGGATGTTAGACCACTGCAAGCTGGAGCGTCTGCATGCAGGAACCTCAGCGTCTCTGGTCAGTGTGTCAGCCGGGAAGTCTCGGTCTCTTCTGTCCTTCTAAGCAAGATGTGATGTATATATATATACCCATAGGTCTCCCCCGGGGTCCTACCTTTCTGTGTTACTGTGTCGGCCTAAAGGATGACATCGGGCCTGAACTTTATACAGAGATAATATACAGGAGATGTTAGTCCTGCTGTGCTTCCAAGAAGCCTCATGCATAATGTATGAGATTCGAACTAGGGGGAAACCCGTGTTTTGAATGCAGTGTTGTATCTAGGTAAAAGGTCAGTCCCTAAGAACCGTTATGTATGTACTGTAGGGAAGAATATAGGTGAAAGGTTGCAATGTTACCTGCGCCTATATAGGGTACCTATATGGAATATAACAGACCCAACTCCCTCCTACCACACTCGGCAATGGTCTTAGAGAAACGAATTAACTGATGCCTTAGCGACCGCCTCAGCAACCACAAGCTCCTCGGTGCCATGCAGCCCTGATTCAAGCCCAACGACAGTACAGAAACAGCACTCATCTCTGCCACAGGCAACATTTGCATGACCCTTGACAGAGGAGACATGACAGTCCTCAATATCCTTGACCTCTCTGCAGCATTTGACACAGTCTCACACGCCGCCCTCATCAAGCACCAGCAAGAGATTGGCATCTAAGGACCCGTACTCCACTGGATCTGCTCTTTCCTTTTTTTTTTTTTTAGCTTTCTTTTTCATTTTTATAAGGTATTGCATAAACAAAGCAATCTACAATTTCATAATAGTTAATGTGTTTCACCTTTCATTAGTGAAACACATTGGATGATCACCAGTGGAAATACTGCATTTTTAGGAAGGCTGATTCGACAGGAGGGTGATAGGAATGCGCCTGATGTAGGCTTGTGGTTCTCAGGTTCTCTCCTGTGGGTGTAATGCAGGCACAGGTAGCGGGTGTGGTTACTGAGGTTGTGAACTGACAGTGGCTTTGAGTGTGAGGAGATAGGCTCGCAGTGGTTGCCGTATGTCACGGGGTCTGGAGGTGGG
Organism: Calotriton arnoldi; assembly: GCA_963921515.1. NCBI lineage: Eukaryota > Metazoa > Chordata > Amphibia > Caudata > Salamandridae > Calotriton > Calotriton arnoldi. Next base: position 54,172 of record CAWUFW010012057.1, on the reverse strand, counting down.
TGGCTGCAGGGTGGCATAGAGCTTGCTGTTAGTGTTATAATGTATTAGGCTGTTAAGCCATGCGTGTGTGACTGGTTGATGCCTACTGCCCCATTGTATAGCAATTTCTCTTTTAGCGAGTAATAGGGCAATGGCGATAAAATGGCACAAGGCAGTAGGGATATCTTGGACGTATCCCAAGAGCACCAGTAGGGGCGAAGGTACAATGGTGATTTGAGTCATATGTGCTAACTCTGTAAATATATCTCGCCAGTATGATGCTATCTTATCACAGGTCCACATCATGTGGGCAAAGTCAGCGAAGGGGGTGTGGCATTTGGGACGGTTGTGCAAGCGAGTTTGATCTATCCGACATCACTTAGCTGGCATAGCATATGCCTGCCAGAGATATTTGAAATGGAATAATGTATGGCAGTGATTAGGGATATCAATCGCATTTGTGTGCAGCATTTATACCATTGTGAGTCAGTCAGTGAGTGTGATGGATCCTGTTCCCTAGCGGCGCGTATCTTGGCGTCCCGGGTAGGGAGCAAGACCAGGCTTGTGTGATAGAGTTTAGAAATTAAATGATCCCCGTCAGTGTCTGATAATCAATGTCAGAGGTGGAAAGTCATCTGGCTCTATGGGGTGGCTGGGGATCTGGGCTCTAAGTGCCCCCTGCAGCCGCCGTAGCACAAAATGGCCCAACAGGGGGGCGATTTGAAAGTGTGTATCTTATATTCGCAAGAACACATGTCCGTTGGGGAAGAGGACCCCAATTGTACTCCAGAATTATCTAGAGAGGGTGCATTGGACCAAAGCCTCTTGCATGATGGGCAATCAAGGGTTGGCGGCTAGGGGAAGGGCTGGAGAATACAATAGAAGGCCACCAGCCATTCGAATCAGCTGCTTCCAAGCCCAGCTGGTTGTGGACACCGTTTGGATATCGTGTGGATCGCTCAGCAAACCAGCCTGCAGCAATGCTGCCAATGGTGACAGGCAGCCAGGTCAACCTCAGGCTTATTATAGAGTATCCAGGCATCAGGGTGGTACCAGTGTCGAGCGAAGCTCCATTGTGCCACTAGACAGTAAAGATGAAAGTTGGGGACTCAGAAGCCCCGGTGCTCGTACGGAAGGACCATTGTGTCCCAACCGATTCTCAGCTGTTTCCCCCCCCCCCGGGTGAGGAATGTCAGTGTCGCGATCCCACTCACCTGTAAGTCAGGAGCCACGGAAGCGGAGATAGTCTTACTCCTCACCTCCAGACCAACCCTCCACACTGAATAAGCAGCATGAGTGGTTAGTCTTAAGGGGAAAAGAAGGTAAAAAGAAACCATGCAGGAAGAAGGCAGCAGATCTTGTAAAACAGCGGGGCTCCCTCTGAGAAAACTAGTACTGTCCTGGTGAATTACTTTCTTCTGACTAGGATTCCAGGGAACACCATTCTCTATCAGACGCAATCACACAGAAAAAACAGGTAAGTGGAAAAGAATGTAAGACCAGGAGAGCCTATGGGTGCACAGACATAATATTGACTTTTTTATTTCGACCTACAGGAATACCGAGTTTTAAATATCGAAGGGACAGAATATCGACATTAAGAATATCGGTGACTAGAATATCGACCTAAAGGTAAGAAATATCGTTTTTGTTAATATCGAAGTCAGTAACATCGTTTGCAAAAATATCGTTGTTAATAATATCGATGTTTATATTAGTGTTATGTATTAGTATGTATTTTATATGTATGTGTTCTATATTTTTTGCTAAGTATTATGGGGCCTATTACGATGGCGGGCGGACTATGTCCGCCCGCCACCGCAACGGAGCACGGGACCGACCGCCGATGTTGCGGCGGTCCCGCCATGCAAATTAGGATGCGCCCGCCACACTGGCGGGCGCATCCCGGGCCTTTTACATTGCGGGTGGATCTGCTGGCTGCAGCCCCGCTCGCAATGTAAAAGGACTGTGCACAGCATTGCCATGCACAACATGGCAGGCACCATGTGGTGCCTGCCACGTAGTGCATTGTAATGAGGGGGGGTACCATAGGTACCCCCCATGTGTGTCCCCCACACCCTCAGCACCCTGGGGGCCCGCAACGGACCCCAATGTCAAAAACCGCATGCCTTACCATGGCGGCATTGCCGCCATGGAAAGGTCAATTCCCGCAGTCATCATAATATGAATGGCGGTGTCTTGCAGACACCAATACCATATTGTGTCCCTTTTCCACCCGGTCGACAGTTCGACCGGCGGAAAAGCGGCGGACAGTCTTTCCGTCCGCCGCGGTGCCCCCCGCCATACTAATATGGCGGGGGGAGAACCAGGGACAATTGCCGGGAGGATCGCCACCGCCGGCCCGGCGGTGGCAATCCGCCCGTTATCCCAATGGGCCCCTATATTTTTTTTAAAATATGTGTATTAAATATTTATGTTATTAATTTTTTTTAAAGTACATTTTGCGTTTTAGTTCCGTAGCAGGTTGTGGGTTTATAGGGGGATAGGGTGGAAAGTAATTTAATTATAGTAAATGTAATAATAATTTTTGAAATTATTAATTATTTTTAATTAGATTTTGCGTTTTAGTTCCGTAGCGGGTTGTGGGTTTATAGATGAATAGGGTGGGAAGTAATTTAATTATAATATAGTAATTATTAATTTTTATTTATTGGTATTGATAAATAATTTATTGTTAATTAATTATTAATTGGTAATTAATTTTTGTTAATTGATTAATTGATAATTATATTAATTGTGTTAATTTATTTTAGGAGCGGGTTGTGGGTTTATAGGGGAATAGGGTGGGAAGTAATTTAATTATAATAAATTAATTATTAATTTGTATTTATTGGTATTGATACATAATTTATTGTTAATTCATTATTAATTGGTAATTAATTTTTATTAATTGATTAATTGATAATTATATTGATTGTGTTAATGTATTTTAGGAGCGGGTTGTGGGTTTATAGGGGAATAGGGTGGGAAGTAATTTAATTTTATTAAAGTAATTATTAATTTTTATTTATTGGTATTCATAATTAATTTATTGTTAATTAATTATTAATTGGTTATTTAATAAAAAAATATTTAATTGATAAGCATGTTAATTTTAACCCTCTACTATCCAACACTTTCCCTACAGTTACACTTTCTGGAGTGGGAATAGTCATTTTTCCGCTACGCTATCCAACACTTTCCCTACTGTTGCACTCTCTAGAGTGGGAATAGTAATAGTAACCCCTACGCTATCCAACACTTTCCCTACTGTTGCACCCTCTGGAGTTGGAATAGTAATTTTTACCCCTACGCTATCCAACACTTTCCCTACTGTTGCACTCATTGTAGTGGGAATAGTAATATTTACCCCTTCGCTATCCAACACTTTCCCTACTGTTGCACTCTCTGGAGTGGGAATAGTAATTTTAACCCCTTCGCTATCCAACACTTTCCCTACTGTTGCACTCACTGGAGTGGGAATAGTATTTTTTACCCCTATGCTATCCAACACTTTCCCTACTTTGCACTCTCTGGAGTGGGAATAGTAATTTTTTCCCCTACGCTATCCAACACTTTCCCTATTGTTGCAGTAACTGGAGTGGAAATAGTAATTTTTACCCCTACGCTATCCAACACTTTCCCTACTGTTGCACTCACTGGAGTGGGAATAGTAATTTTTACCCCTACGCTATCCAACACTTTCCCTACTGTTGCACTCTCTGGAGTGGAAATAGTAATTTTTACCCCTACGCTATCCAACACTTTCCCTACGGTTGCACTAATTGGAGTGGGAATAGTAATTTTTACCCCTTCGCTATCCAACACTTTCCCTACTGTTGCACTCACTGGAGTGGGAATAGTACTTTTACCCCTACGCTATCCAACACTTTCCCTACTGTTGCACTCTCTGGAGTGGGAATAGTAATTTTTACCCCTACGCTATCCAACACTTTCCCTACTGTTGCACTCTCTGGAGTGGGAATAGTAATTTTAACCCCTTTGCTATCCAACACTTTCCCTACTGTTGCATTCACTGGAGTGGGAATAGTATTTTTTACCACTATGCTATCCAACACTTTCCCTACTTTTGCGCTCTCTGGAATGGGAATAGTAATTTTTTCCCCTACGCTATCCAACACTTTCCCTACTGTTGCACTCTCTGGAGTGGGAATAGTAATTTTTACCCCTACGCTATCCAACACTTTCCCTACTGTTGCACTCTCTGGAGTGGAAATAGAAATTTTTACCCCTACGCTATCCAACACTTTCCCTACTGTTGCACACTCTGGAGTGGGAATAGTACTTTTTACCCCTACGCTATCCAACACTTTCCCTACTGTTGCACTCTCTGGGGTGGGAATAGTAATTTTTACCCCTACGCTATCCAACACTTTCCCTACTGTTGCACTCTCTGGGGTGGGAATAGTAATTTTTACCCCTACGCTATCCAACACTTTCCCTACTTTTGCACTTAGTGGAGTGGGAATAGTAATTTTTATCCTTACGCTATCCAATATTTTCCCTACTGTTGCACTCTCTGGAGTTGGAATAGTAATTTTATCCCTTCCGCTATACAATATTTTCTCTACTGTATTAGTTAATGTAGTGTATAATTTATTTTATAAAGATTAAAAATATTGTAATTTTTTGATTTGTTATATATATTTTTATTTATATTATTGGTGTATGTGTATATATATGTATTTATATTTTTTTTAATGTTTTTTAACAATTTATGTTATTAAAATAATTATTTATAAATATTATTAAGTAAGTTTATATATTATATTTTATACATATATATGTTTAATTTATTTTTACATTACATTTATTTATAATTGTTAACATTTTCTAATAATTATAAATATTTGTTTTGTTATATGTATTATTTAATTTATTTTACATTATGTTTTATATATTAAAAAAAACGATTAAAAATATTGTAATTTTTTGATTTGTTATATATATTTTTTATATTTTTATTTATATTATTGGTGTATGTGTATATATGTATTTATAATTTTTTAATGTTTTTGAACAATTTTTAAGTTATTAAAATAATTATTTATAAATATTATTAAGTAAGTATATATATTATATTTTATACATGTATATGTTTAATTTATTTTTACATTACATTTATTATTTATAATTGTTAACATTTTCTAATAATTATAAATATTTTTTTAAGTTATATGTATTATTTAATTTATTTTACATTATTTTTTATATATAAAAAAAACATAATTTGTACTTCGATATTTTTAACAACAATATTTTTTTTCTCAATATTTTTGTACTTACCATGTTGTAGATAGGATGTCGTTATTCTTGACATCAATATTTATGTCCCAATATTTTTGTACCTCGATATCGTGGTCGTCGATATTTTGTCAGTGATTCGGCCTATGAACTTGTTAAGCTAATCAGAGACCCCTAACGCCCACCCCCAGAAAGGCACTCATTGAGTTCAAAAGCAAGATTGAAGACCCCTGCTTCCCTTTTAATGTCCAGGTTAGGAGAACAGGAAGATATACGTGTCCATATTCCTATTAACAGTCATAGGAATACATATCCAATTTCGTAGGAAGAATCCTGAATGGTGTCCAAGAGACTAATTCGAGAGTGTAGGACGGTTTCAAAGGGAGGTCCCCAAATATCCAGTTTAGCAGAAGCAGTAATCACAAAAAACAAATAGCACTGGAATAAGAGTGGTAAACCTACCAAAAACCAAGCCTAAATACCTATTAGGTAGTGCACTGATCATAAGATGTACAGAGACACAAAGAAACCATAAACAAACAAAGGTTGCTGGCCGATCCAGCCAGGATGGAGTGAGCAGGAGGAAGTCCGCACTCAGCGGATGAAGGGTCCAGTGTTAGGTTTTAGGTCGAGCCTATAGCGGCAGCACACATGCGCTGCTTGCTTTGCGAGGCATGCAGTATTCAGTATGGAGTGGAAGCTCCACCCACTCTACGCCCATCTTTTTCATTGACTTAGTTCCTGAATGCTGCCTTCTGATTGGTTTTAGGTTTGTTAGTCCCTCCTTATGATGGGCATATCGTCATTTGGATCCTTCCAAGGCTACTGGCCCCTTTACTTGGAGTGTTGCACAGTATGTTTTATTTATACAGTTAGCACTATTTTGTTCCTGTGCCTCCCCCTCCCGCAGTCCATGCCTTCTTGGCCCCCCCTCCCGTTGTTCATGCCTTCTCGCCCGCCTGCACTCCCGTTTGCAATGCAATAGGTCTAGCGTAAATGCGAGTCCTATTGCATAGCAAATGCCTGTTAAAAACGGCAGGCACTGAAACGCTGGGAACATTTCGCTGCAAGCACTTTGTGTGTTTAGTTCATCTTTTACACCATGGGGGCACTGGAGCGCTGCACGCGGGTTATCCTGTTTAACCACATGGGTGTTAGGATACGTGCACGCACATCGCATTACCACTGTGATCTCAGCTGCACTCTGCTGAAGACCTGCTTGCCTTAGAGGCTGCCCCTGCTTGCCCAAAGTCTCCCCTGGCGGAACTTCTGCGGTCCTGTCCTCTCCGTCTGGCTCCATCATAAGAGACATTAGAGGTAGCCACAATGTAACATTGAGCTGGTAAAAATCAGCGTATTCTAACCAGGAGCACTGGCAGATGGGAAATGGACGGCCCTCCAGGAAGTGGCCTTGCGACAGGAGATGGGTGTGGCCTAGTACCCGTGGGGGTGTGGGGGAGGGGGAACTGCCTCTTCCAGGCACCCTGAGCACTCTGTCTGCCCAGAGAGGCAGGCATTCTTTGTGAGAATCGTGACTGACCCAGATGCAGTCTCTCTTGTTTAGCTATGAGGAAAGGCGCAGTCACAGTGTGCCCAAAAACAGAAATGCTGGGCATCATAAACAGCGGTGGTTTTTTAGAGGGCACAGACATCCCAACCAACGTTTCTAGGCGCTGCCGCTGATGACCGTTGACAGATGTTTATGGTTACCCAACTCACTGCCACTACTTTATCAACATCAGAAGGATGAAGGGTTAATGGCTAGAACGGCAGACTTTGAAGGTGGGGAACCAGGTTCTGGCACTTCGGCTCAAACATCCTGTGATTCTGGGCAAATCACTTGATCTCCCTATGCCTAAAAAATTAAAAAATGAATGTGTCCCTCTGGACTGCTACCCAAAAACGCTTAGACATCTTTCAAAAAGTGGTTCCCCACCCCCGCCTCGATCTTTAAAGGGCTGCGTGGCCAGAAAGGCATCATTCAAAAACTGGTTTCGCCCCTTCCTATTCTGCTCAGGGGTGCCCTTTGTGTGTTTTTATTGTAGATTTCCATGAGATTTCTGAAAAGGGGGCAGTGGTACTCAGCTCGTTGGAATGTGGGGGTGCCTGAAGTACTGCCCTCCATGGCTGCTTGTATGGCTGCAGCGAATTCTTTGTGTGATTGGTGGATCTTGGAAGGGTGGGTGAAAAGTTAGATGTGGGGTGCTAATATTTTTTGTGGGGGCTGTTAAGAGAGTGTTGCAGGGGTGAGGAGACATCTGTTTAAGGGGACAGCATAGAATGTTGGATTCATTGTGGGGTGCTAATTATAGGGCCATTCGCCAGTGGAGGAGCAGACGTCTGTTGTGCTGTGGTGCCGTGACAGGCAGCGGTCATCCCCAGCCCTGTGGGGCTGTAGTAACAGCTCTTGTACTGTGGTGCGGTGCCAGGCAGCGGTCATCCCCAGCCCTGTGGGGTTGTAGTAACAGCTCTCGTGCTGTTGTGCCGTAACAGGCAGCGGTCATCCCCAGCCCTGTGGGGTTGTAGTAACAGTTCTCGTGCTGTTGTGCCGTAACAGGCAGCGGTCATCCCCAGCCCTGTGGGGTTGTAGTAACAGTTCTCGTGCTGTTGTGCCGTAACAGGCAGCGGTCATCCCCAGCCCTGTGGGGTTGTAGTAACAGCTCTCGTGCTGTTGTGCCGTAACAGGCAGCGGTCATCCCCAGCCCTGTGGTGTTGTAGTAACAGTTCTCGTGCTGTTGTGCCGTAACAGGCAACGGTCATCCCCAGCCCTGTGGGGTTGTAGTAACAGTTCTCGTGCTGTTGTGCCGTAACAGGCAGCGGTCATCCCCAGCCCTGTGGGGTTGTAGTAACAGTTCTCGTGCTGTTGTGCCGTAACAGGCAGCGGTCATCCCCAGCCCTGTGGGGTTGTAGTAACAGCTCTCGTGCTGTTGTGCCGTAACAGGCAGCGGTCATCCCTAGCCCTGTGGGGTTGTAGTAACAGCTCTCGTACTGTGGGCACAAGTGCCATGTCATAGTACCAGTGCATGGGCGGCACTAGACGGGTCCCGCCAGTGGTAAAGACCAGATCTGTAGTGTAGCAATGAACCCTCCACCCCATGCTTGAGTTCTGGGCTGACAGCCCACTACCCCGCTTGCTCTAAGTACTGGGCAGTAACAATCCTGCATTCCCAGGGATGACTCGTGTCATGCCACTCCTTCGATTCCCAGTGCTTCGATGTTGCAACCCTAAACGCGGGACTGTAACAACCACAACTACGCCGATGCCGGAAGTGCAACTGTAAGAGCCCCCGACTGTGAAGTGCGGGGCTGGCTGTAATAACACTCTCCCCTCGGGTATGAAATGCTCTGATCCTCCCCTACCCCACCCCATACCTCCAACATTCACACACTTTCTCCTTCCACAAACTAGTGATTTCGAAGCCTTTACATCCCGTCTCTCCCCCGTTTAGCTTCACTTCACGTTAAGATGGAGTGATAAAAACACGATAGAAGCACATCTCATGTCCTCACACCCTGCGAAAATACTACTGATATACGCGGTCTGTGAAAACACACACCTCCAAACAAACACTGAAGGAATGGGGTGCCCCGTTCTCGCAAATGCGCTTCTGCACCTCATCAGCTACGAAGCACTACATTAATGCAACTACAAAACAATACCTCATTCTAACAAGTGGCACTTTCCATGCACAAAGAACCATTACGCTCTGCTTTCACTTGGAGTTTAAATTCACATGCAGTGACCAGACCTCCTTTTATTGAATAATTTTTCTGACAGACCTTCAGGCATTTTTCCAGATCGTGTTTCATTTAGGAAAAGGGCAATAAAAAGTATACTTTCTGAGAAGAAGCAGGTCTTTGGAATTCTTTGATCTCCATGATTTCTAAAGACACATCTGTCACGTTGGGTTAAATCAAAGCTCAACTTGTGTACATTTGTACTGGGAGAGTCCGGATTTTTATAGTTTAACAGCATTTTTTGAGGTTGTTTCATACTTGAGGGTCAAATGAAATAATGGCCCTGCATGTTTGTATTGGTGGTCTGAATTTGATTGCAGGAGTGGGACATTGCTGCAATTAAGCCACTGCACAACTGGAAACATGAATAAGAAATTCCCTTTTCCAGCACATTAAATATGAGTCCCAGCTCAGGCATAGCTGCCAAGTGCCCCCTTGTCATGTGTGACTGCTTCAGGCAGTTTTAGCCCTTTAGCTTACAGTATGTGATGTTTCCTTCTTGGACTTATAGTGTCGCTTTTAATATTGAAAACATGGACAGAAAATCCCAGAATGCAATTTGCTGTTAGCTAAGAAAAGCGAGGCCTAGCTGAACAAAACTTAGGCTACATGTATGCTCTGACTGCATGTTGAGAGGTAAATTTGATCGCTGGACAAACACGAATTCCACATTTTGCAGTAATCACTAGGGGTGGGCGGAATTTGCGTAGTCGCGTTACGCAAAATTCCGCGAAACGGTAAAAAATCTCCACGAGCACGCAAAAGTTTCGCGAACATGCGGAATTGCTTGTTCCGCCCGTTCGCGATGCTTTTTTCCTGTTCGTGAACGCTGTTTGCGTGCTCGGGGGAAATATCTCGCGAACACGCAGTTTGAAAGTGCGAACAAGCAAAAAATTCCACGAAGCCGCGGATCGCGGAATTTTTGGCAATTACGCGTTCTCCGCGGAACGCAAAATTACCCATATTCCGCAAATTCCGCGAGCGGAACGGAATTTACCACCCAAGCCTAGTAATCACCGCACCGCCACAATTTTCCTATGAAAAATTTTGGCAGTTCAAACCAGCTGAAATTTACAGGAGAATTCATGAGGATAAAACTCTGCAAAATTCAATGCAGTAAACACTGGTTCTGCAGACAGCTGCACACTTTCCAAGCAATCAATGCATCAGGTAAAACATTCACACCACCACATTAACTCAATAACACAATATCAGGACGAAGTTCGGGTGTGTGTATGTGTATATTTATATTTACATTCATATAGATCTCACAACTCTTCTCTGTGAGATCGATACATTGATTGCAATAAAGTAATTTTTAAGTCAAGAAATTTGGAACACTTTTAAAGGCAAAATGCTCAGGCTTGGGAAACTGGTTTCAGGAACACTACATGGGCTGGGGCAGCTTCTCCGCCATGCCGACGGAGCGGCACCCCACTGCTTAAAGGCAGAACATGAAAAATAAATTGATAATAAAACACTTTTATCATTTTATTTGTCATTGACTAGGCCGAGTTTGGTGCATCCACCGAGTCTCGTGCAGGGCCAACTTGCAGCATCACCAGCAGGTAGAGGAGGAGTAGTGGGAACTGAAAGTGTGCATGTCAGTTTAGCCGGCCACCCACAGTAAGTCCCAAAGGTGAGACCGATTGCATTGCAAATGCTTGTTTGAAGGGATGCTCCTGAAACCGGTAAAAACACCAGCAAGCAGTGGTGAAGTGGAATCCGCAATCCACAATAGGGTCAGGAATACCAGTAAGGACTACCGCAGGAAGTACGGCAAGGACCCTGAGCACGTAAGCAAAAGATGCATGCCATCCAAGCAAGATACCTTCTCCCGATGGGAGAGAAACAAAAAGCCAAGAACCAAGGCAACAGAGAAGGCGATATTTGTGCTGCGTTACGGTATCACTTGATGGTATGACCTGGAAGGGCGATGCCCTGATCTCATGAGACCACGTGCAAAGCAAAAATCAAGAAAATGGAAGGAAGCACTTAGTGGAAACCAAATGGGTATAGCAACTAATGAAAAAGGTAAGGGAAGACACATTCACTCATGTAACCTACGCAGTGTACCTTACAGGAGTGTTTACACTGTATCAAGGGAGCCGGGAGGGGGGTCATGTCCTAAGCATTCCCTGAATTGGTATTGGGAGCATATTGTGCATGCGCTCCTGGTGGTAACAGTAAGGGAGATGCAAAGTGTTGCAAAAAATGCGTTAGTCAGCGGGACAGGGATATTGTGAAATAGATACAAAAACTGGGGCAAGACCACCATTTTGATAATGGCTAAATGGCCCGCCGTGGAAAAGAGGGAGTTTTAGCCAGCGTATGCTTGAGCGGACAGCTTGTCCATTGCTGGGCCATAATTAAGGCGTATTATCTGTTCCTTGTCTCTGTAGATATGTATCCCCAGATATTTGAAATAGGCAGTGCACCATAACAGAGGAAATTCACTGTCAGTTCTACTCTTCGCTGTTCTTAGGGGGAATAATTCGGACATTCCCCAGTTTATATGTAATCCTGAGAGGGCTCTATATCGTATCATTTCCTGTTGGAACGGTGCCATGTTTTTGCTCGGGTGCCACACATAGAGGATGATGTCATCAGCATAGAGTGTAATTCAGAGTGGCCCAGGTTTAAACTGTAGTCTTCTGTTTAGGTGGCATGCCTGCAAATAACATATCAGGGTCTAGAGCTATAATGAATAATAGCAGTGACAGAGGGCAGCCCTGTCTTGTTCCCCGTCATAGGGGGAAAGGAGCGGTTAGCTTACCATTTAGACGAATGCGGGCTGTGGGCTCTGTGTACAGTAGTGTATTAATGGCTGTGAAACCCAGAGGAAGACCCATTTTACGTAATGTAGCATGCAGGATAGGCCATTCTAGTGAGTCGAACGCCTTTTCAGCATCTAATAGCACCGCCACAGCCGGCGCGGTGGGGGGTATTCTGTATAGTACCACGCAGAGTGTATGCAGATTCAGGGATGTAGATTTGTGCGGGGCAAACCCCGGCTGATCAGGGGATAATATTTGATCCATTAGGAGTGAGAGGCGGCTCGCTATCATTTTTGCTAATATTTTGTTATATAAGTTTAACAGCGATAGCTGTCTATAGGAACCAAATTGATGCGGGGATTTCCCTGGCTTAGGAAGTATATTATCAGTACTTTGCGAAGAGAGGACAGAAAAATGACATTTTCCAACGCCTCCCAATAGAATTCCAAGAGATGTAGGGCTAACATGTGTTTGTACGTTTTGCAGAAGATCCTGGAAAACCCATTGAGGCCCGGCGCCTTCAAGCCATCCATAGCCTCTATCACTTAGATTATTTCTTCCACTGTGAAAGGCTCCCCAAAGAACTGTTGGTGCGCTGAATTATGCCATACCAAGGCTATCTCCTCCAGATATCTGGTTCTATTAGTGTCATCTTCCATAACACGGGAAATAATCAGATCGGTGTAGTAGGTAAGTATTTTGTACTTGATACCCAGTGCATCTATGTCACATGTGCCATCCGATCGTCGGAGAGTAGTTATGTAAGATTGGCTCCTGGGGGCATTACAGCAGCGTAGCCATTGTATGACGTGGCCTTTCCCCCTCCCCATACTTCCTGGTGTTGCGTACTTCCCAATGGGCTTCTCTTTCAGCCTTGTAATGTCTGGGATTGGTCAATCTTGGTTAGCTTCTTCTCTATTTTAAACAGGGTGTTACTAAAGTCTTGCAGACTTCCCTCATGTTTGGAAATACAAATCACCCTCATATACTCCTTGAAGGCTTCCCATAGGGTGGCCCAGGAATCAACCGTCCCTTTGTTTTTGTCAAAGTTTTCTATTATAACAGTGCAGAGCTCTGACTTAAATAGTTCATCTTGTAGCGCCGTCACTGGGAACCTTCACTGTTGTTCAACCCCACCGGCCCTAGGCAAATGTAACTTCAGGATTACCGGGGAATGATCTGATAGAATACGTAGAAGGTGTGTTATTGAATCGATCCATGGAGTTAGGGTGGATGCAAGTAGCCAGTAGTCAAGGCGGGTCAAGGTGTTATATTGTGCAGAATAATACGCATAAGCGGGCTGTAGAGGGTTCCAATGATGCCAGGCATCAACTAAAGTATGCGCTTCACAAAACTCCAGTAAAGAGCCGGGAGCGTGGTTTAGTGCTCAGGGTGTCTGTGGTGCTGTCCCATCTGGGTTCAAGTAGTAAGTTGAAATCTCCTCCCATACAAATGTGGTCCACCTCTCCCAAGTCGATCTGTGTTTGTAGGTGTTGGTAGAATTCCGGGCTGTCTATGTTTGGCGCATATATGTTAACTAACAGGATGGAGTGTCCTAATAACTGACCCACTACCAATAGATAACGACCCTCTGTGTCAGTGTGAACCGCGTTCAGTTGTAATGGTACTCTCTTATTTATAAGTATGGAGACGCACCCTGGCGTATGTGCTTTAGGGTGAAAAATCGGTGTGTTCCCCATGTAGATGTGTAAGTGGGCGGGTGAACTGGGGGTAAATGCGTCTCCTGTAGGAAGGCAATATTGTCCTGATGTCGCTGCAGATAATGCAGTACCTGCATGCCCTTACCTTGGTTGTTTTGCTAGCAAGAGAGGTGTGCCAACCTTTGCAAACCCCACCACTCAAGTGGATGAGGCGAGGTAAGGCACACATCTCAGTCCCCTCCATCCTAAAGATGAGGGGACTCAGCTGATTAGAAAGAAGCTCATGCCTCCTCCCACTGGAGAAACAATTACAGGAGTAGAACCAGTTAACCCAGGTGAGACCGGGTGAAGTATGCAACAAACAACAATGTCTCAACTGAAAATCAGTAACATAGGACAATAAAAGGCAGTGTGAAAAAATCACAATGAGGCGGGGCGAAAAAGGAGACCACTATGAAAACAGTAGAGTGAGAATGATTATTATTTGTAAGTAGTTATAGCAGCACTACAGTACAATTTAATATACAATGACCATAACACACGAAGTGAGCACTGGACGTGCTAGTGATAGTGAGTGGCGCAGTGGCACAGGGGTGAAGAAAACAGCGTGAACGGCGGCAAGAAGTGAGTGGAATGTGGTCAAAATTACAAAGAAATATATACAATGTTGATGTTTAGGACTCAGGATAAATCAATTGACCACAACAGCGCCCAAGTTCTATGCTGGGTAGTCAACAGCGTTTCGACCTGGTTGAGGTCAGGTCATCATCAGGACAATGATCATTAGTTGGAAGTAGTGCTCTGAACAGGGCCAGGGCTAAGTCAGGTTTCTGGGAAGGAGCGATCAGGAGGTAAACCAGCGAGGAGTCAGGTTATCGCATGTCCACCAATGGAAGGCGCAATGAAGCGGAGGGGTGTATGTAGTCAGCGTTACGAATCCATCTGAAAGCCGATCATGACGAGTATATCCACGTGAATTTGGAAGGGAATAAATCCTGTGGCAGAGTCGGAAAGGATCGGTCTTTAAAGCATCTGCGTGCGAGGATCCAAACGTCCGTTAAGCAGTATAGCGGGAGATGAATGAAGCGTCAGGGAGTCGGGCAGCGTGCAAGCCAGTCAGCTAGAAAAAGAACGACCGAGAATTAGAGGCCAGCTCCTCCAGGGCACAACAAGTACTGCAAGGAGGCCTTCAAGTTCAACTTCAGAGCCTGAGGGCAGTGCGGTTGGCTCACAGCAGCCAAAACCAGCAACAACAACAAGAACAATGACATCATCAACAACAAGAACAGGAGCATCAGCCACAAAATCGGCAAAGAAATAGTTTCTACTGGCAATGCTTAAATCCAGTGCTGAGGCAAAGGCAAAAGAGGCCGAGCAAAGCGAAGCACCCATGACCATTGAGCGGATGGTCCAGGCCTATCTGGATGACCCAACAGAGGTCTACTTTGATCAAAATCCATTGCTGTATTGGTATGGGAAAAGGCACCAATGGCTAGTGCTCAGCAGGCTGGCGATAAACTATCTGGTTTGCCCCGTATCAAGTGTCTCTGCTGAGTCTGTTTTCAGTGCTGCTGTTGCAGTTCTAACAGTGAGAAGGACAAGTCTCTTGCCCTAAAACCTGGAGAGGTTAACCATGATCAAAATGAATCAGCAGTTTATACCACCGGATTACACCATACCTGAAGTACCACAGCAGGAAGATGATGACAGTGACTCAGGTCATGGAAGTAGTCTGTTAGGTGACCTACTTCTGGGTGAAACACCAGAGTTTGAGGACAAGCTCTACTTCCCTGACAACTAGGCTTTAGTTTCTAGTTACTTTCTTTCTTTCTTTTATGCCCACCACCCCCAAAAAAAAAGATATAGCTAAGGAACATTATTTTCTTAAATATTTGTGTGTGTCTGTTTGACCAATCCATCTCCACTGTCTTACTCTTAGACACATTTTATTGCCAGATTGGAGTTGCATCTGTGTGCAGTGAAGAAGTCCCGACTCTCCCTAAAGCTATTTCCCTTAAGCCAAACATTCGATGGAGAATACATACAAACAAATGTGTGCCTGCCTCTGCCTCCAACTCTGGGCCCTGACTGTCTATCTATCCTTTCCTCCTATCCTAGAGGGACTGACCCACATGTGAGATTATTAATAATTTGATTTACAGCTAAGCAATGGATGATCTGCATTCTGCATTGTGCCACCAGTTGATCACGGTGAGCACACCAGAAGAACAGGTAAATGATGGCATGCATTGCACTCTGAGTGATTGTTGTTTGTTGTGATGTCAACTTGTGAATGATTGATATGTCACATCATCAATCATGTGTCTGTCAACTTGATTTGAGACTTGAGAAGAAGAAGAGATAATTCATGTGGTGGCAGCAGGCAGTGTGAGACTGGCTGATTGTTTGTTAGGCTTAATGTTTTAGTGATGATGATGACTGAGATTCACAACGTTGTGGTTGCCTACTTATGGCTGATCAATAATCTTGCCCTGAAGGTTATTTTTTTTCCTTCCCCTTTAAAAGATCGGATAGCGAGATTCTTTCACCGGGTCAACTCCACACTGTCCACACTGCTTATTTTTTATTGTTTTATGCTTACTAATACTCCTCAAAAGACTCAGACCTGACCAGTCACTTAGTTAATGCAAAGCTTGCAAACACAAATCTAGTCTAATCGACAAACAAAAAGTGACTCCGTCAAGTCAATCTTTCCCTTCTTGTTGTTCAATAACAAAATTGTACTACTACAGGCTGATCCATTGTATTGAGTCAGGACTCATTCAGGACAGTGTTGGTATGGAGTTGGACACCATAGTCTGAGTCGGAGTCAGACTCAGGAGGATCAGATATGATGGAATGACTCAGGGCATGAGCATGGCGCGCACTGGAGGTACCTGGTGGGCTAGTTGGCCCCCAGGGTCCCTCAGGATTCAAGGGGAATTAATTCCCCAACTTAAAACGTGCCACAGGGCGTGTTTGCACACATGTCACCTGAGGCCCCGCCCCCTCCCTTCACCACTGTGCAAACGCGCCCTGTGGCACGTTTTAAGTTGGGGTATTAGGTCACCTTGAATCCTGAGGGTCCCTGGGGCCCAACTAGCCCACCAGGTACTTCCAGTAAGCGCCACAGGCCTGCGTTGCAGAGAGGTGGTCTGAGGCCACGCCCCTTTTTACACCTCTCTGCAACGCAGCTCTGTTGTGCTTACTGGAGGTCCCTGGTGGGCTAGTTGGACCCCAGGGACCCTCAGGATTCAAGGGGACTTAATCCCCCAACTAAAAACACGCCACAGGGCGTGTTTGCACACATGTCACCTCAGGCCCCGCCCCCTCCCTTCACCACTGTGCAAATGCACCCCGTGGCGCATTTTAAGTTGGGGGATAAAGTCCCCTTGAATCCTGAGGGTCCCCGGGGTCCAACTAGCCCACCAGGTACCTCCAGTAAGCGCCACAGAACTTCGTTGCAGAGAGGTGTAAAAAGGGGCGTGGCCTGCACCACCTCTCTGCAACCCAGCCCTGTGGCCCGCACTGGAGGTACCTGGTGGGCTAGTTGTCCCCCAGGGACCCCCAGTATTCAAGGGGAATTAATGCCCCAATTTAAAACGCGCCACAGGGCGCGTTTGCAGAGTGGTGAAGGGAGGGGGCGGGGCCTGAGGCACGATCGCGTCTTTTTTTTTGTTTGTTTTTGTAGAAGGGGGGCTGTGTGGCCCCCCCTTCTTTTTTCCTTTTTTGGGCCCTGGGGTCCCCATCCCCCAGGGCCTGACCCCTTTTTTTATAAAAAAAAAAAAAAAACTGAACGGGAAGGGGGCCGCGTGGCTCCCCTCCCGTGGCCAATTCTGACCCCGGGGACCCCATCCCCCGGGGCATGGCCACATTTTTAAAACATTTTAAGGAGGGGGGCTGCGTGGCCCCCCTCCTGAGGCCTCTATTGGCCCCAGGGACCCCATCCCCCGGGGCCGGCCTTTTTAAAAAAAAAATAATTTATTTAATTTTTTTAAATTTGGGGAGGGGGGCCGCGTGGCCCCCCTCCAGGGCCACTACTAGCCCCGGGGACCCCATCCCCCGGGGCAGGCCCTATCCGTTGGGGACCGTGGGGGAGCCCCAATGCCCCCACGGTCCCACCGGCTCCCGCGTCCTGCAGGAGCCGGCATTGCTTTTCCACATGGGGAGCTGCTAACATGCAGCTCCCCTTGTGGAAAAGCAATCTGCTTTAGATTTTGGAAGAGAGAGCAGGTTTCCTGCTCTCTCTTCCAAAATCCAAAGCAAGTTTGCTATGGCAGGGCGGGAGCCGTGAGGCTCCCGTCCTGCCATAGCAAACAGCAGTGTCCTGGGGGTGGGCACCCTGGGACACTACAGGAGCCGGCCCTGGGGGGTGGCGGTCCCCAGGGCCATCATAGGCTCCAGGAGGGGGGCCCCGGGGAGGTGGTGGTCCCCGGGGCTCGGGGGTCCGTTACGGACCTCAAAATTTACATTCTTAGTGCCCCGGGGAGGTGGCGGTCCCCGGGGCATGTGGGGGGCTCGAGCCCCCCACACAGGTTATTTTCTTTTTTTTTTAAAAAGCCCCGGGGGTGGTGGTCCCCGGGGCTGCGGGGGGGCCGTGTGCCCCCCGCAAATATTCATGTAAAGCCCCGGGGGGTGGCGGTCCCCGGGGCTTGGGGGGCCTTGGAGGCCCCCCTCTCATTAAAAAAGAAGCCCCGGGGGGTGGCGGTCCCCGGGACTGCAGGGGGGCTGCGTGCCTCCCCGCAACTCATAATAGAAGCCCTGGGGAGGTGGCAGTCCCCAGGGCAGTGTGGGGGGATTGGGGCCCCCCCCACATTTTTTTTGTCACTGCCCCCGGGACTTGGCCCACCCGGGGGCTAAATAATAATTTTTTAGTTTTGCGGCCAGATCCGCAGATCCGGCGCGCATTTTGCTGATTTAAAAAAAAAAATGCTTTTTTGGGCCCTGGGGGTCCTTGTGGGACCCCCTAAGCAGGCCTAGGGGGTCAGGGTGTTTCTACCCTGCCCCCTTTTCTTGTTTTACGCGACTTTTTTTCTGTTTTCTTGTGACTTGGTTCTACCGAGTCACAAGATGGCTGCCAACACTTCCTGGTTTGGAGTGTTGACAGCCAATTAGAATAAAGCTTGTGGTCGGGAGGGTCCGCGGATCCTCCATGCCTCTAAATATCGAAACTTTTATTTTTGATTTTCTCAGCAACTACTGAACGGATTTACACCATTTTTAAAAAGGTCGCTTTCTGAGCCAAGCAGTACCTTTTTGCCAAATTTGGGATAAATCCGTACAGTAGTTTCGGCTGTAGCCTTGTATAAAGTTTCCTATGGGAAATTGATTTTTTGACTCTTATTTTTTGAATTTCTCTGGAATTACTGAACGGGTTTACACCATTTAACAAAAAGGTCTCTTTCTGAACCAAGGCCTACCTTTTTGTCAAGTTTGGTGTAATTCCGTTCAGCAGTTCGGGCTGTAGCTTTGTCTAAAGTTTCCTATGGGAATTAACATGGAGAAAACACGTTTTGGGACCCCCCTTTTTTCTCGGCCCCCGCTTGCCGAATCACCCCGAAACTTTCAAGACAGGAGCTGACCGGTGCAGGCAACGTTTTTTAAAATTTTGCGAATATTCGTGAACCGGCACCAAAGATATTGAGAAAACAAAAACGAGTTTCCTATGGAAACTAGGTCCTAACTATAACTATCTACTGGCGACCGCCAGTAGATAATATATATATATATATATCACTGAAAAAACCATAGGTTTCATGCACGTTATAGTTAGAAATTAGCATTTAAAAAACTTTAAAATTCACTGAAAAAACCATAGGTTTCAGGCACGTTATAGTTAGAAATTAGCATTTAAAAAACCTTAGAAATTCACTGAAAATACCATAGGTTTCAGGGGCGTTATAGTTAGTTGGACATTTCACTCGTACAAAACCAGTGAAATTCCCCCGTTATAGTTAGTTCAGCTAACTATAACTCGTGCCCCGCAATGCACTGCTGATGACGTCACATATTACATCACTCATGACATGGTCAGTGACATCACTGATGACATCACTGATGACATCTCAAATTACATCACTGATGACATCACTGATGACATCATCCATGTGATAATTTGATGCATCTTCTCACACCCTAATATAACCTTTGATACACCCACTCTAAATTACAGGCTGCCATTCTCAAAACCATAGACACTCCAACACCAATTACTACATACCCACTCACTGATTCTTAGGTTTACACACACATCCACTCACTCATCCGTACAGTCACTCATACTTATGGTCACTCAGTACAGGACTATCATATACACTCATACACCTATATAGACACTCACACACCGCCACTCATCCATAGAGGTACTCACACACCTAGTCAGTCATGCAAATAATTAATCACACTGCCATTTACTCACCTATACAGTTATACACACACCAGCTCACTTACTCATACAAATGCTAGCACATTCTTACGCTCTTATAAAATCACTGATACAAGCACACACTCATCCATACAGCCACTCTCACAATCACACACTCTCACATATAGCCATTTATATACTCCAACACACATATATACTGCCTTTCACATATGTAGTTACTCACACATGTACCACTGAGATATACATTCACTCACTAACACACACATACACACACTCACCCACCCATACAGTCCATCACAGATGCACTCTTGAAACCATGCACCCAGTGAATCACCCACTCACACATCTATGCACAGAGTCACACACACCCCACCCACACAAACACTCAGGCACCCATACAGATACTCAGACAACCAATCAATAATTCATATAGACACTCATGTAGCTTTTCACAAACCCATGCAGCCACTTAGACACCAACAGACAGACGGATACAGACATTCACAGTTTAGTCACTAACCCATGCATTCAGTAAGATACATTTAATCACTCACTTACACAGTCAGTTACGCACCTACTAAATCATCCATTCAGACACTTATACACCCACTCATTCTTTCATACGCCTTTCCCTATATATATTAAACGTATTTAAACTTTACAGAAACACACAGTCACTGGATGATGTCATCAGTGATGTCGTCAGTGATGTCATTTGAGATGTCATCAGTGATGTCACTGACCATGTCATGAGTGATGTAATATGTGACGTCATCAGCAGTGCATTGCGGGGGCGCGAGTTATAGTTAGCTGAACTAACTATTACGGGGGAATTTCACTGGTTTTGTACGAGTGAAATGTCCAACTAACTATAACGCCCCTGAAACCTATGGTTTTTTCAGTGAATATATATATATTTAGTATACTATGTATACATGTGAAAATGTCTCGGTCCGCCTGTTTGCCTCGGTGGCACGGAAAAAATGGGTGGAACTGACGTCAGCACGCCGACGAGGTCCTCTTATGGCTCCGATGACGTCATACGGTGTCGCGAGCGGAGCCGTGCTATTATGACGTCCTCGTCGACGTGGGAGAGCTAGGAAAGAATTTCCGTGGAATGCTGGTGCAGGGGATATTTACCTAAGTGTTCAGGCTAGTCCTTTGGGAGCAACTGTTTATGTTGCCACTCCAGAAACCGAAACCAGTGATCCGAGGGCAGAGGCCCTGCAGTTGGCACACGAGGTGGGGTGCCCAGTCGTGTGCACCGGCGGGGCAGCGAAGTGACAAGCATCTCAACCCACAAAAAAGGTAACGAGGGCACTGAATAACACAGGATCTTCTCTTTGTATCTGGCAGGAACAACAAGGTTAAAAGGCCCTAGTTCCAAAATGTAGAATTAGTGCTACAACGGTCTTCAAGAGGACCTGCGATGCCGCTTCTGCCTCCTGTACCCTGGAGGCGGCACATGGGTCACGCGGTACGGTCATACTTCAGTGGGACGCACACTCGTTGACCTCTCATGGCACTGCTCCACACTTCAGGGAGGACGCTTTCCATTAGCTGTGTTTTCTGATGACGTGTCGCGCCGGTCCCGTCCAACAACAGAACTCCTTTAGATCCAAACAGACTCTTCCACTCTCTCACCGGAAGTGAAACCAGGCCACGCGGACACTTTCACAATACAACAGCCGGGAATGCACTTTTTGGTAAAAAAACCACATTCCTTCCTCCTAATTTATCAAATAAACGACTCACTGAAGAACAGGGGCCAGCTTCGATCGGTAAACAACCGTTACAACGACTTTTTACTTCGCGATACCATTACAACGCATGCATTACCACGCATGTGTTGTACATCGCGAAGTCATTACTACGCATTTTTTAGAACGCATGGTCATTTACCACGCATGCCTTTACAACGAATTTCGTTGTAAAGGTATGTATGGTAAATGACCATGCGTTCTAAAAAAACATGTAGACGATCCACGTTGTAAGGAAACAGAGGCTGTTCCGTTTCCTCACAACGACGTGCACCGCCCCTCAGAGACGACGTGAAGCAGGAACCACGAGGAGAGAGGAACCACGAGGAGTGAGAGAAAAGAGGGATTGGGCATGGGGTGGGGGTTTCTTTTCTAGGGTTTAGGGTAGTGCAGTGGTGTTTGGATAGTGTAGGGGGTCGTGCTGGGGGTAGTGTTTTAGGGTTTAGGGTAGTGCAGTGGTGTTTGGGTAGTGTAGGGGGTCGTGCTGGGGGTAGTGTTTTAGGGTTTAGGGTAGTGCAGTAGTGTAGGGGGTTGTGCTGGGGGTAGTGTTTTAGGGTTTAGGGTAGTGCAGTGGTGTATGGGTAGTGTAGGGGTCGTGCTGGGGTAGTGTTTTAGGGTTTAGGGTAGTGCAGTGGTGTTTGGGTAGTGTAGGGGGTCATGCTGCGGGTAGTGTTTTAGGGTTTAGGATAGTGCAGTGGTGTTTGTGTAGTGTAGGGGGTCGTGCTGGGGGTAGTGCTTTAGGGTTTAGGGTAGTGCAGTGGTGTTTGGGTAGTGTAGGAGTTCATGCTGGGGGTAGTGTTTTAGGGTTTAGGGTAGTGCAGTGGTGTTTGGGTAGTGTAGGGGGTCGTGCTGGGGGTAGATTTTGGGTTTAGGGTAGTGAAGTGGTGTTTGTGTTGTGAGGGGGTCGTGCTGGGGGTAGTGTTTTAGGGTTTAGGGTAGTGCAGTGGTGTTTGTATAGTGTAGGGGGTCATGCTGAGGGTAGTGTTTTAGGGTTTAGGGTAGTGCAGTGGTGTTTGTGTAGTGTAGGGGGTCATGCTGGGGGTAGTGTTTTAGGGTTTAGGGTAGTGCACTGGTGTTTGTGTAGTGTAGGGGGTAGTGTTTTAGGGTTTAGGGTAGTGCAGTGGTGTTTGTGTAGTGTAGGGGGTCATGCTGTGGGTAGTGTTTTAGGGTTTAGGGTAGTGCAGTGGTGTTTGTGTAGTGTAGGGGGTCGTGTTTTAGGGTATAGGGTAGTGCAGTGGTGTTTGGGTAGTGTAGGGGTCATGCTGGGGTTAGGGTTTTAGGGTTTAGGGTAGTGCAGTGGTGTTTGGGTATTGTAGGGGGTTCGTGCTGGGGGTAGTGTTTTAGGGTGTAGGGTAGTGCAGTGGTGTTTGTGTAGTGTGGGAGGTCATGCTGGGGGTAGATTTAGGGTTTAGTGTAGTGCAGTGGTGTTTGGGTAGTGTAGGGAGTCGTGCTGGGGGTAGTGTTTTAGGGTTTAGGGTAGTGCAGTGGTGTTTGTGTAGTGTAGGGAGTCATGCTGGGGGTAGTGTTTTAGGGTTTAGGGTAGTGCAGTGGTGTTTGTGTAGTGTAGGGGGTCGTGCTGGGGTAGTGTTTTAGGGTTTAGGTAGTGCAGTGGTGTTTGGGTAGTGTAGGGGGTAGTGCTGGAGTAGTGTTTTAGGGTTTAGGGTAGTGCAGTGGTGTTTGTGTATTGTAGGGGGTCGTGCTGGGGGTAGTGTTTTAGGGTTTAGGGTAGTGCAGTGGTGTTTGGGTAGTGTAGGGGGTCGTCTTTTAGGGTTTAGGGTAGTGCAGTGGTGTTTGGGTAGTGTAGGGGGTCGTGCTGGGGGTAAGGTTTTTGGGTTTAGGGTAGTGCAGTTGTGTTTGGGTAGTGAAGGGGGTCGTGCTGGGGGTAGTGTTTTAGGGTTTAGGGTAGTACAGTGGTGTTTGTTTAGTGTAGGGGGTCGTGCTTGGGGTAGTGTTTTAGGGTTTAGGGTAGTGCAGTGGTGTTTGTGTAGTGTAGGGGGTCATGCTGAGGGTAGATTTGGGGTTTAGGGTAGTGCAGCGGTGTTTGTGTAGTGTAGGGGGTCATGCTGGGGGAAGTGTTTTAGGGTTTAGGGCAGTACAGTGGTGTTTGTGTAGTGAAGGGGACGTGCTGGGGGTAGTGTTTTAGGGTTTAGGGTAGTGCAGTGGTGTTTGTGTAGTGTAGGGGGTTGTGCTGGGGGTAGATTTAGGGTAGTGCAGTGATGTTTGGGTAGTGTAGGGAGTCGTGCTGGTGGTAGTGTTTTAGGGTTTAGGGAAGTGCAGTTATGTTTGGGTAGTGTAGGGTGTCGTGCTGGGGGTAGTGTTTTAGGGTTTAGGGTAGTGCAGTGGTACTTGTGTAGTGTAGGGGTCGTGCTGGGGGTAGTGTTTTAGGTTTTAGGGTAGTGCAGTGGTGTTTGTGTAGTGTAGGGGGTCGTGCTGGGAGTAGTGTTTTAGGGTTTAGGGTAGTGCAGTGGTGTTTGTGTAGTGTAGGGGTCTTGTTTTAGGGTTTAGGGTAGTGCAGTGGTGTTTGGGTTGTGAAGGGGGTCGTGCTGGGGGTAGTGTTTTAGGGTTTAGGGTAGTACAGTGGTGTTTGTGTAGTGTAGGGGGTCGTGTTTTAGGGTTTAGGGTAGTGCAGTCGTGTTTGGGTAGTGAAGGGGGTCGTGCTGGGGGTAGTGTTTTTGGGTTTAGGGAATTGCAGTTGTGTTTGGGTAGTGAAGGAGGTCATGCTGGGGGTAGTGTTTTAGGGTTTAGGGTAGTACAGTGGTGTTTGTGTAGTGTAGGGGGTCATGCTGGGGATAGTGTTTTAGGGTTTCGGGTAGTGCAGTGGTGTTTGTGTGGGGGTCGTGCTGGGGGTAGTGTTTTAGGGTTTAGGGTTGTGCAGTGGTGTTTGTGTAGTATAGGGGTTCGTGCTGGGGTAGTGTTTTAGGGTTTAGGGTAGTGCAGTGGTGTTTTGGTAGTGTAGGGGGTTTTGCTGGGGGTAGTGTTTTAGGGTTTAGGGTAGTGCAGTGGTGTTTGTGTAGTGTAGGGGGTCTTGCTGGGGGTAGTGTTTTCGGGTTTAGGGTAGTGCAGTAGTGTTTGTGTAGTGTAGGGGGTCAAGCTGGGGGTAGTGTTTTAGGGTTTAGGGTAGTGCAGTGGTGTTTGTGTAGTGTAGGGGGTCATGCTGGGGGTAGATTTAGGGTTTAGGGTAGTGCAGTGGTGTTTGGGTAGTGTAGGGGTCGTGCTGCAGGTAGTGTTTTAGAGTTTAGGGTAGTGTAGTGGTGTTTGTGTAGTGTAGGGGTCATGCTGGGGGTAGTGTTTTAGGGTTTAGGGCCATGCAGTGGTGTTTGGGTAGTGTAGGGGGTTGTGCTGGGGGTAGTGTTTTAGGGTTTAGGGCAGTGCAGTGATGTTTGTGTAGTGTAGGGGTCGTGCCGGGGGTAGTCTTTTAGGGTTTAGGGCAGTGCAGTGTGTTTGGGTAGTGTAGGGGGTTGTGCTGGGAGTAGTGTTTTAGCATTTAGGGTAGTGCAGTGGTGTTTGCGTAGTGTAGGGGGTCGCGCTGGGGGTAGTGTTTTAGGGTTTAGGGTAGTGCAGTGGTGTTTGGGTAGTGTAGGGGGTCACGCTGGGGATAGTGTTTTAGGGTTTAGGGTAGTGCAGTGGTGTTTGTGTAGTGTAGGGGTCATGCTGGGGGTAGTGTTTTAGGGTTTAGGGTAGTGCAGTGGTGTTTGTGTAGTGTAGGGGGACGTGCTGGGGTAGTGTATTAGGGTTTAGGGTAGTGCAGTGGTGTTTGTGTAGTGTAGGGGGTCATACTGGGGGTAGATTTAGGGTTTAGGATAGTACAATGGTGTTTGGGTAGTGTAGGGGGTCGTGCTGGGGTAGGGTTTTAGGGTTTAGGGCAGTGCAGTGGTTTTTGGGTAGTGTAGGGGGATCGTGCTGGTGGAAGTGTTTTAGGGTTTAAGGCAGTACAGTGGTATTTGTGTAGTGTAGGGAGTCGTGCTGGGGGTAGTGTTTTAGGGTTTAGGGTAGTGCAGTGGTGTTTGTGTAGTGTGGGGGGTTGTGGTTTAGGGTAGTGCAGTGGTGTTTGTGTAGTGTAGGGGGTAGTGCTGGGGGTAGTGTTTTAGGGTTTAGGGTAGTGCAGTGGTGTTTGGGTAGTGTAGGGGTTCATGCTGGGGGTAGTGTTTTAGGGTTTAGGGTAGTGCAGTGGTGTTTGGGTAGTGTAGGGGGTCGTGCTGGGGATAGATTTTGGGTTTAGGGTAGTGAAGTGGTGTTTGTGTTATGAGGGGGTCGTGCTGGGGTTAGTGTTTTAGGGTTTAGGGTAGTGCAGTGGTGTTTGTATAGTGTAGGGGGTCATGCTGAGGGTAGTGTTTTAGGGTTTAGGGTAGTGCAGTGGTGTTTGGGTAGTGTAGGGGTTCATGCTGGGGGTAGTGTTTTAGGGTTTAGGGTAGTGCAGTGGTGTTTGTGTAGTGTAGGGGGTCATGCTGGGGGTAGAGTTTTAGGGTTTAGGGTAGTGCACTGGTGTTTGTGTAGTGTAGGGGGTAGTGTTTTAGGGTTTAGGGTAGTGCAGTGGTGTTTGTGTAGTGTAGGGGGTCATGCTGTGGGTAGTGTTTTAGGGTTTAGGGTAGTGCAGTGGTGTTTGTGTAGTGTAGGGGGTCGTGTTTTAGGGTATAGGGTAGTGCAGTGGTGTTTGGGTAGTGTAGGGGGTCATGCTGGGGTTAGGGTTTTAGGGTTTAGGGTAGTGCAGTGGTGTTTGGGTAGTGTAGGGGTTCGTGCTGGGGGTAGTGTTTTAGGGTGTAGGGTAGTGCAGTGGTGTTTGTGTAGTGTGGGAGGTCATGCTGGGGATAGATTTAGGGTTTAGTGTAGTGCAGTGGTGTTTGGGTAGTGTAGGGAGTCGTGCTGGGGGTAGTGTTTTAGGGTTTAGGGTAGTGCAGTGGTGTTTGTGTAGTATAGGGAGTCATGCTGGGGGTAGTGTTTTAGGGTTTAGGGTAGTGCAGTGGTGTTTGTGTAGTGTAGGGGGTCGTGCTGGGGGTAGTGTTTTAGGGTTTAGGTAGTGCAGTGGTGTTTGGGTAGTGTAGGGGGTAGTGCTGGAGTAGTGTTTTAGGGTTTAGGGTAGTGCAGTGGTGTTTGTGTAGTGTAGGGGGTCGTGCTGGGGGTAGTGTTTTTGGGTTTAGGGTAGTGCAGTTATGTTTGGGTAGTGAAGGGGGTCGGGCTGGGGGTAGTGTTTTAGGGTTTAGGGTAGTACAGTGGTGTTTGTGTAGTGTAGGGGGTCGTGCTTGGGGTAGTGTTTTAGGGTTTAGGGTAGTGCAGTGGTGTTTGTGTAGTGTAGGGGGTCATGCTGGGGGAAGTGTTTTAGGGTTTAAGGCAGTACAGTGGTGTTTGTGTAGTAAAGGGGGACGTGCTGGGGGTAGTGTTTTAGGGTTTAGGGTAGTGCAGTGGTGTTTGTGTAGTGTAGGGGGTTGTGCTGGGGGTAGATTTAGGGTTTAGGGTAGTGCAGTGATGTTTGGGTAGTGTAGGGAGTCGTGCTGGTGGTAGTGTTTTAGGGTTTAGGGAAGTGCAGTTATGTTTGGGTAGTGTAGGGTGTCGTGCTGGGGGTAGTGTTTTAGGGTTTAGGGTAGTGCAGTGGTACTTGTGTAGTATAGGGGGTCGTGCTGGGGGTAGTGTTTTAGGTTTTAGGGTAGTACAGTGGTGTTTGTGTAGTGTAGGGGGTAGTGTTTTAGGAGTTTAGGGTAGTGCAGTGGTGTTTGTGTAGTGTAGGGGGTCGTGCTGGGAGTAGTGTTTTAGGGTTTAGGGTAGTGCAGTGGTGTTTGTGTAGTGTAGGGGGTCTTGTTTTAGGGTTTAGGGTAGTGCAGTGGTGTTTGGGTAGTGAAGGGGGTCGTGCTGGGGGTAGTGTTTTAGGGTTTAGGGTAGTGCAGTGGTGTTTGTGTAGTGTAGGGGGTCATGTTTTAGGGTAGTGCAGTCGTGTTTGGGTAGTGAAGGGGGTCGTGCTGGGGGTAGTGTTTTTGGGTTTAGGGAATTGCAGTTGTGTTTGGGTAGTGAAGGGGGTCATGCTGGGGGTAGTGTTTTAGGGTTTAGGGTAGTACAGTGGTGTTTGTGTAGAGTAGGGGGTCGTGCTGGGGATAGTGTTTTAGGGTTTCGGGTAGTACAGTGGTGTTTGTGTGGGGGTCGTGCTGGGGGTAGTGTTTTAGGGTTTAGGGTTGTGCAGTGGTGTTTGTGTAGTATAGGGGTTCGTGCTGGGGTAGTGGTTTAGGGTAGTGCAGTGGTGTTTTGGTAGTGTAGGGGGTTTTGCTGGGGGTAGTGTTTTAGGGTTTAGGGTAGTGCAAAGGTATTTGTGTAGTGTAGGGAGTCGTGCTGGGGGTAGTGTTTTAGGGTTTAGGGTAGTGCAGTGGTGTTTGTGTAGTGTAGGGGGTTGTGCTGGGGGTAGTGTTTTAGCGTTTAGGGTAGTGCAGTGGTGTTTGGGTAGTGTAGGGGGTCACGCTGAGGGTAGATTTAGGGTTTAGGGAAGTGCACTGATGTTTGTGTAGTGTAGGGGGTCGCGCTGGGGGTAGTGTTTTAGGGTTTAGGGTAGTGCAGTGGTGTTTGGGTAGTGTAGGGGGTCACGCTGGGGGCAGTGTTTTAGGGTTTTTGGTAGTGCAGTGGTGTTTGTGTAGTGTAGGGGGTCATGCTGGGGGTAGTGTTTTAGGGTTTAGGGTAGTGCAGTGGTGTTTGTGTAGTGTAGGGGACATGCTGGGGTAGTGTTTTAGTGTTTAGGGTAGTGCAGTGGTGTTTGTGTAGTGTAGGGGGTCGTACTGGTGGTAGATTTAGGGTTTAGGATTGTGCAGTGGTGTTTGGGTAGTGTAGGGGGTCGTGCTGGGGGTAGGGTTTTAGGGTTTAGGGCAGTGCAGTGGTTTTTGGGTAGTGTAGGGGGATCGTGCTGGTGGAAGTGTTGTAGGGTTTAGGGCAGTGCAGTGGTGTTTGGGTAGTGTAGGGGGTCATGCTGGGGGTAGTGTTTTAGGGTTTAGGGCAGTGCAGTGGTGTTTGTGTAGTGTAGGGGGTCATGCTGGGGGTAGTGTTTTAGGGTTTAGGGTAGTGCAGTGGTGTTTGTGTGGTGTAGGGGTCATGCTGGGGTAGTGTTTTAGGGTTTAGGGTAGTGCAGTGGTGTTTGGGTAGTATAGGGGGTCGTGCTGGGGGTAGTGTTTTAGGGTTTAGGGTAGTGCAGTGGTGTAGGGGTCGTGCTGGGGGTCATGCTTGGGGTAGTGTTTTAGGGTTTAGGGTAGTGCAGTGGTGTTTGTGTAGTGTAGGGGGTCATGCTGGGGGTAGTGTTTTAGGGTTTAGGGTAGTGCAGTGGTGTTTGTGTAGTGTAGGGGGTTGTGCTGGGGGTAGTGTTTTAGGGTATAGGGTAGTGCAGTGGTGTTTGGGTAGTGTAGGGGGTAGTGCTGGGGGAAGTGTTTTAGGGTTTAGGGTAGTGCAGTGGTGTTTGTATAGTGTAGGGGTCGTGCTGGGGTAGTGTTTTAGGGTTTAGGGTAGTGCAGTGGTGTTTGTGTAGTGTAGGGGGTAGTGTTTTAGGGTTTAGGGTAGTGCAGTGGTGTTTGTGTAGTGTAGGGGGTCGTGCTGGGGTAGTGTCTTAGGGTAGTGCAGTGGTGTTTGTGTAGTGTAGGGGGTCGTGCTGGGGGTAGTGTTTTTGGGTTTAGGGTAGTGCAGTTGTGTTTGGGTAGTGAAGGGGGTCGTGCTGGGGGTAGTGTTTTAGGGTTTAGAGTAGTACAGTGGTGTTTGTGTAGTGTAGGGGGTCGTGCTTGGGGTAGTGTTTTAGGGTTTAGGGTAGTGCAGTGGTGTTTGTGTAGTGTAGGGGTTCATGCTGGGGGTAGTGTTTTGGGGTTTAGGGTTGTGCAGTGGTCTTTGTGTAGTATAGGGGTTTGTGCTGGGGTAGTGTTTTAGGGTTTAGGGTATTGCAGTGGTGTTTTGGTAGTGTAGGGGGTTTTGCTGGGGGTAGTGTTTTAGTGTTTAGGGTAGTGCAGTGGTGTTTGTGTAGTGTAGGGGGTCTTGCTGGGGGTAGTGTTTTAGGGTTTAGGGTAGTGCAGTGGTGTTTGTGTAGTGTAGGGGTCAAGCTGGGGGTAGTGTTTTAGGGTTTAGGGTAGTACAGTGGTGTTTGTGTAGTGTAGGGGGTCATGCTGGGGGTAGATTTAGGGTTTAGGGTAGTGCAGTGGTGTTTGGGTAGTGTAGGGGGTCGTGCTGCAAGTAGTGTTTTAGGGTTTAGGGCAGTGCAGTGGTGTTTGTGTAGTGTAGGAGGTCATGCTGGGGGTAGTGTTTTAGGGTTTAGGGCAGTGCAGTGCAGTGGTGTTTGGGTAGTGTAGGGGGTTGTGCTGGGGGTAGTGTTTTAGGGTTTAGGGCAGTGCAGTGGTGTTTGTGTAGTGTAGGGGGTCGTGCCGGGGGTAGTGTTTTAGGGTTCAGGGCAGTGCAGTGTGTTTGGGTAGTGTAGGGGGTTGTGCTGGGGGTAGTGTTTTAGCATTTAGGGTAGTGCAGTGGTGTTTGGGTAGTGTAGGGGGTCATGCTGAGGGTAGATTTAGGGTTTAGGGTAGTGCAGTGGTGTTTGTGTAGTGTAGGGGGTCGCGCTGGGGGTAGTGTTTTAGGGTTTAGGGTAGTGCAGTGGTGTTTGGGTAGTGTAGGGGGTCACGCTGGGGTAGTGTTTTAGGGTTTAGGGTAGTGCAGTGGTGTTTGTGTAGTGTAGGGGTCATGCTGGGGGTAGTGTTTTAGGGTTTAGGGTAGTGCAGTGGTGTTTGTGTAGTGTAGGGAGACGTACTGGGGTAGTGTTTTAGGGTTTAAGGTAGTGCAGTGGTGTTTGGGTAGTGTAGGGGGTCATACTGGGAGTAGATTAGGGTTTAGGATAGTGCAGTGGTGTTTGGGTAGTGTAGGGGGTCGTGCTGGGGGTAGGGTTTTAGGGTTTAGGGCAGTGCAGTGGTTTTTGGGTAGTGTAGGGGGATCATGCCGGTGTAAGTGTTTTAGGGTTTAGGGCAGTGCAGTGGTGTTTGGGTAGTGTAGGGGTCGTGCTGGGGGTAGTGTTTTAGGGTTTAGGGCAGTGCAGTGGTGTTTGTGTAGTGTAGGGGGTCGTGCTGGGAGTAGTGTTTTAGGGTTTAGGGTAGTACAGTGGTGTTTGTGTAGTGTAGGGGGTCGTGTTTTAGGGTTTAGGGTAGTGCAGTCGTGTTTGGGTAGTGAAGGGGGTCGTGCTGGGGTAGTGTTTTTGGGTTTAGGGAATTGCAGTTGTGTTTGGGTAGTGAAGGGGGTCATGCTGGGGGTAGTGTTTTAGGGTTTAGGGTAGTACAGTGGTGTTTGTGTAGTGTAGGGGGTCGTGCTGGGGGTAGTGTTTTAGGGTTTCGGGTAGTGCAGTGGTGTTTGTGTGGGGGGTCGTGCTGGGGGTAGTGTTTTAGGGTTTAGGGTTATGCAGTGGTGTTTGTGTAGTATAGGGGTTCGTGCTGGGGTAGTGTTTTAGGGTTTAGGGTAGTGCAGTGGTGTTTTGGTAGTGTAGGTGGTTTTGCTGGGGGTTGTGTTTTAGGGTTTAGGGTAGTGCAGTGGTGTTTGTGTAGTGTAGGGGGTTTTGCTGGGGGTAGTGTTTTCGGGTTTAGGGTAGTGCAGTGGTGTTTGTGTAGTGTAGGGGGTCAAGCTGGGGGTAGTGTTTTAGGGTTTAGGGTAGTGCAGTGGTGTTTGTGTAGTGTAGGGGGTCATGCTGGGGGTAGATTTAGGGTTTAGGGTAGTGCAGTGGTGTTTGGGTAGTGTAGGGGGTCGAGCTGCAGGTAGTGTTTTAGGGTTTAGGGCAGTGCAGTGGTGTTTGTGTAGTGTAGGGGGTCATGCCGGGGGTAGTGTTTTAGGGTTTAGGGCCAGTGCAGCGGTGTTTGTGTAGTGTAGGGGGACGTACTGGGGTAGTGTATTAGGGTTTAGGGTAGTGCAGTGGTGTTTGTGTAGTGTAGGGGGTCATACTGGGGGTAGATTTAGGGTTTAGGCTAGTACAATGGTGTTTGGGTAGTGTAGGGGGTCGTGCTGGGGTAGGGTTTTAGGGTTTAGGGCAGTGCAGTGGTTTTTGGGTAGTGTAGGGGGATCGTGCTGGTGGAAGTGTTTTAGGGTTTAGGGCAGTGCAGTGGTGTTTGGGTAGTGTAGGGGGTTGTGCTGGGGGTAGTGTTTTAGGGTTTAGGGCAGTGCAGTGGTGTTTGTGTAGTGTAGGGGGTCATGCTGGGGGTAGTGTTTTAGGGTTTAGAGTAGTGCAGTGGTATTTGTGTAGTGTAGGGAGTCGTGCTGGGGTAGTGTTTTAGGGTTTAGAGTAGTGCAGTGGTGTTTGTGTAGTGTGGGGGGTTGTGGTTTAGGGTAGTGCAGTGGTGTTTGTGTAGTGTAGGGGTCGTGTTTTAGGGTTTAGGGTAGTGCAGTGGTGTTTGTGTAGTGTAGGGGGTCGTGCTGGGGTAGTGGTTTAGGGTAGTGCAGTGGTGTTTGTGTAGTGTAGGGGGTTGTGCTGGGGGTAGTGTTTTAGTGTTTAGGGTAGTGCAGTGGTGTTTGTGTAGTGTAGGGGGTCATGCTTGGGGTAGTGTTTTAGGGTTTAGGGTAGTGCAGTGGTGTTTGTGTAGTGTAGGGGGTCATGCTGGGGGTAGTGTTTTAGGGTTTAGGGTAGTGCAGTGGTGTTTGTGTAGTGTAGGGGGTTGTGCTGGGGGTAGTGTTTTAGGGTTTAGGGTAGTGCAGTGGTGTTTGTGTAGTGTAGGGGGTCATGCTGGGGGTAGTGTTTTAGGGTTTAGGGTAGTGCAGTTGTGTTTGGGTAGTGAAGGGGTCGTGCTGGGGGTAGTGTTTTAGGGTTTAGGGTAGTGCAGTTGTGTTTGGGTAGTGAAGGGGGTCGTGCTGGGGGTAGTGTTTTAGGGTTTAGAGTAGTACAGTGGTGTTTGTGTAGTGTAGGGGGTCATGCTTGGGGTAGTATTTTAGGGTTTAGGGTAGTGCAGTGGTGTTTGTGTAGTGTAGGGGGTTGTGCTGGGGGTAGTGTTTTAGCATCTAGGGTAGTGCAGTGGTGTTTGTGTAGTGTAGGGGGTCACGCTGAGGGTAGATTTAGGGTTTAGGGAAGTGCACTGATGTTTGTGTAGTGTAGGGGGTCGCGCTGGGGGTAGTGTTTTAGGGTTTAGGGTAGTGCAGTGGTGTTTGGGTAGTGTAGGGGGTCACGCTGGGGGCAGTGTTTTAGGGTTTTTGGTAGTGCAGTGGTGTTTGTGTAGTGTAGGGGGTCATGCTGGGGGTAGTGTTTTAGGGTTTAGGGTAGTGCAGTGGTGTTTGTGTAGTGTAGGGGACATGCTGGGGTAGTGTTTTAGTGTTTAGGGTAGTGCAGTGGTGTTTGTGTAGTGTAGGGGGTCGTACTGGCAGTAGATTTAGGGTTTAGGATTGTGCAGTGGTGTTTGGGTAGTGTAGGGGGTCGTGCTGGGGGTATGGTTTTAGGGTTTAGGGCAGTGCAGTGGTTTTTGGGTAGTGTAGGGGGATCGTGCTGGTGGAAGTGTTGTAGGGTTTAGGGCAGTGCAGTGGTATTTGGGTAGTGTAGGGGGTCGTGCTGGGGGTAGTGTTTTAGGGTTTAGGGCAGTGCAGTGGTGTTTGTGTAGTGTAGGGGGTCATGCTGGGGGTAGTGTTTTAGGGTTTAGGGTAGTGCAGTGGTGTTTGTGTGGTGTAGGGGGTCATGCTGGGGTAAGTGTTTTAGGGTTTAGGGTAGTGCAGTGGTGTTTGGGTAGTATAGGGGGTCGTGCTGGGGGTAGTGTTTTAGGGTTTAGGGTAGTGCAGTGGTGTAGGGGGTCGTGCTGGGGGTCATGCTAGGGGTAGTGTTTTAGGGTTTAGGGTAGTGCAGTGGTGTTTGTGTAGTGTAGGGGGTCATGCTGGGGGTAGTGTTTTAGGGTTTAGGGTAGTGCAGTGGTGTTTGTGTAGTGTAGGGGGTTGTGCTGGGGGTAGTGTTTTAGGGTATAGGGTAGTGCAGTGGTGTTTGGGTAGTGTAGGGGGTAGTGCTGGGGGTAGTGTTTTAGGGTTTAGGGTAGTGCAGTGGTATTTGTGTAGTGTAGGGGGTAGTGATGGGGTAGTGTTTTAGGGTTTAGGGTAGTGCAGTGGTGTTTGTGTAGTGTAGGGGGTAGTGTTTTAGGGTTTAGGGTAGTGCAGTGGTGTTTGTGTAGTGTAGGGGGTCGTGCTGGGGTAGTGTTTTAGGGTAGTGCAGTGGTGTTTGGGTAGTGTAGGGGGTCGTGCTGGGGGTAGTGTTTTTGGGTTTAGGGTAGTGCAGTTGTGTTTGGGTAGTGAAGGGGGTCGTGCTGGGGGTAGTGTTTTAGGGTTTAGAGTAGTACAGTGGTGTTTGTGTAGTGTAGGGGGTCGTGCTTGGGGTAGTGTTTTAGGGTTTAGGGTAGTGCAGTGGTGTTTGTGTAGTGTAGGGGTTCATGCTGGGGGTAGTGTTTTAGGGTTTAGGGTTGTGCAGTGGTCTTTGTGTAGTATACGGGTTTGTGCTGGGGTAGTGTTTTAGGGTTTAGGGTAGTGCAGTGGTGTTTTGGTAGTGTAGGGGGTTTTGCTGGGGGTAGTGTTTTAGTGTTTAGGGTAGTGCAGTGGTGTTTGTGTAGTGTAGGGGGTCTTGCTGGGGGTAGTGTTTTAGGGTTTAGGGTAGTGCAGTGGTGTTTGTGTAGTGTAGGGGTCAAGCTGGGGGTAGTGTTTTAGGGTTTAGGGTAGTACAGTGGTGTTTGTGTAGTGTAGGGGGTCATGCTGGGGGTAGATTTAGGGTTTAGGGTAGTGCTGTGGTGTTTGGGTAGTGTAGGGGGTCGTGCTGCAGGTAGTGTTTTAGGGTTTAGGGCAGTGCAGTGCAGTGGTGTTTGTGTAGTGTAGGGGTCATGCTGGGGGTAGTGTTTTAGGGTTTAGGGCCGTGCAGTGGTGTTTGTGTAGTGTAGGGGGTTGTGCTGGGGGTAGTGTTTTAGGGTTTAGGGCAGTGCAGTGGTGTTTGTGTAGTGTAGGGGGTCGTGCCGGGGGTAGTGTTTTAGGGTTTAGGGCAGTACAGTGTGTTTGGGTAGTGTAGGGGGTTGTGCTGGGGGTAGTGTTTTAGCATTTAGGGTAGTGCAGTGGTGTTTGGGTAGTGTAGGGGGTCATGCTGAGGGTAGATTTAGGGTTTAGGGTAGTGCAGTGGTGTTTGTGTAGTGTAGGGGGTCGCGCTGGGGGTAGTGTTTTAGGGTTTAGGGTAGTGCAGTGGTGTTTGGGTAGTGTAGGGGGTCACGCTGGGGTAGTGTTTTAGGGTTTAGGGTAGTGCAGTGGTGTTTGTGTAGTGTAGGGGTCATGCTGGGGGTAGTGTTTTAGGGTTTAGGGTAGTGCAGTGGTGTTTGTGTAGTGTAGGGGGACGTACTGGGGTAGTGTTTTAGGGTTTAGGGTAGTGCAGTGGTGTTTGGGTAGTGTAGGGGGTCATACTGGGAGTAGATTAGGGTTTAGGATAGTGCAGTGGTGTTTGAGTAGTGTAGGGGGTCGTGCTGGGGTAGGGTTTTAGGGTTTAGGGCAGTGCAGTGGTTTTTGGGTAGTGTAGGGGGATCGTGCTGGTGTAAGTGTTTTAGGGTTTAGGGCAGTGCAGTGGTGTTTGGGTAGTGTAGGGGGTCATGCTGGGGGTAGTGTTTTAGGGTTTAGGGCAGTGCAGTGGTGTTTGTGTAGTGTAGGGGGTCATGCTGGGGGTAGTGTTTTAGGGTATAGAGTAGTGCAGTGGTATTTGTGTAGTGTAGGGAGACGTGCTGGGGTAGTGTTTTAGGGTTTAGGGTAGTGCAGTGGTTTTTGGGTAGTGTAGGGGGATCGTGCTGGGGGTAGTGTTTTAGGGTTTAGAGTAGTGCAGTGGTATTTGTGTAGTGTAGGGAGACGTGCTGGGGTAGTGTTTTAGGGTTTAGGGCAGTGCAGTGGTGTTTGTGTAGTGTAGGGGGTCATGCTGGGGGTAGTGTTTTAGGGTTTAGAGTAGTGCAGTGGTATTTGTGTAGTGTAGGGAGACGTGCTGGGGTAGTGTTTTAGGGTTTAGGGTAGTGCAGTGGTTTTTGGGTAGTGTAGGGGGTCATGCTGTGGGTAGATTTAGGGTTTAGGGTAGTGCAGTGGTGTTTGTGTAGTGTAGGGGGTTGTGGTTTAGGGTAGTGCAGTGGTGTTTGGGTAGTGTAGGGGGTCGTGCTGGGGGTAGTGTTTTAGGGTTTAGGGTAGTGAAGTGGTTTTTGTGTAGTGTAGGGGGTCGTGCTCGGGGTAGATTTAGGGTTTAGGGTAGTGCAGTGGTGTTTGTGTAGTGTAGGGGGTCATGTTTTAGGGTTATGGGTAGTGCAGTGGTGTTTGGGTAGTGTAGGGGTTTGTGCTGGGGGTAGTGTTTTAGGGTTTTGGGTAGTGCAGTGGTGTTTGTGTAGTGTAGGGAGTCGTGTTTTAGGGTAGTGCAGTGGTGTTTGGGTAGTGTAGGGGGCCGTGCTGTGGGTAGTGTTTTAGGGTTTAGGGTAGTGCAGTGGTGTTTGTGTAGTGTAGGGGGTCACGCTGGGGGAGGTGTTTTAGGGTTTAGGGTAGTGCAGTGGTGTTTGGGTAGCGTAAGGGGTCATGCTGCAGGTAGTGTTTTAGGGTTTAGGGCAGTGCAGTGGTGTTTGTGTAGTGTAGGGGTTCATGCTGGGGGTAGTGTTTTAGGGTTTAGGGCCGTGCAGTGGTGTTTGGGTAGTGTAGGGGGTCATGCTGTGGGTAGATTTAGGGTTTAGGGTAGTGCAGTGGTGTTTGTGTAGTGTAGGTGGTCGTGTTTTAGGGAAGTGCAGTGGTGTTTGGGTAGTGTAGGGGGTCATGCTGGGGGTAGTGTTTTAGGGTTTAGGGTAGTGCAGTGGTGTTTGTGTAGTGTAGGGGGTCGTGCTGGGGGTAGTGTTTTAGGGTTTAGGGTAGTGCAGTGGTGTTTGTGTAGTGTAGGGGGTAGTGCTGGGGGTAGTGTTTTAGGGTTTAGGGTAGTGCAGTGGTGTTTGGGTAGTGTAGGGGTTCATGCTGGGGGTAGTGTTTTAGGGTTTAGGGTAGTGCAGTGGTGTTTGGGTAGTGTAGGGGGTCGTGCTGGGGGTAGATTTTGGGTTCAGGGTAGTGAAGTGGTGTTTGTGTTGTGAGGGGGTCGTGCTGGGCGGTAGTGTTTTAGGGTTTAGGGTAGTGCAGTGGTGTTTGTATAGTGTAGGGGGTCATGCTGAGGGTAGTGTTTTAGGGTTTAGGGTAGTGCAGTGGTGTTTGGGTAGTGTAGGGGTTCATGCTGGGGGTAGTGTTTTAGGGTTTAGGGTAGTGCAGTGGTGTTTGTGTAGTGTAGGGGGTCATGCTGGGGGTAGTGTTTTAGGGTTTAGGGTAGTGCACTGGTGTTTGTGTGGTGTAGGGGGTAGTGTTTTAGGGTTTAGGGTAGTGCAGTGGTGTTTGTGTAGTGTAGGGGGTCGTGTTTTAGGGTATAGGGTAGTGCAGTGGTGTTTGGGTAGTGTAGGGGGTCATGCTGGGGTTAGGGTTTTAGGGTTTAGGGTAGTGCAGTGGTGTTTGGGTAGTGTAGGGGTTCGTGCTGTGGGTAGTGTTTTAGGGTGTAGGGTAGTGCAGTGGTGTTTGTGTAGTGTGGGAGGTCATGCTGGGGGTAGATTTAGGGTTTAGTGTAGTGCAGTGGTGTTTGGGTAGTGTAGGGAGTCGTGCTGGGGGTAGTGTTTTAGGGTTTAGGATAGTGCAGTGGTGTTTGTGTAGTGTAGGGAGTCGTGCTGGGGGTAGTGTTTTAGGGTTTAGGGTAGTGCAGTGGTGTTTGTGTAGTGTAGGGGGTCGTGCTGGGGGTAGTGTTTTAGGGTTTAGGTAGTGCAGTGGTGTTTGGGTAGTGTAGAGGGTAGTGATGGAGTAGTGTTTTAGGGTTTAGGGTAGTGCAGTGGTGTTTGTGTAGTGTAGGGGGTCGTGCTGGGGGTAGTGTTTTAGGGTTTAGGGTAGTGCAGTGGTGTTTGTGTAGTGTAGGGGGTAGTGTTTTAGGGTTTAGGGTAGTGCAGTGGTGTTTGTGTAGTGTAGGGGGTCATGCTGGGGTAGTGTTTTAGGGTTTAGGGTAGTGCAGTGGTGTTTGTGTAGTGTAGGGGGTCGTCTTTTAGGGTTTAGGGTAGTGCAGTGGTGTTTGGGTAGTGTAGGGGGTCGTGCTGGGGGTAGTGTTTTTGGGTTTAGGGTAGTGCAGTTGTGTTTGGGTAGTGCAGGGGGTCATGCTGGGGGTAGTGTTTTAGGGTTTAGGGTAGTACAGTGGTGTTTGTGTAGTATAGGGGGTCGTGCTTGGGGTAGTGTTTTAGGGTTTAGGGTAGTGCAGTGGTGTTTGTGTAGTGTAGGGGGTCATGCTGAGGGTAGATTTAGGGTTTAGGGTAGTGCAGTGGTGTTTGTGTAGTGTAGGGGGTCATGCTGGGGGTAGTGTTTTAGGGTTTAAGGCAGTACAGTGGTGTTTGTGTAGTGAAGGGGGACGTGCTGGGGGTAGTGTTTTAGGGTTTAGGGTAGTGCAGTGGTGTTTGTGTAGTGTAGGGGGTTGTGCTGGGGGTAGATTTAGGGTTTAGGGTAGTGCAGTGATGTTTGGGTAGTGTAGGGAGTCGTGCTGGTGGTAGTGTTTTAGGGTTTAGGGAAGTGCAGTTATGTTTGGGTAGTGTAGGGTGTCGTGCTGGGGGTAGTGTTTTAGGGTTTAGGGTAGTGCAGTGGTACTTGTGTAGTGTAGGGGGTCGTGCTGGGGGTAGTGTTTTAGGTTTTAGGGTAGTGCAGTGGTGTTTGTGTAGTGTAGGGTGTAGTGTTTTAGGGTTTAGGGTAGTGCAGTGGTGTTTGTGTAGTGTAGGGGGTCGTGCTGGGAGTAGTGTTTTAGGGTTTAGGGTAGTACAGTGGTGTTTGTGTAGTGTAGGGGGTTGTGTTTTAGGGTTTAGGGTAGTGCAGTCGTGTTTGGGTAGTGAAGGGGGTCGTGCTGGGGGTAGTGTTTTGGGGTTTAGGGAATTGCAGTTGTGTTTGGGTAGTGAAGGGGGTCATGCTGGGGGTAGTGTTTTAGGGTTTAGGGTAGTACAGTGGTGTTTGTGTAGTGTAGGGGGTCGTGCTGGGGATAGTGTTTTAGGGTTTCGGGTAGTGCAGTGGTGTTTGTGTGGGGGTCGTGCTGGGGGTAGTGTTTTAGGGTTTAGGGTTATGCAGTGGTGTTTGTGTAGTATAGGGGTTCGTGCTGGGGTAGTGTTTTAGGGTTTAGGGTAGTGCAGTGGTGTTTTGGTAGTATAGGTGGTTTTGCTGGGGGTAGTGTTTTAGGGTTTAGGGTAGTGCAGTGGTGTTTGTGTAGTGTAGGGGGTTTTGCTGGGGGTAGTGTTTTCGGGTTTAGGGTAGTGCAGTGGTGTTTGTGTAGTGTAGGGGGTCAAGCTGGGGGTAGTGTTTTAGGGTTTAGGGTAGTGCAGTGGTGTTTGTGTAGTGTAGGGGGTCATGCTGGGGTAGTGATTTAGGGTTTAGGGTAGTGCAGTGGTGTTTGGGTAGTGTAGGGGGTCGTGCTGCAGGTAGTGTTTTAGGGTTTAGGGCAGTGCAGTGGTGTTTGTGTAGTGTAGGGGGTTGTGCTGGGGGTAGTGTTTTAGGGTTTAGGGCAGTGCAGTGGTGTTTGTGTAGTGTAGGGGGTCGTGCCGGGGGTAGTCTTTTAGGGTTTAGGGCAGTGCAGTGTGTTTGGGTAGTGTAGGGGGTTGTGCTGGGAGTAGTGTTTTAGCATTTAGGGTAGTGCAGTGGTGTTTGGGTAGTGTAGGGGGTCATGCTGGGGGTAGATTTAGGGTTTAGGGTAGTGCAGTGGTGTTTGCGTAGTGTAGCGGGTCGCGCTGGGGGTAGTGTTTTAGGGTTTAGGGTAGTGCAGTGGTGTTTGGGTAGTGTAGGGGGTCACGCTGGGGATAGTGTTTTAGGGTTTAGGGTAGTGCAGTGGTGTTTGTGTAGTGTAGGGGTCATGCTGGGGGTAGTGTTTTAGGGTTTAGGGTAGTGCAGTGGTGTTTGTGTAGTGTAGGGGGACGTGCTGGGGTAGTGTATTAGGGTTTAGGGTAGTGCAGTGGTGTTTGTGTAGTGTAGGGGGTCATACTGGGGGTAGATTTAGGGTTTAGGATAGTACAACGGTGTTTGGGTAGTGTAGGGGGTCGTGCTGGGGTAGGGTTTTAGGGTTTAGGGCAGTGCAGTGGTTTTTGGGTAGTGTAGGGGGATCATGCTGGTGGAAGTGTTTTAGGGTTTAGGGCAGTGCAGTGGTGTTTGGGTAGTGTATGGGGTTGTGCTGGGGGTAGTGTTTTAGGGTTTAGGGCAGTGCAGTGGTGTTTGTGTAGTGTAGGGGGTCATGCTGGGGATAGTGTTTTAGGGTTTAGAGTAGTGCAGTGGTATTTGTGTAGTGTAGGGAGTCGTGCTGGGGGTAGTGTTTTAGGGTTTAGAGTAGTGCAGTGGTGTTTGTGTAGTGTGGGGGGTTGTGGTTTAGGGTAGTGCAGTGGTGTTTGGGTAGTGTAGGGGGTCGTGTTTTAGGGTTTAGGGTAGTGCAGTGGTGTTTGTGTAGTGTAGGGGGTCGTGCTGGGGGTAGTGTTTTAGGGTAGTGCAGTGGTGTTTGTGTAGTGTAGGGGGTCATGCTGGTGGTAGTGTTTTTGGGTTTAGGGTAGTGCAGTTGTGTTTGGGTAGTGAAGGGGGTCGTGCTGGGGGTAGTGTTTTAGGGTTTAGAGTAGTACAGTGGTGTTTGTGTAGTGTAGGGGGTCATGCTTGGGGTAGTGTTTTAGGGTAGTGCAGTGGTGTTTGTGTAGTGTAGGGGTTCATGCTGGGGGTAGTGTTTTAGGGTTTAGGGTAGTGCAGTGGTGTTTGTGTAGTGTAGGGAGTTGTGCTGGGGGTAGTATTTTAGCGTTTAGGGTAGTGCAGTGGTGTTTGGGTAGTGTAGGGGGTCACGCTGAGGGTAGATTTAGGGTTTAGGGAAGTGCACTGATGTTTGTGTAGTGTAGGGGGTCGCGCTGGGGGTAGTGTTTTAGGGTTTAGGGTAGTGCAGTGGTGTTTGGGTAGTGTAGGGGGTCACGCTGGGGGCAGTGTTTTAGGGTTTTTGGTAGTGCAGTGGTGTTTGTGTAGTGTAGGGGGTCATGCTGGGGGTAGTGTTTTAGGGTTTAGGGTAGTGCAGTGGTGTTTGTGTAGTGTAGGGGGACATGCTGGGGTAGTGTTTTAGTGTTTAGGGTAGTGCAGTGGTGTTTGTGTAGTGTAGGGGGTCACACTGGCGGTAGATTTAGGGTTTAGGATTGTGCAGTGGTGTTTGGGTAGTGTAGGGGGTCGTGCTGGGGGTAGGGTTTTAGGGTTTAGGGCAGTGCAGTGGTTTTTGGGTAGTGTAGGGGGATCGTGTTGGTGGAAGTGTTGTAGGGTTTAGGGCAGTGCAGTCGTGTTTGGGTAGTGTAGGGGGTCGTGCTGGGGGTAGTGTTTTAGGGTTTAGGGCAGTGCAGTGGTGTTTGTGTAGTATAGGGGGTCATGCTGGGGGTAGTGTTTTAGGGTTTAGGGTAGTGCAGTGGTGTTTGTGTGGTGTAGGGGGTCATGCTGGGGTAAGTGTTTTAGGGTTTAGGGTAGTGCAGTGGTGTTTGTGTAGTATAGGGGGTCGTGCTGGGGGTAGTGTTTTAGGGTTTAGGGTAGTGCAGTGGTGTAGGGGGTCGTGCTGGGGGTCATGCTA
This sequence comes from Calotriton arnoldi, assembly GCA_963921515.1. NCBI lineage: Eukaryota > Metazoa > Chordata > Amphibia > Caudata > Salamandridae > Calotriton > Calotriton arnoldi. The sequence goes on along the minus strand of CAWUFW010012057.1, from coordinate 13,043 downwards.
GGGGTAGTGTTTTAGGGTTTAGGTTAGTGCAGTGGTGTTTGTGTAGTTTAGGGGGTCATGCTGGGGGTAGTGTTTTAGGGTTTAGGGTAGTGCAGTGGTGTTTGTGTAGTGTAGGGGGTTGTGCTGGGGGTAGATTTAGTGTTTAGGGTAGTGCAGTGGTGTTTGGGTAGTGTAGGGGTCGTGCTAGGGGTAATGTTTTAGGGTTTTGGGTAGTGCAGTGGTGTTTGTGTAGTGTAGGGGGTCGTGCTGGGGGTAGTGTTTTAGGGTATAGGGTAGTGCAGTGGTGTTTGGGTAGTGTAGGGGGTAGTGCTGGGGGTAGTGTTTTAGGGTTTAGGGTAGTGCAGTGGTGTTTGTGTAGTGTAGGGGGTCATGCTGGGGTAGTGTTTTAGGGTTTAGGGTAGTGCAGTGGTGTTTGTGTAGTGTAGGGGGTAGTGTTTTAGGGTTTAGGGTAGTGCAGTGGTGTTTGTGTAGTGTAGGGGGTCGTGCTGGGGTAGTGTTTTAGGGTAGTGCAGTGGTGTTTGTGTAGTGTAGGGGGTCGTGCTGGGGGTAGTGTTTTTGGGTTTAGGGTAGTGCAGTTGTGTTTGGGTAGTGAAGGGGATCGTGCTGGGGGTAGTGTTTTAGGGTTTAGAGTAGTACAGTGGTGTTTGTGTAGTGTAGGGGGTCATGCTTGGGGTAGTGTTTTAGGGTTTAGGGTAGTGCAGTGGTGTTTGTGTAGTGTAGGGGTTCATGCTGGGGATAGTGTTTTAGGGTTTACGGTTGTGCAGTGGTCTTTGTGTAGTATAGGGGTTTGTGCTGGGGTAGTGTTTTAGGGTTTAGGGTAGTGCAGTGGTGTTTTGGTAGTGTAGGGGGTTTTGCTGGGGGTAGTGTTTTAGGGTTTAGGGTAGTGCAGTGGTGTTTGTGTAGTGTAGGGGTCAAGCTGGGGGTAGTGTTTTAGGGTTTAGGGTAGTACAGTGGTGTTTGTGTAGTGTAGGGGGTCATGCTGGGGGTAGATTTAGGGTTTAGGGTAGTGCAGTGGTGTTTGGGTAGTGTAGGGGGTCGTGCTGCAGGTAGTGTTTTAGGGTTTAGGGCAGTGCAGTGGTGTTTGTGTAGTGTAGGGGGTCATGCTGGGGGTAGTGTTTTAGGGTTTAGGGCCGTGCAGTGGTGTTTGGGTAGTGTAGGGGGTTGTGCTGGGGGTAGTGTTTTAGGGTTTAGGGCAGTGCAGTGGTGTTTGTGTAGTGTAGGGGGTCGTGCCGGGGGTAGTGTTTTAGGGTTTAGGGCAGTGCAGTGTGTTTGGGTAGTGTAGGGGGTTGTGCTGGGGGTAGTGTTTTAGCATTTAGGGTAGTGCAGTGGTGTTTGGGTAGTGTAGGGGGTCATGCTGAGGGTAGATTTAGGGTTTAGGGTAGTGCAGTGGTGTTTGTGTAGTGTAGGGGGTCGCACTGGGGGTAGTGTTTTAGGGTTTAGGGTAGTGCAGTAGTGTTTGGGTAGTGTAGGGGGTCACGCTGGGGTAGTGTTTTAGGGTTTAGGGTAGTGCAGTGGTGTTTGTGTAGTGTAGGGGTCATGCTGGGGGTAGTGTTTTAGGGTTTAGGGTAGTGCAGTGGTGTTTGTGTAGTGTAGGGGGACGTACTGGGGTAGTGTTTTAGGGTTTAGGGTAGTGCAGTGGTGTTTGGGTAGTGTAGGGGGTCGTGCTGGGGTAGGGTTTTAGGGTTCAGGGCAGTGCAGTGGTTTTTGGGTAGTGTAGGGGGTCGTGCTGGGGGTAGTGTTTTAGGGTTTAGGGCAGTGCAGTGGTGTTTGTGTAGTGTAGGGGGTCATGCTGGGGGTAGTGTTTTAGGGTTTAGAGTAGTGCAGTGGTATTTGTGTAGTGTAGGGAGTCGTGCTGGGGGTAGTGTTTTAGGGTTTAGGGTAGTGCAGTGGTGTTTGTGTAGTGTGGGGGGTTGTGGTTTAGGGTAGTGCAGTGGTGTTTGGGTAGTGTAGGGGGTCATGCTGGGGGTAGTGTTTTTGGGTTTAGGGTAGTGAAGTGGTGTTTGTGTAGTGTAGGGGGTCGTGCTTGGGGTAGATTTAGGGTTTAGGGTAGTGCAGTGGTGTTTGTGTAGTGTAGGGGGTCATGTTTTAGGGTTTAGGGTAGTGCAGTGGTGTTTGGGTAGTGTAGGGGGTTGTGCTGGGGGTAGTGTTTTAGGGTTTTGGGTAGTGCAGTGGTGTTTGTGTAGTGTAGGGGGTCGTGTTTTAGGGTAGTGCAGTGGTGTTTGGGTAGTGTAGGGGGTCGTGCTGGGGGTAGTGTTTTAGGGTTTAGGGTAGTGCAGTGGTGTTTGTGTAGTGTAGGGGGTCAAGCTGGGGGAGGTGTTTTAGGGTTTAGGGTAGTGCAGTGGTGTTTGGGTAGCGTAGGGGGCGTGCTGCAGGTAGTGTTTTAGGGTTTAGGGCAGTGCAGTGGTGTTTGTGTTGTGTAGGGGGTCATGCTGGGGGTAGTGTTTTAGGGTTTAGGGCCGTGCAGTGGTGTTTGGGTATTGTAGGGGGTCGTGCTGGGGGTAGTGTTTTAGGGTTTAGGGCTGTGCAGTGGTGTTTGTGTAGTGTAGGGGGTCGTGCCGGGGGTAGTGTTTTAGGGTTTAGGGCAGTGCAGTGTGTTTGGGTAGTGTAGGGTGTTGTGCTGGGGGTAGTGTTTTGGCATTTAGGGTAGTGCAGTGGTGTTTGGGTAGTGTAGGGGGTCATGCTGTGGGTAGATTTAGGGTTTAGGGTAGTGCAGTGGTGTTTGTGTAGTGTAGGTGGTCGTGTTTTAGGGAAGTGCAGTGGTGTTTGGGTAGTGTAGGGGGTCATGCTGGGGGTAGTGTTTTAGGGTTTAGGGTAGTGCAGTGGTGTTTGTGTAGTGTAGGGGGTCGTGCTGGGGGTAGTGTTTTAGGGTTTAGGGTAGTGCAGTGGTGTTTGTGTAGTGTAGGGGGTAGTGTTTTAGGGTTTAGGGTAGTGCAGTGGTGTTTGTGTAGTGTAGGGGGTCATGCTGGGGGTAGTGTTTTAGGGTTTAGGGTAGTGCAGTGGTGTTTGTGTAGTGTAGGGGGTCGTCTTTTAGGGTTTAGGGTAGTGCAGTGGTGTTTGGGTAGTGTAGGGGGTCGTGCTGGGGGTAGTGTTTTAGGGTTTAGGGTAGTGCAGTTGTGTTTGGGTAGTGAAGGGGGTCGTGCTGGGGGTAGTGTTTTAGGGTTTAGGGTAGTACAGTGGTGTTTGTGTAGTGTAGGGGATCGTGCTTGGGGTAGTGTTTTAGGGTTTAGGGTAGTGCAGTGGTGTTTGTGTAGTGTAGGGGCTCATGCTGAGGGTAGATTTAGGGTTTAGGGTAGTGCAGTGGTGTTTGTGTAGTGTAGGGGGTCATGCTGGGGGTAGTGTTTTAGGGTTTAAGGCAGTACAGTGGTGTTTGTGTAGTGAAGGGGGACGTGCTGGGGGTAGTGTTTTAGGGTTTAGGGTAGTGCAGTGCTGTTTGTGTAGTGTAGGGGGTTTTGCTGGGGGTAGATTTAGGGTTTAGGGTAGTGCAGTGATGTTTGGGTAGTGTAGGGAGTTGTGCTGGTGGTAGTGTTTTAGGGTTTAGGGAAGTGCAGTTATGTTTGGGTAGTGTAGGGTGTTGTGCTGGGGGTAGTGTTTTAGGGTTTAGGGTAGTGCAGTGGTACTTGTGTAAGTGTAGGGGGTCGTGCTGGGGGTAGTGTTTTAGGTTTTAGGGTAGTGCAGTGGTGTTTGGGTAGTGTAGGGGGTAGTGCTGGGGCTAGTGTTTTAGGGTTTAGGGTAGTGCAGTGATGTTTGGGTAGTGTAGGGGGTCGTGCTGGGGGTAGTGTTCAAGGGTTTAGGGTAGTGCAGTGGTGTTTGTGTAGTATAGGGGGTCGTGCTGGGGGTAGTGTTTTAGGGTTTAGGGTAGTGCAGTGGTGTTTGTGTAGTGTAGGGGTAGTGTTTTAGGGTTTAGGGTAGTGCAGTGGTGTTTGTGTAGTGTAGGGGGTCGTGCTGGGAGTAGTGTTTTAGGGTTTAGGGTAGTGCAGTGGTGTTTGTGTAGTGTAGGGGGTCTTGTTTTAGGGTTTAGGGTAGTGCAGTGGTGTTTGGGTAGTGAAGGGGGTCGTGCTGGGCGTAGTGTTTTAGGGTTTAGGGTAGTGCAGTGGTGTTTATGTAGTGTAGGGGGTCGTGTTTTAGGGTTTAGGGTAGTGCAGTCGTGTTTGGGTAGTGAAGGGGTCGTGCTGGGGGTAGTGTTTTAGGGTTTAGGGAAGTGCAGTTGTGTTTGGGTAGTGAAGGGGGTCATGCTGGGGGTAGTGTTTTAGGGTTTAGGGTAGTACAGTGGTGTTTGTGTAGTGTAGGGGGTCGTGCTGGGGGTAGTGTTTTAGGGTTTAGGGTAGTGCAGTGGTGTTTGTGTAGTGTAGGGGTCGTGCTGGGGGTAGTGTTTTAGGGTTTAGGGTAGTGCAGTGGTGTTTGTGTAGTGTAGGGGTTCGTGCTGGGGTAGTGTTTTAGGGTTTAGGGTAGTGCAGTGGTGTTTGGGTAGTGTAGGGGGTCTTGCTGGGGGTAGTGTTTTAGGGTTTAGGGTAGTGCAGTGGTGTTTGTGTAGTGTAGGGGGTCTTGCTGGGGGTAGTGTTTTAGGGTTTAGGGTAGTGCAGTGGTGTTTGTGTAGTGTAGGGGTCATGCTGGGGGTAGTGTTTTAGGGTTTAGGGTAGTGCAGTGGTGTTTGTGTAGTGTAGGGGGTCATGCTGGGGGTAGATTTAGGGTTTAGGGTAGTGCAGTGGTGTTTGGGTAGTGTAGGGGGTCGTGCTGCAGGTAGTGTTTTAGGGTTTATTGCAGTGCAGTGGTGTTTGTGTAGTGTAGGGGGTCATGCTGGGTGTAGTGTTTTAGGGTTTAGGGCCATGCAGTGGTGTTTGTGTAGTGTAGGGGGTCGTGCCAGGGGTAGTATTTTAGGGTTTAGGGCAGTGCAGTGGTGTTTGGGTAGTGTAGGGGGTTGTGCTGGGGGTAGTGTTTTAGCATTTAGGGTAGTGCAGTGGTGTTTGGGTAGTGTAGGGGGTCATGCTGGGGTAGATTTAGGGTTTAGGGTACTGCAGTGGTGTTTGCGTAGTGTAGGGGGTTGTGCTGGGGGTAGTGTTTTAGGGTTTAGGGCAGTGCAGTGGTGTTTGTGTAGTGTAGGGGGTCATGCTGGGGGTAGTGTTTTAGGGTTTAGGGCCATGCAGTGGTGTTTGGGTAGGGTAGGGTGTTGTGCTGGGGGTAGTGTTTTAGGGTTTAGGGCAGTGCAGTGGTGTTTGTGTAGTGTAGGGGGTCGTGCCGGGGGTAGTCTTTTAGGGTTTAGGGCAGTGCAGTGGTGTTTGGGTAGTGTAGGGGGTTGTGCTGGGAGTAGTGTTTTAGCATTTAGGGTAGTGCAGTGGTGTTTGGGTAGTGTAGGGGGTCATGCTGGGGGTAGATTTAGGGTTTAGGGTAGTCCAGTGGTGTTTGCGTAGTGTAGGGGGTCGCGCTGGGGGTAGTGTTTTAGGGTTTAGGGTAGTGCAGTGGTGTTTGGGTAGTGTAGGGGGTCACGCTGGGGATAGTGTTTTAGGGTTTAGGGTAGTGCAGTGGTGTTTGTGTAGTGTAGGGGGTTGTGCTGGGGTAGATTTAGTGGTTAGGGTAGTGCAGTGGTGTTTGGGTAGTGTAGGGGTCGTGCTAGGGGTAATGTTTTAGGGTCTTGGGTAGTGCAGTGGTGTTTGTGTAGTGTAGGGGGTCGTGCTGGGGGTAGTGTTTTAGGGTTTAGGGTAGTGCAGTGGTGTTTGTGTAGTGTAGGGGGTAGTGCTGGGGTAGTGTTTTAGGGTTTAGGGTAGTGCAGTGGTGTTTGTGTAGTGTAGGGGGTCGTGCTGGGGGTAGTGTTTTAGGGTTTAGGGTAGTGCAGTGGTGTTTGTGTAGTGTAGGGGGTCGTGCTGGGGTAGTGGTTTAGGGTAGTGCAGTGGTGTTTGGGTAGTGTAGGGGGTCGTGCTGGGGGTAGTGTTTTTGGGTTTAGGGTAGTGCAGTTGTGTTTGGGTAGTGAAGGGGGTCGTGCTGGGGGTAGTGTTTTAGGGTTTAGTGGAGTACAGTGGTGTTTGTGTAGTATAGGGGGTCGTGCTTGGGGTAGTGTTTTAGGGTTTAGGGTAGTGCAGTGGTGTTTGTGTAGTGTAGGGGTTCATGCTGGGGGTAGTGTTTTAGGGTTTAGGGTAGTGCAGTGGTGTTTGTGTAGTATAGGGGTTCGTGCTGGGGTAGTGTTTTAGCGTTTATGGTAGTGCAGTGGTGTTTGTGTAGTGTAGGGGGTCATGCTGGGGTTAGTGTTTTAGGGTTTAGGGTAGTGCAGTGGTGTTTGTGTAGTGTAGGGGGTCATGCTGGGGGTAGATTTAGGGTTTAGGGTAGTGCAGTGGTGTTTGGGTTGTGTAGGGGTCGTGCTGCAGGTAGTGTTTTAGGGTTTAGGGCAGTGCAGTGGTGTTTGTGTAGTGTAGGGGTGTCATGCTGGGGGTAGTGTTTTAGGGTTTAGGGCTAGTGCAGTGGTGTTTGGGTAGTGTAGGGGGTTGTGCTGGGGGTAGTGTTTTAGGGTTTAGGGCAGTGCAGTGGTGTTTGTGTAGTGTAGGGGGTCGTGCCGGGGGTAGTGTTTTAGGGTTTAGGGCAGTGCAGTGTGTTTGGGTAGTGTAGGGGGTTGTGCTGGGGGTAGTGTTTTAGCATTTAGGGTAGTGCAGTTGTGTTTGGGTAGTGTAGGGGGTCATGGTTGGGGTAGATTTAGGGTTTAGGGTAGTGCAGTGGTGTTTGTGTAGTGTAGGGGGTCGCGCTGGGGGTAGTGTTTTAGGGTTTAGGGTAGTGCAGTGGTGTTTGGGTAGTGTAGGGGGTCACGCTGGGGTAGTGTTTTAGGGTTTAGGGTAGTGCAGTGGTGTTTGTGTAGTGTAGGGGTCATGCTGGGGGTAGTGTTTTAGGGTTTAGGGTAGTGCAGTGGTGTTTGTGTAGTGTAGGGGGACATACTGGGGTAGTGTTTTAGGGTTAAGGCTAGTGCAGTGGTGTTTGGGTAGTGTAGGGGGTCATACTGGGAGTAGATTAGGGTTTAGGATAGTGCAGTGGTGTTTGGGTAGTGTAGGGGGTCGTGCTGGGGGTAGGGTTTTAGGGTTTAGGGCAGTGCAGTGGTTTTTGGGTAGTGTAGGGGGATCGTGCTGGTGGAAGTGTTTTAGGGTTTAGGGCAGTGCAGTGGTGTTTGGGTAGTGTAGGGGGTCGTGCTGGGGGTAGTGTTTTAGGGTTTAGGGCAGTGCAGTGGTGTTTGTGTAGTGTAGGGGGTCATGCTGGGGGTAGTGTTTTAGGGTTTAGGGTAGTGCAGTGGTATTTGTGTAGTGTAGGGAGTCGTGCTGGGGGTAGTGTTTTAGGGTTTAGGGTAGTGCAGTGGTGTTTGTGTAGTGTGGGGGGTTGTGGTTTAGGGTAGTGCAGTGGTGTTTGGGTAGTGTAGGGGGTCGTGCTGGGGTAGTGTTTTTGGGTTTAGGGTAGTGAAGTGGTGTTTGTGTAGTGTAGGGGGTCGTGCTCGGGGTAGATTTAGGGTTTAGGGTAGTGCAGTGGTGTTTGTGTAGTGTAGGGGGTCATGTTTTAGGGTTTAGGGTAGTGCAGTGGTGTTTGGGTAGTGTAGGGGGTTGTGCTGGGGGTAGTGTTTTAGGGTTTTGGGTTGTGCAGTGGTGTTTGTGTAGTGTAGGGGGTCGTGTTTTAGGGTAGTGCAGTGGTGTTTGGGTAGTGTAGGGGGTCGTGCTGGGGGTAGTGTTTTAGGGTTTAGGGTAGTGCAGTGGTGTTTGTGTAGTGTAGGGGGTCAAGCTGGGGGAGGTGTTTTAGGGTTTAGGGTAGTGCAGTGGTGTTTGGGTAGCGTAAGGGGTCGTGCTGCAGGTAGTGTTTTAGGGTTTAGGGCAGTGCAGTGGTTTGTGTAGTGTAGGTGGTCATGCTGGGGGTAATGTTTTAGGGTTTAGGGCCGTGCAGTCGTGTTTGGGTAGTGTAGGGGGTCGTGCCGGGGGTAGTGTTTTAGGGTTTAGGGCAGTGCAGTGTGTTTGGGTAGTGTAGGGTGTTGTGCTGGGGGTAGTGTTTTGGCATTTAGGGTAGTGCAGTGGTGTTTGGGTAGTGTAGGGGGTCATGCTGTGGGTAGATTTAGGGTTTAGGGTAGTGCAGTGGTGTTTGTGTAGTGTAGGTGGTCGTGTGTGTTTAGGGAAGTGCAGTGGTGTTTGGGTAGTGTAGGGGGTCATGCTGGGGGTAGTGTTTTAGGGTTTAGGGTAGTGCAGTGGTGTTTGTGTAGTGTAGGGGGTCGTGCTGGGGGTAGTGTTTTAGGGTTTAGGGTAGTGCAGTGGTGTTTGTGTAGTGTAGGGGGTAGTGCTGGGGGTAGTGTTTTTGGGTTTAGGGTAGTGCAGTGGTGTTTGGGTACTGTAGGGGTTCATGCTGGGGGTAGTGTTTTAGGGTTTAGGGTAGTGCAGTGGTGTTTGGGTAGTGTAGGGGGTCGAGCTGGGGGTAGATTTTGGGTTTAGGGTAGTGCAGGTGGTGTTTGTGTAGTGTAGGGGGTCGTGCTGGGGGTAGTGTTTTAGGGTTTAGGGTAGTGCAGTGGTGTTTGTGTAGTGTAGGGGGTCATGCTGAGGGTAGTGTTTAAGGGTTTAGGGTAGTGCAGTGGTGTTTGGGTAGTGTAGGGGTTCGTGCTGGGGGTAGTGTTTTAGGGTTTAGGGTAGTGCAGTGGTGTTTGTGTAGTGTAGGAGGTCATGATGGGGGTAGTGTTTTAGGGTTTAGGGTAGTGCACTGGTGTTTGTGTAGTGTAGGGGGTCGTGTTTTAGGGTTTAGGGTAGTGCAGTGGTGTTTGGGTAGTGTAGGGGGTCATGCTGGGGTTAGTGTTTTAGGGTTTAGGGTAGTGCAGTGGTGTTTGGGTAGTGTAGGGGTTCGTGCTGTGGGTAGTGTTTTAGGGTGTAGGGTAGTGCAGTGGTGTTTGTGTAGTGTAGGAGGTCATGCTGGGGGTAGATTTAGGGTTTAGTGTAGTGCAGTGGTGTTTGGGTAGTGTAGGGGGTCATGCTGGGGGTAGTGTTTTAGGGTTTAGGGTAGTGCAGTGGTGTTTGTGTAGTGTAGGGAGTCGTGCTGGGGGTAGTGTTTTAGGGTTTAGGGTAGTGCAGTGGTGTTTGTGTAGTGTAGGGGGTCGTGCTGGGGGTAGTGTTTTAGGGTTTAGGGTAGTGCAGTGGTGTTTGGGTAGTGTAGGGGGTAGTGATGGGGTAGTGTTTTAGGGTTTAGGGTAGTGCAGTGGTGTTTGTGTAGTGTAGGGGGTCGTGCTGGGGGTAGTGTTTTAGGGTTTAGGGTAGTGCAGTGGTGTTTGTGTAGTGTAGGGGGCTGTGTTTTAGGGTTTAGGGTAGTGCAGTGGTGTTTGTGTAGTGTAGGGGGTCATGCTGGGGGTAGTGTTTTAGGGTTTAGGGTAGTGCAGTGGTGTTTGTGTAGTGTAGTGGGTCGTCTTTTAGGATTTAGTGTAGTGCAGTGGTGTTTGGGTAGTGTAGGGGGTCGTGCTGGGGGTAGTGTTTTTGGGTTTAGGGTAGTGCAGTTGTGTTTGGGTAGTGAAGGGGGTCGTGCTGGGGTAGTGTTTTAGGGTTTAGGGTAGTACAGTGGTGTTTGTGTAGTATAGGGGGTCGTGCTTCGGGTAGTGTTTTAGGGTTTAGGGTAGTGCAGTGGTGTTTGTGTAGTGTAGGGGGTCATGCTGAGGGTAGATTTAGGGTTTAGGGTAGTGCAGCGGTGTTTGTGTAGTGTAGGGGGTCATGCTGGGGGAAGTGTTTTAGGGTTTAAGGCAGTACAGTGGTGTTTGGATAGTGAAGGGGGACGTGCTGGGGGTAGTGTTTTAGGGTTTAGGGTAGTGCAGTGGTGTTTGTGTAGTGTAGGGGGTTGTGCTGGGGGTAGATTTAGGGTTTAGGGTAGTGCAGTGATGTTTGGGTAGTGTAGGGAGTCGTGCTGGTGGTAGTGTTTTAGGGTTTAGGGAAGTGCAGTTATGTTTGTGTAGTGTAGGGGGTCGTGCTGGGGGTAGTGTTTTAGGTTTTAGGGTAGTGCAGTGGTGTTTGTGTAGTGTAGGGGGTAGTGTTTTAGGGTTTAGGGTAGTGCAGTGGTGTTTGTGTAGTGTAGGGGGTCGTGCTGGGAGTAGTGTTTTAGGGTTTAGCGTAGTACAGTGGTGTTTGTGTAGTATAGGGGGTCGTGTTTTAGGGTTTAGGGTAGTGCAGTCGTGTTTGGGTAGTGAAGGGGGTCGTGCTGGGGGTAGTGTTTTTGGGTTTAGGGAATTGCAGTTGTGTTTGGGTAGTGAAGGAGGTCATGCTGGGGGTAGTGTTTTAGGGTTTAGGGTAGTACAGTGGTGTTTGTGTAGTGTAGGGGGTCGTGCTGGGGATAGTGTTTTAGGGTTTCGGGTAGTGCAGTGGTGTTTGTGTGGGGGTCGTGCTGGGGGTAGTGTTTTAGGGTTTAGGGTTATGCAGTGGTGTTTGTGTAGTATAGGGGTTCGTGCTGGGGTAGTGTTTTAGGGTTTAGGGTAGTGAAGTGGTGTTTTGATAGTGTAGGGGGTTTTGCTGGGGGTCGTGTTTTAGGGTTTAGGGTAGTGCAGTGGTGTTTGTGTAGTGTAGGGGGTCTTGCTGGGGGTAGTGTTTTCGGGTTTAGGGTAGTGCAGTGGTGTTTGTGTAGTGTAGGGGGTCATGCTGGGGGTAGATTTAGGGTTTAGGGTAGTGCAGTGGTGTTTGGGTAGTGTAGGGGGTCGTGCTGCAGGTAGTGTTTTAGGGTTTAGGGCAGTGCAGTGGTGTTTGTGTAGTGTAGGGGGTCATGCTGGGGGTAGTGTTTTCGGGTTTAGGGTAGTGCAGTGGTGTTTGGGTAGTGTAGGGGGTCGTGCTGGAGGTAGTGTTTTAGGGTTTAGGGCAGTGCAGTGGTGTTTGTGTAGTGTAGGGGGTCATGCTGGGGGTAGTGTTTTAGGGTTTAGGCCATGCAGTGGTGTTTGGGTAGTGTAGGGGGTTGTGCTGGGGGTAGTGTTTTAGGGTTTAGGGCAGTGCAGTGGTGTTTGTGTAGTGTAGGGGATCGTGCCGGGGGTAGTCTTTTAGGGTTTAGGGCAGTGCAGTGTGTTTGGGTAGTGTAGGGGGTTGTGCTGGGAGTAGTGTTTTAGCATTTAGGGTAGTGCAGTGGTGTTTGGGTAGTGTAGGGGGTCATGCTGGGGGTAGATTTAGGGTTTAGGGTAGTGCAGTGGTGTTTGCGTAGTGTAGGGGGTCACGCTGGGGGTAGTGTTTTAGGGTTTAGGGTAGTGCAGTGGTGTTTGGGTAGTGTAGGGGGTCACGCTGGGGATAGTGTTTTAGGGTTTAGGGTAGTGCAGTGGTGTTTGTGTAGTGTAGGGGGTCATGCTGGGGGTAGTGTTTTAGGGTTTAGGGTAGTGCAGTGGTGTTTGTGTAGTGTAGGGGGACGTGCTGGGGTAGTGTATTAGGGTTTAGGGTAGTGCAGTGGTGTTTGTGTAGTGTAGTGGGTCATACTGGGGGTAGATTTAGGGTTTAGGATAGTACAATGGTGTTTGGGTAGTGTAGGGGGTCGTGCTGGGGTAGGGTTTTAGGGTTTAGGGCAGTGCAGTGGTTTTTGGGTAGTGTAGGGGGATCGTGCTGGTGGAAGTGTTTTAGGGTTTAGGGCAGTGCAGTGGTGTTTGGGTAGTGTAGGGAGTTGTGCTGGGGGTAGTGTTTTAGGGTTTAGGGCAGTGCAGTGGTGTTTGTGTAGTGTAGGGGGTCATGCTGGGGTAGTGTTTTAGGGTTTAGAGTAGTGCAGTGGTATTTGTGTAGTGTAGGGAGTCGTGCTGGGGGTAGTGTTTTAGGGTTTAGAGTAGTGCAGTGGTGTTTGTGTAGTGTGGGGGGTTGTGGTTTAGGGTAGTGCAGTGGTGTTTGGGTAGTGTAGGGGGTCGTGTTTTAGGGTTTAGGGTAGTGCAGTGGTGTTTGTGTAGTGTAGGGGGTCGTGCTGGGGGTAGTGTTTTAGGGTAGTGCAGTGGTGTTTGTGGGGTGTAGGGGGTCGTGCTGGTGGTAGTGTTTTTGGGTTTAGGGTAGTGCAGTTGTGTTTGGGTAGTGAAGGGGGTCGTGCTGGGGGTAGTGTTTTAGGGTTTAGAGTAGTACAGTGGTGTTTGTGTAGTGTAGGGGGTCATGCTTGGGGTAGTGTTTTAGGGTAGTGCAGTGGTGTTTGTGTAGTGTAGGGGTTCATGCTGGGGGTAGTGTTTTAGGGTTTAGGGTAGTGCAGTGGTGTTTGTGTAGTGTAGGGGGTTGTGCTGGGGGTAGTGTTTTAGCGTTTAGGGTAGTGCAGTGGTGTTTGGGTAGTGTAGGGGGTCACGCTGAGGGTAGATTTAGGGTTTATGGAAGTGCACTGATGTTTGTGTAGTGTAGGGGGTCGCGCTGGGTGTAGTGTTTTAGGGTTTATGGTAGTGCAGTGGTGTTTGGGTAGTGTAGGGGGTCACGCTGGGGGCAGTGTTTTAGGGTTTTTGGTAGTGCAGTGGTGTTTGTGTAGTGTAGGGGGTCATGCTGGGGGTAGTGTTTTAGGGTTTAGGGTAGTGCAGTGGTGTTTGTGTAGTGTAGGGGGACATGCTGGGGTAGTGTTTTAGTGTTTAGGGTAGTGCAGTGGTGTTTGTGTAGTGTAGGGGGTCGTACTGGCGGTAGATTTAGGGTTTAGGATTGTGCAGTGGTGTTTGGGTAGTGTAGGGGGTCGTGCTGGGGGTAGGGTTTTAGGGTTTAGGGCAGTGCAGTGGTTTTTGGGTAGTGTAGGGGGATCGTGCTGGTGGAAGTGTTTTAGGGTTTAGGGCAGTGCAGTGGCGTCAGCAGCGGTGTGGTCGCATGGGGGCAGCGGTTTGTGGTCGAAAGGTGCAGTGGTGCTTCAGTAGCAAAATGCTGGGGGCAGTGTTTGCGGCTTCAGGCAGCAGTGCGCCTGCGGTGAAAACGCGTCAAAGCGCGCCTTGTGGCCCAGGGCAGCAGCGGTGCCTCTGTGCAGTACAGGGCTCCGTCAGGCAGCGTTCGGTCAGGCAGCAAGCGTGCAGTAACGTACAATGCCAGGGGCAGCGTTTTAGGCCCAGTGGCAGCGCAGCGGTGTTTGTGTAGTGTATGGCCTGCGCTGGAGTACGCAACCGAACCAGCCAC